>OW121741.1:137647857-138023303 GCA_933228675.1 Stomorhina lunata | reverse complement strand
TGGGATTTTTCTAATGGATCATACGGCAAATTAATGTATGGAAGTGCAACATCTTTATATTATAGAGTCTTTGTTTTAAGTCTCCTACTGTTATAATTTAAGAAAATCAATAATTATACATATTATCTTTAGATATAAGCTCTTTTTATATAAAATTCTAGAGTTCTCAATATATAATTTAAAGCGCGCACAAATATCTTTTAAATTTATGAAATATTTCAACCATCCAGTATGTAAATCATTATGGAAATTATTTATAAATTCATGAACATGTTCCCTCTTTTTCTTTGACATTGTTGTTAGTCTTGTGATATTTGAGCTGTTTATGCAATTTTTTTATATCCGCGAACTGACTGACAATGTCATTGTTAGTGTTATTTTCGTCGTAGTCATCATCATCATCGTCGTTGTTGTTGACATTAAATGCAGTAGCAGTCAATGGCAATTTAAACAGTATCTAGGTCCTTAAGATTCCAGCCACAAGGACTATTTAATGTCATATTAAAAAAAAATGAGACTTAGAAAAAATAAGAATTTTTTGTAGCCATAAAAAAAATTTTTTAGAATGAAATATATGTAAAAAGAAAGTTGTTACTTCGCTCTATATAAAGAGGTTTTTTGGGGAAATTGATTTTTATATTTTTCAGCAGAAATTTGTATTGCTTAGTCCAATAAAGTAAGAAATTTGTATTTCACGAAGAAATTTTTTTGAAAGTTATCACCGAAAATTTTATTTCTACTCAAATTTTAGTCCTTGTTTAATCAAATATTGATTTAATTTTTTTTTTACATTTTCACCAAAAAAATTTACTTTTTATAGGAAAATGAAGCTTCTTTTATCGATTTGAGTACTATCTAAGCAAATTTGAAAAGTGTGGGAATAAAGAAACAAAAACTGAAAAATATTATGTGTTTAATTCTGTTTAGATGATAGACTTTGCTCTATGTTTATATTTTGTATAGACACTATAATTCGTATTTATTTTATATCGAAAATTAGGTATTAGGTATTGCGAGATAAAATAATTTTCGATCTGTCTAGAATTAGAGATACTCCTCCATCACTCCACTTTGAGAAAAGGTTGTCAAGACCTTGCTTGGTCTTATCAAAATAACTATTTATTACAATAACAAATACTTGTAATAAATTGGGATTCTAGTGCATTACACTTATGTAAAACCATCAAAAACAAAACGATTTCAAATACAATTAATCTTTTTTTTCAAATTTTTTGTAACAAATTGATTAGTATTTGTTTAGGGATTTTAAAATCTATGGAAATTTTTTATATTTACATATTGTATAATATAGTTTCCACATATTGTATAAACTCTATTAATTATCTTCTTTATCAGCCTTAGATTAAAATGATCGCAAGCGACAGAAAAAATATTGAGCGTAAGCGATAAAATTCCTATAAAATACCAAATATAAAAAGTAAATTTTTGAAAAATTTCCTATAAAAAGTAAATTTTTGAAAATTTCCTATAAAAAGTAAATTTTTGAAAAATTTCCTATAAAAAGTAAATTTTTGAAAAATTTCCTATAAAAAGTAAATTTTTGAAAAATTTACTATAAAAAGTAAATTTTTGAAAAATTTACTATAAAAAGTAAATTTTTGAAAAATTTACTATAAAAAGTAAATTTTTGAAAAATTTCCTTTAGAAAGTAAATATTTTAAAAATTTCCTTTAGAAAGTAAATATTTAAAAAATTTCCTTTAGAAAGTAAATTTTTGAAAAATTTCCTATAAAAAGTAAATTTTTGAAAAATTTCCTATAAAAAGTAAATTTTTGAAAAATTTCCTATAAAAAGTAAATTTTTGAAAAATTTCCTATAAAAAGTAAATTTTTGAAAAATTTCTTATAAAAAGTAAATTTTTGAAAAATTTACTATAAAAAGTAAATTTTTGAAAAATTTACTATAAAAAGTAAATTTTTGAAAAATTTACTATAAAAAGTAAATTTTTGAAAAATTTACTATAAAAAGTAAATTTTTGAAAAATTTACTATAAAAAGTAAATTTTTGAAAAATTTACTATAAAAAGTAAATTTTTGAAAAATTTACTATAAAAAGTAAATTTTAGAGAAATTTCCTATAAAAAGTAAATTTTTTGAAAAATTTCCTATAAAAAAGTAAATTTTTGAAAAATTTCCTATAAAAAGTAAATTTTTGAAAAATTTCCTATAAAAAGTAAATTTTTGAAAAATTTCCTAAAAAAAAGTAAATTTTTGAAAAATTTCCTATAAAAAGTAAATTTTTGAAAAATTTCCTACAAAAAGTAAATTTTTGAAAAATTTCCTATAAAAAGTAAATTTTTGAAAAATTTCCTTTAAAAAGTAAATTTTTGAAAAATCTACTATAAAAAGTAAATTTTTGAAAAATTTCTTATAAAAAGTAAATTTTTGAAAAATTTCCTATAAAAAGTAAATTTTTGAAAAATTTCCTATAAAAAGTAAATTTTTGAAAAATTTCCTATAAAAAGAAAATTTTTGAAAAATTTCCTATAAAAAGAAAATTTTTGAAAAATTTCCTATAAAAAGTAAATTTTTGAAAAATTTCCTATAAAAAGTAAATTTTTGAAAAATTTCCTATAAAAAGTAAATTTTTGAAAAATTTCCTATAAAAAGTAAATTTTTGAAAAATTTCCTATAAAAAGTAAATTTTTGAAAAATTCCTATAAAAAGTAAATTTTTGAAAAATTTCCTATAAAAAGTAAATTTTTGAAAAATTTACTATAAAAAGTAAATTTTTGAAAAATTTACTGTAAAAAGTAAATTTTTGAAAAATTTACTATAAAAAGTAAATTTTTGAAAAATTTACTATAAAAAGTAAATTTTTGAAAAATTTCCTATAAAAAGTAAATTTTTGAAAAATTTCCTTTAGAAAGTAAATTTTTGAAAAATTTCCTTTAGAAAGTAAATTTTTGAAAAATTTCCTTTAGAAAATAAATTTTTGAAAAATTTCCTTTAAAAAGTAAATTTTTGAAAAATTTCCTTTAGAAAGTAAATTTTTGAAAAATTTCCTTTAAAAAGTAAATTTTTGAAAAATTTCCTTTAATAAGTAAATTTTTGAAAAATTTCCTTTAAAAAGTAAATTTTTGAAAAATTTCCTTTAAAAAGTAAATTTTTGAAAAATTTCCTATAAAAAGCAAATTTTTGAAAAATTTCCTATAAAAAGTAAATTATTGAAAAATTTCCTTTAGAAAGAAAATTTTTGAAAAATTTCCTTTAGAAAGTAAATTTTTGAAAAATTTCCTATAAAAAGTAAATTTTTGAAAAATTTCCTATAAAAAGTAAATTTTTGAAAAATTTCCTATAAAAAGTAAATTTTTGAAAAATTTACTATAAAAAGTAAATTTTTGAAAAATTTACTATAAAAAGTAAATTTTTGAAAAATTTACTATAAAAAGTAAATTTTTGAAAAATTTCCTATAAAAAGTAAATTTTTGAAAAATTTCCTATAAAAAGTAAATTTTTGAAAAATTTCCTTTAGAAAGTAAATTTTTGAAAAATTTCCTTTAAAAAGTAAATTTTTGAAAAATTTCCTTTAGAAAGTAAATTTTTGAAAAATTTCCTTTAAAAAGTAAATTTTTGAAAAATTTCCTTTAATAAGTAAATTTTTGAAAAATTTCCTTTAAAAAGTAAATTTTTGAAAAATTTCCTTTAAAAAGTAAATTTTTGAAAAATTTCCTATAAAAAGCAAATTTTTGAAAAATTTCCTATAAAAAGTAAATTATTGAAAAATTTCCTTTAGAAAGAAAATTTTTGAAAAATTTCCTTTAGAAAGTAAATTTTTGAAAAATTTCCTATAAAAAGTAAATTTTTGAAAAATTTCCTATAAAAAGTAAATTTTTGAAAAATTTCCTATAAAAAGTAAATTTTTGAAAAATTTACTATAAAAAGTAAATTTTTGAAAAATTTACTATAAAAAGTAAATTTTTGAAAAATTTACTATAAAAAGTAAATTTTTGAAAAATTTCCTATAAAAAGTAAATTTTTGAAAAATTTCCTATAAAAAGTAAATTTTTGAAAAATTTCCTATAAAAAGTAAATTTTTGAAAAATTTCCTTTAGAAAGTAAATTTTTGAAAAATTTCCTTTAGAAAGTAAATTTTTGAAAAATTTCCTTTAGAAAATAAATTTTTGAAAAATTTCCTTTAAAAAGTAAATTTTTGAAAAATTTCCTTTAGAAAGTAAATTTTTGAAAAATTTCCTTTAAAAAGTAAATTTTTGAAAAATTTCCTTTAATAAGTAAATTTTTGAAAAATTTCCTTTAAAAAGTAAATTTTTGAAAAATTTCCTTTAAAAAGTAAATTTTTGAAAAATTTCCTATAAAAAGCAAATTTTTGAAAAATTTCCTATAAAAAGTAAATTATTGAAAAATTTACTTTAGAAAGAAAATTTTGAAAAATTTCCTTTAGAAAGAAAATTTTTGAAAAATTTCCTTTAGAAAGTAAATTTTTGAAAAATTTCCTATAAAAAGTAAATTTTTGAAAAATTTCCTATAAAAAGTAAATTTTTGAAAAATTTCCTATAAAAAGTAAATTTTTGAAAAATTTCCTATAAAAAGTAAATTTTTGAAAAATTTACTATAAAAGTAAATTTTTGAAAAATTTCCTATAAAAAGTAAATTTTTGAAAAATTTCCTATAAAAAGTAAATTTTTGAAAAATTTCCTATAAAAAGTAAATTTTTGAAAAATTTCCTATAAAAAGTAAATTTTTGAAAAATTTCCTATAAAAAGTAAATTTTTGAAAAATTTCCTATAAAAAGTAAATTTTTGTAAAATTTACTATAAAAGTAAATTTTTGAAAAATTTACTATAAAAAGTAAATTTTTGAAAAATTTCCTATAAAAAGTAAATTTTTGAAAAATTTCCTATAAAAAGTAAATTTTTGAAAAATTTCCTATAAAAAGTAAATTTTTGAAAAATTTCCTATAAAAAGTAAATTTTTGAAAAATTTCCTATAAAAAGTAAATTTTTGAAAAATTTCCTATAAAAAGTAAATTTTTGAAAAATTTCCTATAAAAAGTAAATTTTTGAAAAATTTCCTATAAAAAGTAAATTTTTGAAAAATTTCCTATAAAAAGTAAATTTTTGAAAAATTTCCTTTAGAAAGTAAATATTTAAAAAATTTCCTTTAGAAAGTAAATATTTAAAAAATTTCCTTTAGAAAGTAAATTTTTGAAAAATTTCCTTTAGAAAGTAAATTTTTGAAAAATTTCCTTTAGAAAGTAAATTTTTGAAAAATTTCCTTTAGAAAGTAAATTTTTGAAAAATTTCCTATAAAAAGTAAATTTTTGAAAAATTTCCTATAAAAAGTAAATTTTTGAAAAATTTCCTATAAAAAGTAAATTTTTGAAAAATTTCCTATAAAAAGTAAATTTTTGAAAAATTTCCTATAAAAAGTAAATTTTTGAAAAATTTACTTTAAAAAGTAAATTTTTGAAAAATTTCCTATAAAAAGTAAATTTTTGAAAAATTTACTTTAAAAAGTAAATTTTTGAAAAATTTCCTATAAAAAGTAAATTTTAGAAAAATTTCCTTTAAAAAAAAGTTTTTGAAAAATTTCCTTTAGAAAGTAAATTTTTGAAAAATTTCCTTTAGAAAGAAAATTTTTGAAAAATTTCCTTTAGAAAGAAAATTTTTGAAAAATTTCCTTTAAAAAAAAAGTTTTTGAAAAATTTCCTTTAGAAAGTAAATTTTTGAAAAATTTCCTTTAGAAAATAAATTTTTGAAAAATTTCCTTTAGAAAGTAAACTTTTGAAAAATTTCCTATAAAAAGTAAATTTTTAAAAAATTTCCTATAAAAAGTAAATTTTTAAAAAATTTACTATAAAAAGTAAATTTTTGGAAAATTTACTATAAAAAGTAAATTTTTGAAAAAAAAACTTAAGAATTAAATGGAAGATCTTGAGTATGGTTTTTAAAAAAAGTGCAATTTTTTGTTTTCATATTTAAAATTTTTAAAATCTTTTAATTGCTATAAGAAATTTATTATAACTATTTTAGCTACATTTGGCCCTTATCATTTCTCGTTTGCCCATATCTGTTACAGTGATAAAACATGTTTTTCTCTTTTGGTTTATTGTAATATTATTTAGTTTTATTCTTAAATAAAACAATAAAAATTCTACTTATGACATCATGATGAAAACCACTTTCAATGAATGGGATTTAAGCCACATGGAAATAAATAAAAATTCTTTTTTCGCTAATTCATACATAATTTTCTTTAGGTTTAAACATGATTACTTTCGAATCAAAAAAGCACGTTTACAACTTTTTAAATCTTTAAACAAAATTTTTAGGTGAAAAAAACTCAAAGAAATTAAAGAAAAACCACAACAAAAATAATGAAAACAGACACTTTTGTAATTAGATGACCAAATTTCGTTGTATGAACATGACATCGGTGTATATGAAAAGAAAAAAATTTAAATTTAGCCAAAAGAAAATAAGTCACAAGTATTTAAGCAGAAAACTCTTTTGGAATTAAATTAATTGTGAATTTTTAACGCTTAATTGCAGAAGTGAAAGTGTAAAATTGTAAATTTGAAATCTAAGAGAAAAAAAATGTTAATTGTTATATATTTTATAATTTATTTAAATATACCAAAAGTCTGGTTAAAACCTCTTATAGTGGAAAGGTAACATGATACAAAAGAAATCCAGTTTAATTAATCAAAAAAAATTGGGGATTTTACTAAAAAATTAACACTTTCAGTCTAGTGGATCAAGATACGGAATTTACTAATGATGACTTAAGATCTAAGCGAGAGACCCAGTTATATGAGCTGATACATCAGGCTATCGAAAAATATGCCAATTGTGCCAATGAACATTTAGCGCCCCTTAAAGCTTGGGCCAATCAAAAGCAATATGAAACTTTTATATATCCCCAGGGATATTCATCTCAAACATCTCAAAATTCTTCACCATTAATTGGATCAGCTCAAAAACAAAATCCGCCTTATTTAAAATGCACTAAAGTGAACTTATGCTCTCCAGTGGTTCCACAAGATAATTCGAATTTACCTTTAAAGTTAGGCAATTCTCAAGATCTCAGATATGGACTAAGTAATAAAACTTCGCTATTTTATTTTAACAATTCAAAAAATAACGCAAAAAATCTTCCGCATAACATTGACCCTAACGGTTGGAACATTTTGTTTAATCCGAAATATCAGTTGCCCCAACAAACAGGGGATCGGAGAAGGATTAACAAAGAACAACAAAAGTCATCCATGCCCAACAAAATATATTTTATAAAGCCTCCAGGTCAAAATACGAAGTCTACTCAGATTTTAGGCAGTATTCAGAAAAATACGAGTTCAAATTCTAAAGAATCCATTATAACTAATACCGATTCCGAAAATTCAGCCATAGCCGAAAAATCTTTAAAACCTTCTAAGCCCAATATAATAAAGCCTCCAGGTCAAAATACGAAGTCCACTCAAATTTCAGGCAGTACTCAGAAAAATATGAGCTCAAATTCAAAAGAATCCATTATAACTAATACCGATTCCGAAAATTCAGAAATAGCCGGAAAACCTTTAAAACCTTCTAAGTCCAATACAACAGAATCGGTTACAGTTTTGGACAGTCATCTGGTTTTAAACGAAACAAAACCAAAACCTACTGAAGATCAAAAAGTTGGTTTAAAAAATTTCTCATTGCCAAATTCATCAACTTCGGGAGATACTGAGAATTTGATGGTTTCCTCGCAAAAAACTCAAAATTGTGATTGTCCCAATAATTCGGGAAGTAATGATCAAAATTTAAATGTATTATTTTTTCAAATGGATTATATAGCTAATCATGAAAAACGAGAAGATCTTAAGCAGATTTTAAAGAAATTAAGAAAACTTCAAGCGGCCCTTAGAACTACACAGCTTAATACTAAGGCAAAGGGTTCAGACGGTAATACAGTAACTAATGGCACTGCTTTGCCCACAATATCCAAACAAACTTCTACAAAAACATCCAAAGATTCATCACCTCTAGTGGCAGCTTCAGAACCAGAGAAAACAGCTCTCAACTCTACGAAAACCGATAATAATACGAAAAGTCTAGCAGAACTCAAAACCTCGGGAGCATATAATAGCTCTACTTTAACCTTAATAGCCAACCAAACTTCTATACAAACTTTAAAAGATTCATCATTTCTAATCAAAGCTTCACAACCAGGAAAAATCGAACTAAACTTTACGAAACCAGATAATACAGAAAGTCTAACAGATAATACAGAAAGTCTAACTGAACTTAAAAAGTCGAAGTCCAAAGAATCATCAACTCTAGTAGAAGCTGAAGGTCAAGGAAAGTCTATTACAAATTCTACAAAAACCTCTAGTAAAACTTTGAGTCTCACAAAACTAAAAGACACGGATGAAGATAATACAGGTGTAAGGGTTCTAGACTCTTTTATAAATCTAAATAGTTCCAGTTCCAAAAACAACAAAATTTCGGCTAATACAAAACTTATAAAAACTCTTTCTTTATTAAAAACAAAAGGAAATAATAAATATCATCATCAATCGGGTTCAAGATTTTCTGCTTTGAATCGTAATTTGAACCGAAATAGAGACTCTATCGTGGCCTTAACCGGTCCACCGGCCTTAAATCTAAATATAACCAATGAAAAAGATCTTCAGCTTCGAACAAATGAAATGAAAGCTTTAGTATCTCATCTTACCAAGGAAACTTTAGAAACAAATGCTCGCCAATCTGATTCAAAATCGGAGGAACATTCTATTAATACAAAAACTAAAGAGAGCTCAAATAGTAAAGCTTTGAGTACAAGTATAGAAAATAAAACTTTTTCAATGCACGATGTTAGGGAGCAAAGCTTATCGTCAGATTATGATTTAAATTATTATCTACAAAAGGCGAAATTAAGTAGTTCCGGATTGACCGAAAATGATTCTATGAAAAATTCTACAATTACGATTTTCATGTCTGGTAATGGTAAAATTAAAAATATTCACATAGAACATAAAACTTCAAATAGCAGTAATAAAAATTTGGAAATTAACGAAAAGGAAAATATGAACTTGGATAAGAGTAAGTATAGACAATTTTTTATTTAAAATAAAACATTCATTGCCCATATCTCGAAAATTAATTGACCGATTTTAGTATAAGTATATAAATTTTAACTACGAAAGCCTTTTTAGTTGATATCCAATTAACTTAGGTTAGGTAAGGTTAATTAGGTGGTCCCATTGTCTTATCTACAAGGGATTGAAAAAAAATATATTCTTGACTACCAAAACAACAAAAGCCCAATTAGAGCCAGTTAGATGCTACTTAAGGCTCAGATAAATCGTGGTGAAACGAGTAACTCAGATAATAAGTCCTAAGATCACCAAGGACTTTGCAGTAGAGCGGTTCGCCTTCCATACAAAACAAATTTTGTTTAAGTCATTCCCTAGAATTAAAGATAATGTAAAAACAATTACATATTTTTTGGACACGCCTGCAAAACCTCTTTTTTAGAATTTTGTTACTGTGTTACCATTTTTAGTCCGATCATAACATTTTATATATCGGTGTTCTCGATTCTGTAAGGGCTATATGTCGTATTTTAAAAAGTTATGACTAGAAATTTACGTGGTAGTAAAAAAACTATCAGAGGGAGAAAGCTTACAGACCCGTAAACACCGATATACAAAGTGTTATGATCGGATTAAAGATTTCGACAAAGATTACAAAATACTAAAAGGGCGGTATTTGTAGGAGTGGCAAAAAAAATTTAGAATTTATTTTACATTATCTTCAATCCTAGGGGGTGAAAGAATCAACTCACTGAGCAGGTATAGAGGAGGTAAGTGACATTATCTTTAAGCTCGGCAGTGTCCTATGACGATTGAACGTTCCTGGTATATTGTTATATCTATGTACCCAGAAGAGTTCTATATAGTAATATTTCTCCATCTCATCTAGAATAAAAATAATAGTCGACGGCGGTTAGACATAAAATGTACCAGCGGCGACTGAACCAAATTCTGTCGGCGACTGCTCCGGCTACCAGCAGGTAGACTTCGAACTCTGTTCACGAGTGAGAACAGAGGGCGAAGAGAATATATCTCTTCTATATTCTGTGGTATCTTAGCCAGTTTTTCGTTTTTTTTTTAATAAGGCAGTAATTTGGGAGCTTAAAATAAATTTTTTGCCCTCTTCGATTTAGATCCATCCGACAATATATCCCTGGGAGCCCATCTGTGGAATCATTTGGTGTTCCTGAGATGTTCACAGAAAATTATTGGTCGAAGAGTGACGTGAGAATGCAGTAGTCATTGTTGTTGGGGATAGTGATTAGTTTATCCTGAATATTGGACTGACCTATTGGTGAAGGAGGCCAGACTGCAATGACGAGCCACTAACTCAATAGAAAGCCAGCAAAGCATAGTAAAACGTGCTTTGAAAGGCTTAGACTTAATGACAGCAGTTATCATTAGAGCAGAGGATCTGAGGATTTATTTCCTAACCTCAAATTTTCCTACTCTGTATCTATTTATATAAAAATTAATTTTTTTTTGTCTGTATGTCAAAGTTGTTGCGTATGTGCCGACGAAAATTTATTTGAAGGTATGACTAAGTCCGGCAGGAACTTCAGTCGCCACTGAAAATTACTCGAAATTAATAAAATCTTAAACTGTGCATTTGATTATGCTATGATATTTAGCAAAGATGTTGCGCATGAGCCGACGAAGTTGGTATGACCAATTTCCGACAGGTGGCGCCACTGAAAATTACTTAAAATTAAAATAAACTTAAACTGTGCATTTCATTATACTATAATCTTTGGAAAAATTTTTGCTCATGAGCTGACAAAGGTTTCTAAGTTGGTTTTACCAATTTCCGACAGGTGGCGCCATTGAAAATGACTTAAAAAAAATTAAATCGTAAATTGTGTTTTTCATCATGCTATGATATTTAGCAAAGTTGTTGCGCTTGAGCCGACGAAGGTTTCTATGTTATTGCAATTTTATTTTCCGATAGATGGCACCACTAAAAATATTCAAAATTAATTAAATCGTAAACTTTGCATATGCATTTGATTATGTATATGATCTTATGCAAAGTTGTTGTGCATGAGTCGACGAATCTTTTTAAGCTGCTGCTACTTATCTTCACCAGATGGCGCCACTGAATTTTAATCACTATGAATTGAATCGTAAACTATGCATTTTATCATGTGTTAATAGGACAAAATCAATAAAATAAAAACTGATTGGATATTCTTTTCTTCAAATTTGTTTTAGCAGGTGGCGCAGTAATGCACGCAAGGTACAGCTAGTTTTTTTTAATTGCTTTTTTTACGAATTTGAACAAAAAATAATAAGTTATCCCAATTTTAATTTTATTTCAAGAAAAATCGAAAAATTACAAAAAAAGATAAATAACAAAAATCGCTTTTTTTGTACGCTTTCGAAAAACTATACTTTTATAATTTCATATATAATTTCCTTAATCTTTTCAGGTTCTCCAAAAACTCGATCGGTTGATATGAAGGGTATTAATAGCAAATTTATAAATATTATTAAAAATCCTCAAGGTAATTTAAAATTAATAGCAATAATTCTGTAGAATAAATCCCTGATAATAGTTTCAGATCCCTATGCCGAACCCATTTTATCGGAAATATATTCCAGTAAAAAAAATATTAACAGCAATTTACCTTTAAGTATTTATTTGGATACAATTGAAGAAACCCCCAGTAGGGATCTCCAAATTCAAGGAAATTGGAAAACCTATGACTCTGAAGATTTTGAGGATGATGACGATGAAGATGTAGACAAAGAAGATGAGGAATATGTTTCAACTTTGCAGAAAAATTGCAACTATAACGATGAATCATGTGAAACTGAAGACGAGGAAAGTGAAGAGGTAATTCCATTAAAACGTTCTAACTTGAACAAACGCAATTCGTATATAACATAATTTTAGGTTAAGGCATGACTTATTTAAAAATATGTATAAGACAATAATAAAACAAACATTTTTGAAAAATATTTCTAAAAAAAATTTTAAATATTGTAAAACTAATCTTAAAGAACAATAGCCCAGTTCAAAATCCGTTGCAAATAGTCTGGCAATGATAAAATTTCTATTAAAAATATATGGCAAATTTTTAATTTGATATACCAATTTCCAAATGCTATGATGCTAGACTGTTTGCAACGGATTGTGAACTGGGCTAATGTTACTTTATTGCTATTAAGAATGAGTATTTTTCGTACAACAGATGATAGAGTTTTGAGTGGAATTTATGAATTTTAAAGCTAAATAATTAAACCAAGTTGGTTTATACAAAACCCCCTCCATTTTCTCACTAAATTTCATAGAAATCGGTAATGGGTAAGGTATATATACCGGCTAGAGTATGATTTAAATTTTTGAAAAATTTCCCTCCTTTGCAAGCCAAGAAAATAAAGATTTGAATACCCTTAATATTTAACACTTTTTGTTGTGTCTATACAAATTGTTTAAGTAATTTTTTGTTACTTTCTAGATTTTAGTTGGTAAGTGAATAAATCTACAAATGAATGATTTCTTTTACCTTTATCGGGTTTCTTGAACTTGTGAATAGTCTTATGATAAAATTTTTCAAAACCTAAAAAAATATGTATAATGCAAAAGTCATTTCCTAAACAAAATTTTTAATCATCAATCAAACTTAAAAGAAATGGATGTCTTTTTACGTGTTATAAGGAAAGTATTAAGAAATATTTACTTAAGCCCTAAAAATATGAGATATCCAACACAATTTTGTTTGACATTGAAATCAGTTTTAAATAAAATTCCTTATAAATCATTTAGGTGCAATGTTAATAAAAACAATCACGAATTTCCTTAGTTATATGCGTGATATTTCCCTTAACGGCCCCCAAATAGAAAAAATAAACATAATTTGGATTTGAAACTTACAGCAATAACGTTTGGGCGACTCGTCTTTGAGCTATTACCACGAATAAAATTTCACTATTACATAAAGTATGCTATCGATAAATTATATCAATAATGTAAAACTTTACTACAGAAACATAAATTGCCAAAGATTAGACTGTGAAAGGCTTATATCGTAGCATAAAAATCTACTCTTATATTATTGAAATTTCACTGAATCAAATGAACAATTTACATTTTCTTCCTTCCCTAAAAACATAATTCCTTTAGAAATTACTTTGAAAACTATTTGAATTCGAATTTTTAGAATTCTTTTTAGGTTGAAAAAGCTCTCTTAAACTATAAAATAGAAAAACAGTTTTCTTACTCCTCAGCTGACCCCTTTTCGATTTCATTTTATTGTATGCCATACAAATTTCTACGCTGTTGACCACCTCAAGATAATATAATTGATATCGTCGTAATACAAATATAATTAGTTATTGATCTATCAATTACTTTGGACATTTATCAGTCAATTTGAAAAGAGACGATAACAACAAATTTTCAAGTGTAAGTCCGTCAGTTGTAGACAAAATACTCCTCAAGGCGACGAAATCGAGGAAAGAAAACAACAAAGGCACGCGTTAAAAATATGATTCTATGGAGATAATGACAAACATTTCAAACTCAAAATTTGCTCAAAAATTATGGACAAAGTGTAATGAAATAAAAACATATGACTTTAAAATTGTATTGAAAACAAAAGTGTAAAAAGAAGAACTTATGGTCATTGGCAGAGGTGGAAAGGAGTGGATTCTAAGACTATGATTTGTATTTAAAGTTAATACAATTTAATTTTAATACAATTATAAATTTTTGGGAAAAAAATAAAGGAACCTACTCGGTAATATTATATATTATCTAGGAACATAAGAAATTTTTTGAAATTAAAAAATTTTCTATTTTAATTGAAAATTTTTAATATCAAAATTTTTGGGAAACAAGAAATTTTTGATATTAAAAATTTTCAATTAAAATAGAAAATTTTTTAATTTCAAAAAATTTCTTATGTTCCTAGATAATATATAATATTACCGAGGAGGTTCTTTAATTTGTTTCCCAAAATTTTAGTATAGAAAAATTTTCTATAAAAAAATTTTAATGTCGAAAATATAAACAATTTTTTATATTAAAAATTTTGTTATACAAAAATTTTAATATTGAAAAATTTTCTATACAAAAATTTTAACACCGAAAAATTTTATATTTAAATTTTAAAATTGAAAAATTTTCTATACAAAATTTTATTATCAAAAAATTTTAATATTGAAAAGTTTACCATTTTTCTCTAGAAAAATTTTACTATCGAAAAAATGTCTATAGAAAAATTTAAAAATGGGAAAATTTTAATATCGAAAAGTTTTCTATAGAAAAACCTTAACAACGAAAAATTTTCTATAGAAAAAAATTTTAATATCGAAAATGTATAATATTGAAAATTTTCTATAAAAATTTTAATTTCGAAAATTTTCTACAAAAATTTAAATGTCGATTATTTTCTATTAAAATTAAAATATCAAAAATTTTATACCAAAATTTTAATATTGAAAAATTTCTATTAAAATTTTAATATATAAAATTTTCTAAAGAAAAATTTAAAAATGGAAAAAATTTCTATAAACATTTTAATATCAAAAATTTTAAAATAAAAAAATTTTATATCGAAAATTTTCTATAAAAAATATAAATACCTAAAAATTTTCTGTAAAAACTATAATATCGAAAATTTTCTATAAACAATTTTATATTATAAATTTTCTTTTAAAAATTTTATATCATAAATTTTCTATGAAAAATTTGAATATGGAAAATTTTCTATTTAAAAAATTAAATACCGAAAATTTTTTATAAAAAATTTTATTTTGGAGATTTTCTATCAAAAATTTTCATATCGAAAATTTTCTATAAAAATTTTCATATCGAAAATTTTCTATCAAAATTTTAATTTCGAAAATTTTCTGTAAAAATTTTAATATCGAAAATTTTATATAAAAATTTTAACATCGAAAAATTTCTATAAAAATTTTAACATCGAAAAATTTCTATAAAAATTTTAACATCGAAAAATTTCTATAAAAATTTTAATATCGAAAATTTTCTAGAAAAATTTTAAGTCAAAAATTTTATATAAAAATTACGATATCAAAAATTTTCTGGAAAAAATTGAATCTAGAAAATTTTCTATTAAAAATTTTAATTCGAAAATTTTCATATCAAAAATATTCTAAAAAAAGGTTAATATCAACATTTTCTATAAAAAATTTTATATTACAAATTTTCTATAAAAAATTTTATATCACAAATTTTCTTTAAAAAATTTGAACATGCAAAATTTTTTATTTTAAAATTTATGTATCGAAAATTTTCTATTAAAAATTTTAATATCAAAAATTTTCTATAAAAAATGTTCATATTTAAAATTTTCTATAAAAAATTTTATATCGAAAATTTTGTAAAAAAAATTTAATATCGAAAATCTTATATAAAAATTTTTTTTTAGAAAATTTTCTATCAAAAATTTTCTATAAAAAATGCATATATCGAAAATCTTTGATAAAAAATTGTTATATAGATTATTTTCAATAAAAAAACTTGAATATCGAAAATTTCTATAAATAATTTTCATACTGAAAATTTTTTATAAAAAATTTTGACATGGAAAACTTTCTATAAAAAATTTTAATATCGAAAATTTTCTATAAAAAATTCTGATATGGAAAATTTTCTATAAAAATTTAAAAAAATTTGATGTCGAATTTTCTATGAAAAATTTTAAATATCCAAAATTTTCTATAAAAAATTTTATGTCGAAAATTTTGTATAAAAAATTTTAATATCGAAAATCTTATATAAAAAATTTTTTTTCTAAAATTTTCTATAAAACATTTTATATCAAAAATGTAAATATCGAAAATCTTTGATAGAAAAATTGTTATATAGATTATTTTCAATAAAAAAACTTGAATATCGAAAAATTTTCTATAAATAATTTTCATATTGAAAATTTTTTATAAAAAATTTTGACATGGAAAACTTTCTATAAAAAATTTTAATATCGAAAATTTTCTATAAAAAATTTTGATATCGAAAATTTTCTATAAAAATTTTAAAAAATTTGATGTCGAAAATTTTCTATGAAAAGTTTTGAATATCCAAAATTTTCTATAAAAAATTTTATGTCGAAAATTTTCTATAAAAAATTTTAATATCGAAAATATTTTATAAAATATTTTGATATCAAATATTTTCTATAAAAAATTTTATATCAAAAAATTTTTTATACCGATCGAAAATTTTCTATAAAAAATTTTAATATCGAAATTTTTCGATAAAAATGGTTGTATCGATCATTTTCTATAAAAAAAAATTGAACATCGAAAATTTTCTATAAAATTGTAATCTTGAAAATTTTCTATAAAAAATTTTAACATTGAAAATTATCTGTAAAAAATTTTAATATCGCAAATTTTCTATGAAAAATTTTCATATCGAAAATTTTCTATGAAAAATTTTAAAAACGAAAATTATATATAAAAAATTTTTATATCGAAAAATTTCTATAAGAATTTTTATATCGAAAATGTTCAATAACAAATTTTAATATCGAAAATTTTTAATAAAAAATTTGAATATCGAAAATTTTTAATAAAACATTTTAATATCGAAAATTTTGTATCAAAAATTTTAATATTGAAAATTTTCTATAAAATTTGAATATCAAAATATTTTTTATAAAATGTTAAACATCGAAAATGTTAAACATAGAAAATTTTTTAAATAGAAAAATGTTCTTATCTCTAAAAGAATACATTCCTTTTCTTCTCTGCTTCTTAAGTTTTAAGAATGAAATAAAAGAAACAAAACAAAAACTTATTTGTAAATAGTGCAAAACCATTTGACAAGACAACAAATCTTGTGACTGACAATTGCAAAAAGAAATACCGTTAGACATCAAACATTATCATAACAGAGAGCAACAGCTGGGGAGAGTAAACATGCGCCTTAGGTCACTTGGACAAGGAACTAAGAGCGTAATGCGGGTATTTTTACAGTGTAAGGGGTAAAATTTACTCGTAATTCTTAACAGATAACTCGTAAAGTTTTCTTCTGCGGACCGACTTTTAACTGACATTTTTATAGGCAATCGAAAGAAGAAAATTCTGTATTTTAAATTACAAATATTTAGGCGCTGCTGGTTAACTCGGATAAACGGACGTGTTTTTCTTTAGACGCTTAATCGAATAGAAAAAAATTATCAAAAAAAAAAGAAATTTCTTATATAAAAATTAAATTAGTAAAAATCTTACAAATTAGAAAAAATTTAAATAAATTCTAAGAAAAAAATAAAAAATCAATTTGTAGTTAAATGTGTTAATGTTAAGGAAACCTTTAAAAAAGTTAAATGTTTTAGTAAAATTTACCTAGAAAATAAAACAAAATTTGTTAAATAACATTTTTGTTGTTTTTTGTTAATAGTATAAATTAAAAAAAAAATTTAAATAAGTTTAATAAGTTAATCTAATAATACTTCAAATTAAAAATATTAAAATAAAAGCATTTATTTTAAACAAATTTTGATAAATCAAAAATCAAATCCACCAATTATTGTTTAAATATAAGAAAAAAATGTATACCTTCTCCTTTAAATTTTACAACAATTAATATAATATATGCAAGTGTGGTTTTTGTAATCGGAAGTGGGGACAAGTGACATAAAATAAATCATACAAATATAACAATTAAAACCCAACCGCAGTCAGTCACTACCAAAATCAAAGACAACAAAAAGTATTTAAAATTGAAAAAAAAAACACAGAAAAGTGGAAAAAAGGCAAAGCCTCGTTGGCCTACAGTATTAATCGATATATTTAAAAATAATAACAAAATTCAAAAGAAAAACCACCTAAAAACCAACCAACCTTTCCTATACTTAAATCAATCTAAAAATAATTAAAGAAAAATCCTCAAAAAAAGTTAAACTCTCAGCCCCAATTTAAAATCGCTTCGATATCGCGTTTTTTGTCATTCTCCCTTATAATCCTCGTAAAGGACAAAAACAGGTTAAATTTTGCAACCACTGCCATTTAAAAAATAAACAAAACCATTTCACTAAAATTGTTAAGTAACATCAGAAAAAAATTCATAAAATCTCATAAACTTCTTTGACACGGCAAAGAAAAAAAACCTGAGTGTTAAGTTGACTTTAATACGAAATTCGCACGAATTCTTAAAGCCTAAAATATCCTGAAACTGGTGGTAGGTATTCATTGGAAAAGTGTTTCAAAAAATTTATTTTGGGTATGAAAGAATGAATTCTAGGCGAATTTGTTATTTGTAGCAATAAAGGAAAGTTTGGTACATAATAATAATAAAAGAAAATAATCAACTGATTAATGGATATTACCTTATGGAA
This sequence comes from Stomorhina lunata, assembly GCA_933228675.1. Taxonomy (NCBI): domain Eukaryota; kingdom Metazoa; phylum Arthropoda; class Insecta; order Diptera; family Rhiniidae; genus Stomorhina; species Stomorhina lunata. Next base: position 138,004,935 of record OW121741.1, on the reverse strand, counting down.
TGCTTTTACCTCTTAAATAATAATTACACTAGTCTACAAATTTAATAAGTAAGAAAGTGCTATAGTCGCTGAACCCAGACTTTTTGATAGACTTTATAATATAAAGATGTTGCACTTCCATACATTGATTTGCCGTATGGTCGTTTTGAAAAGTCCCATAAAAAGAAACAACTAATGGAGGCGATTATTCAATGAAAGAAAGCTAAGGCACACACACGTGCTCATGAAATGTATGTTTGTTTGTGCGTTTATGAGTTTTTCATTGTTCTTTATCCACTTTAATTTCAAATTTGAAAGAGCAAGAAATGTATGGAGTGAAATATCTTTATATTATATTGTCTTTGCTTTAACACTAAGGTCAAATATGGACTAATTACACTGGTCAATAGATAATATATATTACATTTTATTTGAACTATGTATACCCACGAAGGGTATATTGTGTTTGTGCCGATGTTTAAATAATAAAATATTGGTCTGAGACCCATTGACTCAGATTCACTGCCTGAGTTGACTTGACGATGTCCGTTATGACATGAACAACGCACAGATGTTTGAAGAAAAAATAAAAATAGGGAAATAATTCAAGAACTTTTAAATGGTAAGCGCGATTTTCATAAAATTTCACCTCGATTTTTCAAAAATCCAGATCCAGAAGTCACATTTTTGACTCGAAAAGATATATAAATGTTCGAAATCTGCTAATTGAGATCTATTGCTACACGTATGGCTTATCTCCTATAGTTTATGAGATATTCGACTTCAAAAAAATGTAACTTTTTGACGACTTAGGCCTAGAATTTTGCTTTATTTTCCGTTTTATTTTATTTTATTTATTTTTTTAAGGAATGTATTATTTGCACAAAAAACAACTGATGGGAAATCTTTAACCGATCAAAAATTATATGTATATAAGTTTAAATTTTCAAAAAAAGTATTTTTTTTTTCGTTTTTTAGCAAAATAAAAGGGATTACATTCATTTTGTGATATAAAAAACCTTGTTAAGAAACTGATATAGGATTTATAATTTTTGAAAAGGGTTCTTAATAAGGAAAACTATAAGTTGAACTATGGTCCAAAATTATATTTCGTCTTGATGCCTGAGCCTCTCAAAAATTACCAATTTTTTTACTGTTTCTCACTTTATGCCTAATTTACTCCAATCGCAAGGCTAGAATCAAAATAAAATTGCGAAGAATATTAGCGACTAAGATCAAAAAGTTAAACTTTTCTCATTATCTTCAGATTTACGAGCGTTTTAGTGATTTTGGGTTCATTTAGTGAGTTTTGGCAGAATAAAGCCTAAGGTTCCTTAGACCTTTTAATCTCAAATTGATTACAGTTACTATAAATATTAGCCTTATAAAGTCTCATGTCAATCCATAAAAGTTAACATGTGTTTCCAGTCTTCTGATATTCTTAAATTTTAGATAATACGAACACAATATCTCCTGCATTCTTAGAGTTATTATGTACTATTTTAATTAAAGACTGTATAGATTTAATGGACTTGAATTTTCGGGGTAATATTGCAAAAACTCCAAAACTACTTTTTTTGTCTTTGGCCACGGGTCGGCGGAAAGACAACAGAACAAAAAAAAACTTGTCAGAGTTGCCGTTTTTTATACTTTTAACTAAAATAGGTATTTTTTCAATACGTAGTTCTAACGTTTTAAAAAGAAAAAGTTTTGTACTCTATTTTTTTTTAATATTTTTATCAAAAATGTTCTATAGAATTTTTTTTTTTTTAATTTTCCTATAGAAAATTTTTTTACCAAAAATTTTACTATATTTTATTTTTTTATCAAAAACTTTTCTATAGAAAATTTTTTTTATCAAAAATTTTTCTATAGAAAATTTTTTTATCAAAAATTTTTCTATAGAAAATTTTTTTTATCAAAAATTTTTCTATAGAAAATTTTTTTTATCAAAAATTTTTCTATAGAAAATTTTTTTATCAATTATTTTTCTATAGACAATTTTTTTATCAACAATTTTTCTTTAGAAAATTTTTTTATCAAAAATTTTTCTATAGAAAATTTTTTTATCAAAAATTTTTCTATAGAAAATTTTTTTATCAAAAATTTTTCTACAGAAAATTTTTTTATCAAAAATTTTTCTATAGAAAATTTTTTTATAAAAAATTTTTCTATAGAAATTTTTTTTATTGAAAATTTTTCTATAGAAAATTTTTTTATCAAAAATTTTTCTATAGAAAATTTTTTTATCAAAAATTTTTCTATAGAAAGTTTTTTTATCAAAAATTTTTCTATAGAAAATTTTTTTATCAAAAATTTTTCTATAGAAAATTTTTTTATCAAAAATTTTTCTATATAAAATTTTTTTATCAAAAATTTTTCTTTAGTAAATTGTTTTATTAAAAATTTTTCTATACAAATTTTTTTAACAAAAATTTTTCTACGAAAATTTTTTTATCAAAAATTTTTCTATATTTTGTTTTAACCAAAAATTTGTCTATAGAAAATTTTTTGATCAAAAATTTTTCTATAGAAAATTTTTTGGATCGAAAACATCTAAAAAAAAATTTTTAAATATTCAATATACTTACAAAAATATTCCGAAGAAAGTTTTTTTTATCAAAAATTTTTTATAAAAAATTTGTTTATCAAAAATTTTTCTACAGAAAATTTTTTTATCAAAAATTTTTCTATAGAAAATTTTTTTATCAAAAATTTTTCTATAGAAATTTTTTTTATTAAAAATTTTTCTATAGAAAATTTTTTTATCAAAAATTTTTCTATAGAAAATAGAATAATTTTTCTATATTTTGTTTTAACCAAAAATTTGTCTATAGAAAATTTTTTTATCAAAAATTTTTCAATAGAAAATTTTTTGGATCGAAAACATCTAAAAAAAATTTTTTAAATATTCAAAATACTTACAAAAATATTCCCAAGAAAGTTTTTTTTATCAAAAATTTTTTTATAAAAAATTTGTTTATCAAAAATTTTTCTACAGAAAATTTTTTTATCAAAAATTTTTCTATAGAAAATTTTTTTATCAAAAATTTTTCTATAGAAATTTTTTTTATTAAAAATTTTTCTATAGAAAATTTTTTTATCAAAAATTTTTCTATAGAAAATTTTTTTATCAAAAATTTTTCTATAGAAAGTTTTTTTATCAAAAATTTTTCTATAGAAAATTTTTTTATCAAAAATTTTTCTATAGAAAATTTTTTTATCAAAAATTTTTCTATATAAAATTTTTTTATCAAAAATTTTTCTATAGAAAGTTTTTTTATCAAAAATTTTTTTATAGAAAATTTTTTTATCAAAAATTTTTCTATAGAAAATTTTTTTATCAAAAATTTTTCTTTAGAAAATTGTTTTATTAAAAATTTTTCTATACAAATTTTTTTTTAACAAAAATTTTTCTATAGAATATTTTTTTATCAAAAATTTATCTATATAAAATTTTTTTATCAAAAATTTATCTATATAAAATTTTTGTATCAAAAATTTTTCTTTAGAAAATTGTTTTATTAAAAATTTTTCTATACAAATTTTATTTAACAAAAATTTTTCTACGAAAATTTCTTTATCAAAAATTTTTCTATATAAAATTTTTTTATCAAAAATTTTTCTTTAGTAAATTGTTTTATTAAAAAATTTTCTATACAAATTTTTTTAACAAAAATTTTTCTACGAAAATTTTTTTATCAAAAATTTTTCTATATTTTGTTTTAACCAAAAATTTGTCTATAGAAAATTTTTTTATCAAAAATTTTTCTATAGAAAATTTTTTGGATCGAAAACATCTAAAAAAATTTTTTTAAATATTCAAAATATGCTTAGAAAAATAATAGTGTCGTGGCAATAATGTTCGAGAATATATTTCTTTGTTCTCTCGATCCATGTATTTTGTTTCTATAAATTGGATTTTGATTTGTTTCTTGGCTATTTTGTTTTTGTGTTTTCTTTAACAAATCGGCATCAACCAAATTCCAACAGAATGATTTTAATACTCATTTTCACGAGTTTTATTAATGATCGTGATATTTATGAAAATTAAAAAAAAATACCGGTTGCTGGTGATATGGGCTGTCTACTCCTGCTTTGAATATTTGAAATAAGCAAGTATTAGTTCTCTTTAGTATTCCATTATTTTTTGTTGAAAAAAGGACCCATTTTTTAAATACAAATGGGCTCTTAAACTTTGGACCCGATGCGTGCCCTAGAACGTTGTCCGATTTGGCTCATATTTTTAGAACTAAACTTTTAGACCTTATGTCATATTCCATTGAAAAATCGTTGTCACCCTAATGTAGGTACATATTAAACAATTATTAAATATTTTGTCAATAGTTTATTTACGATTTACTTATCCTATTCTAACAAGGAACAATGTTAAACTTATCTTAAAAAAATATATTCCAGATTTTAGAATTTACCCGAAAATTTAGGTAAATTGTATTAAAATATTTGTTGTTTAAAGTAAAAATCTTTGTTTTTTGCCTTAAATCCTATGAATTCATTCTTTCAAGCAACTGTATAAATTAGTTTCCATATAAATATGTATCCACATGAAATGTTGATATAAATATATAATAAACTGCACTACAATAATACCCTATTTACAGAATACAATAACAAAAAAACTAAAACAATAAGTAGCAGTAAAAATAAACAACAACAAACAGCAAGGAAAAAGGCCTAAAGAGAAAACTAGACTCAAAACTAGGCCGTATCATTGGCACACTCTACAAAAATACTTGGATACATTTATTCATTCATTCAGTCATTTAGAGCATAGGTGTATCTATGCTATAACATTCTACCATTATTCTAATGAGGAAATGTGAGTGTGTATGTGTGGGATTCTATTTTAAGCTTTTTAGCAGAAGCAGCATCAAGAACATCAACATCTTTTAAGCCATTTTTACATCGAAGAACAAACTATTACCAACACACGTAAAGACATACAAACATACACGCAACTTCTACTGTCACTGTGTTTCTATTTGTTTTAATCCTTTGGATTTTGTGGGCTGTTCCCTGGTATCTTATTGTTGCTATTTGCTTTATTGGTATTTGTGGGAGCTGAATTCTTGGAAAAGTTCTTGGCTGTAGAAGAAGGTAAGCAAAAGTTTACTTTATTTATTTATTTCTTTAATGATTAAGTTAAGTTGAGGTTAGTAAATTTTTTGTGAAATTTAAAAGAAAACTTTTCTTGTTTTTCTGCTTAAAACTTCTTGAAAAGGTCAGTTTGGGATAAGTTGTTATTTTTTTATGCGAAACATTTAAGTTTAAATGTTTGTCTTTTTGATCAAATATGAATTTCCTGGTATTTACTTAAAAAGCAATTTACACATAATTCACAAGAGTTTTGACATCATTTGAAGGAAATTTAATAAATTTGTTTAACCATTTGGAAATTTCAGCTTAAAAAGAAAATTTATAAATTAGACCTTTTCCTAACGAGAAAAATATATTATCTTTAAGTACTTAATGTCGGCTTAGAGTGCATGTTTGCTACATCTAATTTTTCTTTTTCTTTTTTTGTTTCCTTATTAAATGGAGAAAGGAGGCTTTAAAATTCTTAAATTTTAAATTTAAAAAAAGATTTTGTTTACTCCCTGTTAAGTTTGATTGAAGGGATTTCACTCTTAGCCGACGCACAGTGCATAGAACAAGGACAAATATTATACATTTATAGACCCTCACACCAGAAATGCAGTTTTATCAATACCTAAATTGATAAAAAGACTTTATACAAAATTAAAAAATCTACCCTTTGCCGTTTAAAAGATACCTAACATTATTATCCTATTTCTCCTAACAACATCCATTTAAAAAAACAAGTAAGAAAATATATTGTCGGTCAAGCCCGACTATATCATACCCATCACTTCTTCTTCTGTTATCCTTGACTCCCAGTGGAGCATAGGGCCTCAACCCATCACTACTAAGTTCAAATATGGACCAACAATTTAACAAGTTTTCCTTAAGTCTTAGAAACATACATACGTACATATCGTTACTTTAATATAGAAAAGCCCTAACTAATAATTTTCTTACTCTATAGGAGAGGGGGAAGAAAGTAAACAAAATCTTAAGTTTTGAAGATACAGAAAATTTCTAAATGCAGTGTTTTACTAAATTCTCTAAAGAATTTAATGCTATAATAACTTTTTTAAAAATTAAAAGATTTCTGTAAAATTATATTAGATAAAGCTTTAAAAAGCGATTTGAATGAAAAACGGCCTTTCTATATTAAAATAACGATATAATATTTTAAAAAAATTCGAGACTTATGTCATTTCCGGTTAAGGGCCTGATATGGGACCTGGGGTCAATTGTGGATCGATTGTTACCAAATTTTAGTTATTGGTTTATATTTACAAAATATTTATCTGTGCAAAGTTTTAGCAACCAAATGCATTTATCTTTAGAGTTATGAACGTTTTTGTGATTTTTTGTGTATATAAACGTCTTTTAAGAATGTGTTGTGTATGGGAGGTATGGTCAAATATGGACCGATTCCTATAAAATTAGGTACACTGATTGAGGTTATCATAAGGAATATTTGTGCATAATATTATTAAAATACAACTAAATTTGTGGCTGTAAAGGAACATAAATTCTATTTCGGGAAGGATCCCTATGGGAGGTACCCTAAATAGTAATCCGATTTCAACCAAAAAGTATAGGGATCGTCCTTGAGCCTGTGCCAAATTTTATCAAATAATCTTTAAGGTTACGACCTGATAACAAGCTTACAGCCAGCCAGCCGGACGGTCATCGTTAGAACAACTCAGGCAGTGATTCTAAGTCGATTGGTATACTAAAGGGTCTCAGACCAATATTTCTATGCGTTACAAACATCAGCTCAAACCCAATATACCCTTTCCACCTATGGTGGCGAAGGGCATAAAAAATCAAACTTGAGGTATATTTCGGTATATCCGATTTATCTAATACTTCAAATTTTCAACATTTCTTAAAATTTGACTAGGGAAGACAAAAACCGGTTTATTAGCAGTTTAACAAGTTCCCTGCCAAGCTGTTTTTCACTAGGTGTCATTTCTACGCCGCGTGTACCGAAAACAGTACACGGTAAGCGCTTTAATAATTTTGTATAAATTCTTATTTTTTTTTTTTTTTTTTTGTTTTTGAGAGAATTTATATTATTTGCGTGTACCGTTATCAGTACACGATGCAAAATTCCTCTAAACATCACTAAATAACATAAAACAATCATAACGGGAATGAAAATTTAGAGAAAAAATTTAATTTAAAAAAACACGTTGGCGTAAAAATGAAGCTACGCGTGTACTGTTTTCGGTACACGCGACAGGGAACGTGTTCAATTTAATGTTACTTTTTACACTGGAATTACATAGCTGCAAAATGTAGTATGGAACCTGAATGTAGCGGGTACTCCAAAAATCCCGAAATAACCTTTAACTCCCAACACCTTCATCGAAATTTTTGAAAAATTCAAAATTTTAAAAACTATTTTAAAAATATTTCTGAAAAACGACTTATACAGTGTCAAATAAGAGTTTTAAGTATTATAAAAGCTTTTTAAAAAACTATTTAATTAAGACGACTACAAAGCATGGTTTTTGTCTTTGCTTCATAAATTCGAAAATACATATTTTAGCTTCTAAATATCTTTTTCCAAAAATCGTTTTCCAAATATCTTTCTATGAATCATTCTGCATAGTTTCACTTAACTAAAACTGTAGTTTTTAATTTTGTCCACTCAGAGTATGAAAAAGTAGCACTGTGCGACATTATGTCGTTTACAGAATATTTTATAAATAAATTTAAAAGTAACATTCTTAATTCTTAAAGTTTTTTAAACATTTCTTCTTTGACAAAATCTTTTGATACAACATTAAAACATTTTTCAATAAGCTTTAGCCAGCAACAAATTTTGAATAATTGATTATAAAAAATATTTAAATTTGTAACAACAAAGACGTTAATGGATTTCCCAGAATAAATGCAATTGACGAGAACATAATTTTCTTTTTAACATCATTATCTACTTATTTCTTTTTTTTTGGCATTTGACGAACTCTCAAAGTCAGCTTAATATTGGGTGAACGAAAAGGTTCGGTTGGGGATTGTTGGTTGCTGGCTTTAAAATGTAAAAACGCTGGTGAAATCGCTTTCATATGAAAAGAGCACAGGGTATTGGAAATGTAACGTTTAGAAATCAGTAAAAGTTTGGTAAATATTCTGCTACTCTGTTATGAAAAGGTAAAAAATTCGCCTCATGCTGTTAAAAACAAGGTTTACAGAGCAACTAGAAATATAGATGTTGATTAACAGAAAAAATGTTAGTAAACATAAAATATGTTGATAAACAAAAAGTACATGTTGATAAGCAAAAATAACAAAAAAAGATTTTAATTAACAGAAAAGATGTTGATAAACAGAAAAGATTAACAGAAAATCTGTTGATTTAAAAAAAGATGTTGCACAACAAAAAAGATGTTGATTAATAGAAAAGATGATAACCAGGAGTAGGCAGCCCATACCACCAGTAGCCGATGAATTTTTTAATTTTCGTAAATACCACGATCATTAATAAAACTCGTGAAAATGATTATTAAAATCATTCAGTTGTAATTTGGATGTTAACAGAGTTGGTTCGTACCGCTTTGTTAAAGAAAATACAAAAACAAAATAGGCAAAAAACAAATCAAAATCCAATTTATAGCAACAAAATACATGGTTCGAGAGAATAAGGAAATATAATCTTGAACATTGTTGCCACGACACTATTATTTTTGTAAACATTGGGAATATTTTTGTAAATATTGGGAATATTTTTCAAAACAGAAATAAATTCTAATATTAAACAATTTTAGATTTTTATATTTTTTAGATATTTTCGATCCAAAAATACTTTTATAGAAACATTTTTAATAATAATATTTTTCTTTGGAAAATTGTTTGATTAAAATTATATTTTGTAGAAAATTTTTCGATAAAAATATTTTTCTGTAAAAATTTCCGACAAAAATATTTTTATATAAAAAAATTTTTAAATCTTCTATAGAAAAATATTCTATATAGATATTAGAAAAAATTTTGATAAAAAAATTTTTGATGAAAACATTCTCTATACAAAAATTTTTTATCATAAATTTGCTATAGAAAAATTTTTGATAAAAAAATTTTCTATAAAATAATTTTTGTTAAAAATTTTTTCATAGAAAAATTTTTGATAAAAAAAAATTTATAGAAAGATTTTTGATTTAGGTTTTTGTTCTGTTTCTTTGACCAGTGATGATAACCAACAGAAAATATGTTTATAAACAGAAAACATGCTGATAAAAAATGTTGCATAAGAGAAAATATGTTGGTAAACAGAAAAGATGCAGGAAAACCTAAAAAATGTTGATAGACAAAAGAGAAAAGATTTTGATTAACAGAAAAGATGTTTATTTAAAAAAAGTTGTTCTACAAGACAAAAGATGTCGATCAACAAAAAAAATGTTCATTAACATAAAAGATGTTGATAAGCAGAAAATATGTTGGTATACAAAAAAATGTTGATAAACATAATAGAAAAGATATTGATTAACAGAAAAGATGTTGATAAACATGAAAAGTTATTAATCCCATAGAAAAGAAGTGGATCGATGATGCTGATCATCAAATACGAAAAATACGAAAGAAGAAAATTGGATTAATACAAAATATATTGATATACATAAAATAAGTTGATAAACATAAAAAAATGTTGATGGACAGAAAAATTGTCGAAGTTTCACATATGGCTCTAGTTCCTCGAAAGAGAGTCCACTCAAAATTTTTAAATTTCACTAGAGGCAAAAAACTGTTTTATTTTACTTCTATTTTCATATTAAAAAGATTGATAAAACTGTATTTTTTTTTTTTTTTTGTCAAAATTGTAGAGAAAATTATGTAAAATTTTTAGACCATTGTACATCGAATTCTGTCAAAAAGTGAAAATTGAAAAATTTTGAGTTGTCTCTCTTTAGAGGAATAATAGTTTTAATTAAAAAATAAGTAAGAAAGCGCTATAGTCGGTCAAGCCGACCATACGATACCCTTCACCACTAAGGTCAAAGGTGTTATTTTTCCTGTATAAAGACAAATATTTGCTAAATTTTGCCATCATACAAACATTTTCTCAAAACGTATATATTCAACCTGTTTCCGTCATTTGGACTTATATGAGAGCTAGGGTCAAATGTGGACCGAAATTTGGCAAATTCATTACAGTTGTTACAAAAATTATGTATGCAAAAAATAAACTCAAAATGTTTATTATCTTTAGATTTACGAGCGTTTTAGTGATTTTTTGTCTCATTTAGTGCGTTTTTGAAGAAGAGTTTGTATAGCTGCTATGGTCAAATGTGGACCGATTTCAACGAAATTTGGTACAGTGATTTAAGTTTACATAAGCAGTATCTGCTTTAAATTTCATGAACAAATATTGATATTTGTGGCCAATATAGCAATTCCGGGAAGTGGGACCTATGGGTGGTACCATAAATAATATACCGATTTTGACCAATTTCAATAGCCATGGTTCCATTATCAAAAAAATTATCTGTGCCAAATTTCATCAAATTATCTTTAGAATTGCGAACTGTGGTTTGATTACAAGGTTTACATGGGGGTCCAGCCAGCCAGACGGACGGACGGACGGACATCGCTAAATCGACTCAGAAAGTGATTCTAAGTCTATTGGTATACTAAAAGGTGGGTCTAAGACAAATATTTCTATGCGTTACAAACATCAGCACAAACTTATAATACCCTTTCCACCTATGGTGGTGAAGGGTATAAAAACATTTCTATTACGAGTAAATTTTAAACTTTTCCGAAAACCCAATATATTTCTACATTTTTATTCTCCTATTTCATTAAAATACATTTATGATGAATGCCAGTTGCATACCACATTTGTATTATTTGTCCTTAGTTTGTCTTTTGTACTAAAAATCTACTTCAATTGTACATGACATAAAGATTATAATAAAAATAAACGAAATATTTAAATATACATAAATCCTAATAATTGTATATGAGTCCTTAAAGTGACATAAAATTATTTAATTACAAAGAAGGAACGAAAATCTTAAGGCTTCTTGTATGTAGAATAGACAAAAGTTAATAATTGTACTTCAGCTTCCTTAAATAAGTACCCACATGGTATGAAAAAGGATATAATGTACAAAAGGGGAATATTTAAATTAATTTAATTAACAAAAACTCCCATTTACGCACAAACTTCTACATACATTCTCATGTATGTTGCATAACAAATATATTTAAATAATATAAGAATACATACATAGAAATAAGTAAAAATGTACATCTAATATAGATACATCCTTTTTCGATATGTTTCCTAAGAAACACTTGAAATGTTTGTAATTAATTGCTAAAAGGGAAAATTTATTTTTCATACTAATGAAATCAGATTTTTTCAATTAAAATTTTTTTGTAGGCTTTGATTTTTGTGGGATTTCTAGGCAAAATGCTTACATATTTTGAAGGAAAGCCTTGAAAATGCAATTAAACTCAATACAATCCTTTTTAAGACTAGGTATTTCCCAAAATGAATAGCCATGGAATGTGTTACTTCCGAAATCTTCTTAAAAAGGCAAGTTATTATTAATTTTAATAGAGAAATCTGAGAAATGCAAAATAACTAGCAAACAAATATTTGGTGTTGGAAGCAAAATAAATATTCCAGGAAGATTTATGATTAAATAAACATAAATAAACTTTACAGATACAAAATTCTAACCTAAATAAGTAGAAGTTAACACTTTCTTAACGTGCAACAATCTTAACTTCCATTTTAAAATAATTAACTAAAAGCATCCAAACGAAAAAAAATTAACAAGAATTTCATTCTAGAAAACAAAATAGCAACTATTGTAGAAGATCGAAGCAATCTTTTGTTAGCATTTTTTTTTAAGTAACTTTATTTTTTTGATATTTTTGAAAATTTTTTTCAAAAGACTTAATATTTTAACATTTTCTAAAAGATACGGCTTCAGGGATGCGTGTAATCTATATACTAAATAATATTGGTCATGCATCCTATAACCAGCGGTGGTCGAAAATCAGCAATTTTTGGAAAAAATTTGAATTTTTGTAACTGTAAAAAATTTTTATTGTGGATTTAAAAAAAAATGTTAACTAAAATTTCAGAACTTGTTCTCAAAGTTATATTTCTGAATGTCTAAGATATTGGTCTATACTGAGTCCAAAAATGGTCATAATATCTCGTTTAGTTTTAGAGGTTTTTGCTACAAATTACTAAGTAATTTTAAAAAATTACATCAATTTATTACAAAAATGGTACTTTTGTGTATTCAAAAATTTTTGTAAAAATTTCAGAACTCGTCCTGAAATTTATATTTCTGAATTTCCAATATATTAGCCTATACTGTGTCTAAAAATGATTATAATACCTTGTTTAGTTTTAGTGATTTTTGCGAAAAATTACTAAGTAATTTTAAAAAATTATGTAAAGTTACTGTTGTTGCACTTTTTTGACAAAAGTATTAAATCAATTTCCAAATTGTTAAAAAATGTTAACCTCACTTAAAAGTATATAAAATTCCCTTTCTATTGATGTTTAACATGGTTAACTCTTTTAATCCCAGCATTTGTTTTCGATATACATTTTTATACCCACCATCAAAAAGAATGGGGGGTATATTGAGACTGTCATTCCGTTTGTAATTTCCATAATATTGGCTCAAAAACCAAAATTGAAGTATATTCTGAATCTTTATGAAATTCTAACAGCGATGTCTGCTGTCTGTCTGTCTGTCCGTCTGTTCGTCTGTCTGTCTGTCTGTCTGTCTGTCTGTCTGTCTGTCTGTCTGTCTGTCTGTCTGTCTGTCTGTCCGTCTGTTCGTCTGTTCGTCTGTCTGTCTGTCTGTCTGTCTGTCTGTCTGTCTGTCTGTCTGTCTGTCCGTTTGTCTGTCGGTCTGTCTGTCTGTCTGTCTGTCTGTCTGTCTGTCTGTCTGTCTGTCTGTCTGTCTGTCTGTCTGTCTGTCTGTCTGTCTGTCTGTCTGTTTGTCTGTCTGTCTGTCTGTCTGTCTGTCTGTCTGTCTGTCTGTCTGTCTGTCCGTCTGTCTGTCTGCATGTCTGTTGTCGCCACGATAAAACCTTAACGAAAGGATATAAGTCACTGAAATTTGGCACAAATATTCTTCATTTCTTGGAAAATTTTGGTTTTGAAATCGGGCAAAATCTGTTCACATTTGACCATAGCTCCCGCATAACCTCGTCTAGGCTAATCGTTTATTTGCTAATAAATGACAAATTATAACAGCTATGATGACAAAATTTGGTTTTACATAAGCACTAGGCAGCATATAAAACTTCATCGAAATCGGTTCACATTTAACCATAGCTCCCATACAAAAAACTTACAGAAACAGCCTAAATTCCACCTGAAATACACTTAAATGCCAATAAATGGTAAACTGTAATAGCTTTGGCCACTAAATTTAGCACAAGGAAGTCTTATGTGAATACCAGCCCGTGTGCAAAATTTTGTTACAATCGGTCACCATTTGACCATAGCTCCCATATACAAAAATTACGGAAACACAAAAATACAAAAAGAAAAGGGGGTTTATGTCCGTCAGATAAAAGTGCGATAGCTCCTTAATTATAAAAGCTAGAGAGACAAAATTGTACAAAAGTATTTTTGATATGTAACAGAAGTTGTGTACTGAAAATGGGCGAAATCGGTTCACATTTAGTTAGAGCTCCCATGTAACCCCGCCCCATGAAACACATGAATGCTGATAAATTGAATAAATTTGTAATAGCTATGACGACTAAATTTAGAATAGAGAAGTTTTGTGCATCTATTGGTCACTATATCAAATTTTGTAGGAATCGGTCCATATTTGACTATAGCTTTTATATAAAAAACACTCCCGGAAACCAAAAAAATGTAGCAAAGGCCAGTTAAAAGCTGTTAAATTAGAAACTATGACTATGGCCACTAAATTTTGCAAAAACAAGCTTTATATAAATACCAGCCAGTGTGTAAAATTTTGTTACAATCGGTCAACATTTGGCTATAATTGTTATATATATATATAACATCCCCTTTTTATATCTACAATCAAAAAGATTCGGAGGTACAAGCAGCATATTAAAATTGCACTAATGTCCAGACTTTAAATACGGTATTAGGAACTCCTAACAAAATATAAAGAGTGCTCTAAATAAAATTTGTAGTTGGATTTTCTTAAATAAAAATCAAACCTTTTAATATAAAAACTCTACAAAATACGCAAATATAATGACATATTATACAAAATAATTTAGCATTAAAATGATAACTTAGTACTCGGGTTTTGCAAAATTATCGGCTTTTTTCGGAAACCCTCCCATTAAAGATTTTACAGTTGCTTCTGATACCTTTTTGGAGCATGTGTTCCACCTGCGCTTAAAATCGGACATGTTCTTGGAAATCTTTCCTGTGTTCTTCAATTCCTTTTTTATCAGAGCCCAATGCCTTTCCACAGGCCGAAGTTCTGGACAGTTAGATGGATTTGCCTCTCGTGGTACAAAAATGACATTATTCTTTGAGTACCACTCAAGTGCCTTTTTTCCATAATGGCATGATGCCAAATCGGGCCAAAAGAATGTAGCCACTCTGTGCTCTCTTAAAAAGGGTAACAACCGCTTTTGTAGGCACTCCTTTATATAAATTTCTGTGTTTATTGTGCCAGATGCCACAAATACTTTACTTCTTTTGCCACAACTGCAAATAGCTTACCACACGAGAAACTTCTTAGGGAATTTTGTTTGTTTTTTTGTGCGAAACTCTTGCCGAACATTGCCCCGTTTATCAGCAACATAAAAATCTTGACCAGGAAGTTGAGAAAAGTCTGCCAGTACGTATGTTTCATCATCCATCACACAACAGGTGTATTTTTTTATAAAATCAGACTTCAATTTTTTCGCTCTCTTTTTTGCTTCTAAGTTCTTTATAGCATTGCGATCTGGAACCTTTTGGACTTTGTATGTCTTCAGTCCAGCATAAGCTTTGACTCTATGTGCAAAATTCGTAGAACATTTCACCGTACGAGCTGCTTTTCTTAAAGAAGTGTTAGGCGCTCTTCGAAAGAGTCGCTCGACTTCTTTTGCCTTACCAATATCTGTAGGACCTTTTTTCCTCCCTGATACAGGTTTTCTTTTAATGCTCAGGTTTTACTTATATCGTCTGATGGCATTAGAAACCGTTCGAGGGTCAACTTTCAAATTTTTAGCTATTTTTTTAAAAGTCCATGACGGATTTTTTTAAAAAGTTTTAATTATATTTTCACGAACTTTTTTTTCGCAGTCCATTTTGATTGAAATAACTATTGAAAATTAATAATTTCTAAAATAATAGTATCTGACATCTATAGAAACTAACTTGATCAAAAAATAATTTATTTCTTGCACTATGGATAAATTTTGTCTAAAATAGTAAATGCATATTTTTTTTAGAACACTCTTTATGGACCTGTCGCATTACTATCAACATGTTTACCCTAACTAAATATTAAGCTAAACGAATAGTATTTAACAGACTATTAATGCTAAACTACACCAGGTTATGAGATTAAATTTTGTACAAAGTAAATACTAGGGAAACCTCTTACATACTTTTAAGTGTTGAACTATAAAGCTCCTGCAACCGAATTTAGTCCAAATATTTTGCTAACAACTAGCGTAACAACTTTTTTCGAATTTTTCCACATTTTGAATTAGCCCCACCCTTGTAGATATATGAGAGATTTTTCTAAATTTAACACAATTTGATGGTGGGTATATAAGATTCGGCACAGCCGAATATATCACTCTTACTTGTTTTTTTTGTTTTCAAAAAAAACTTTTTGAAAAAAGAAATTTTTGAAATTTTTCAAAAAAATTTTTTTTTTTGCAAACAAAATATATTATTTCCAACCGATTTATCTGTACAACTAGGTCTTCTTTTGCCGGTAAAAAAGTTGTGAAAATCGAGCACAGTGTAA
This sequence comes from Stomorhina lunata, assembly GCA_933228675.1. Classification (NCBI taxonomy): domain Eukaryota; kingdom Metazoa; phylum Arthropoda; class Insecta; order Diptera; family Rhiniidae; genus Stomorhina; species Stomorhina lunata. The sequence continues at coordinate 137,988,913 of OW121741.1, read as the reverse complement.
TTAAGAAATGGGTTCTAATTCTAAAAACCTTTTCATTCAATTTTCGAACTAAATATATCCAAATTTTGTATCATTCTTTTGCAGCTCTGATATTTTACATAAACTTTATACAAAAAATCCTTCCGAAACGAGTAACAAAAAGTTCGTTAACATAAGAACCAATATAAAACACATACTTTTTAATGTGAAAATCTCCGTAAAAGACTTCAACCAATTCCTGTTAACAAAAATTTGCTGCCAATAAAAAACTTTTTAATGATCTATAAAAAATTGAAAAAGCAAATAACCTTAAAATATTAGCCATATGACCGTGAGTAATGTTTTGCTTTTATCAAAAAGTCCTTCTCTATAAAAATTTAACATGAAAACATCAAATTTAAGATTTTACATAAATAAATAAATAAATTCAAAAATTTATTATAATCTCAACAAGTGGCATTGAATTGAATGGAATTGAATAAGCAACTGCTAAACATTGATTGTAACTATTTCCGACATTTCCTCTCGTTGCATGCAACATATGTATGTATGTATATGTTGTTTCTATTATTCAATTGGCTATTGGGGAAAATGGAGAAAAAAATTTATAAAACAAATTTATTTTATTTTTACATATAAAATATGTATCTTTTATTAGATATTCATAAAAGAGTGAATGTTTGCAAATTCGTTACAAATCAATGATGGTTCCGATTGCTATTGAATCTTTATTTACTTTGTGTCTGTCTGTCTGTCTGTCTATCGCTTTTCCCAATAGCGAAACTGTCGTCCGTTGTCGTTGTCTTATGAAATAAAATATTGATTTTATTTAATGGCTATGTCAGAGAGATATTTACTCAGTATCTGTGTGAGTGTGGATGTGCTTGAATAATTTTCATTAAAATTTCCCCATGAGTAGGCTTAAGGTTGGAAAAACCCATTTATGTTTCAAAGAAATACTTAACTACGAGTATAAACAGTTAAAGCAACAAAATTGCAAGAAAATATTAACATAACCACATAAAGACTAGACCGTCTCTTTCTCTAGATCTTAAAATTGATATTAAATGGGTCTTAGTGTGCCTTAAACATAACCGAAGTTAATCGGAACTCGTGCCGGAATAAAAGTTTGAACGAAATAATGTTCCGAAAATTGGGTAAGCAATCAAACTTTTTTACAGTTTTTTTTTTTTAAATCCCCATTAGGAAAGACGACAACATAACTTTAAGGTTCAAAACTTTTTCTTTGCTTTTTTCACTTGATAAAAAATTAGCATTATTATTATTTTTGGCACGTGATAATCTTAAATAATTTTATCGGGTGTTTTTTATTGAGGTATAGAACTTTAAGTTGGCATCAATTTTTTAACTGGCGGCCATTTTGTCAGCTGTTGTCAGTGATTAATATTTAGTTTGGTTTGCCATTTCATCATGAACAGGTTGACAAAAGAACAACGCTTGCAAATCGTGCAAATTTATTTCGAAAATAATGGTTCAGTTCGCGAAGTTTACCGCAAGCTCCGTCCATTTTATGGTCGACATAATCGTCCATCAGAGCAATTAATTCGGTTAACCATGGATAGTTTTCGCACTACGTTTACTCTATGTGATAATACGCATCCGCAGCGACGTCGAACAGTGCGCACCGAAGAAACAATTGCCGCTGTAGAGCAAAGTGTTGAAGAGGACCCGAATGAATCGATTCGCCACCGTGCACAGCAATTGGAGCTTTGTCCATCAACTTTATGGAAGATTTTGCGCAAAGATCTTGGCTTGCGACCTTACAAGATCCAGCTTGTGCAAGAATTAAAGCCGCGAGACCATGCAATGCGTCGTAATTTTGGTGTATGGGCCGAAAATGAGATTGATCTCGATGCTGATTTTCATCGCAAAATTTTGTTCAGTGATGAGGCTCATTTTTGGTTCAATGGCTACGTCAACAAGCAAAATTGCCGCATTTGGAGTGAAGAGAATCCACATGAGACCCTTGAGACGCCATTACATCCACAAAAACTGACTGTTTGGTGTGTTCTATGGGCTGGTGGAGTCATTGGGCCATACTTCTTCCGAAATAATGCTGGAGAGTCAGTTACCATAAATGGAGACCGGTATAGAGCCATGATAACCGACTATTTTGTTCCCCATTTGGATGGCATGAATGTGGATGAGTTGTGGTTCCAACAAGACGGCGCTACATGCCACACAGCGCACGTCACAATTGATTTATTGAAGGAAACATTCGATGAGCGCATAATTTCGCGGAATGGACCTGTCAATTGGCCACCAAGATCGTGCGATTTGACACCACTGGATTATTTTCTTTGGGGATATGTGAAGTCGCTCGTCTACGCCAACAAACCAGAAACGTTAGGGGACTTGGAAGCCAACATTCGTGGCGTTATTGCCAACATACGGCCCCATATGCTCGAAAAAGTAGTTGAAAATTGAACCTGTAGAATTGGCTTTATTCGAGCCAGCCGCGGCGGCCACATGCCCGAAATCATATTTAAACATTAATGGCATAAAATTATCCTTCCAATAAAGCCAAATTGATGGACATTAAAACGATTTTCTTGTGTTTTATTTCAATTCGAAGTTCTATACCTCTAAAAAAAACACCCATTATTAATGCATTAAAATATATATAGATACGAGTATTAACCTGATTTCTTTGGTTAAGACTGCACTGTAGTAGAGCGTTTTAGTCACACTCGATCAAATCGGTTAATACCGGAGTTGTTTATGTCATTCATGTGAGAATCAATGTTTTCTTTATGACTAAGATTAAATTTATTAATTTTATGAAAAACATTAATTTTTAATCTGTTTTTATTTTGTTTACTTCCTATTAATTCCAAATGTTTTATTATTTTCAAGTGTTTTATAAAGGTTTTTAGCAAAAAAATTTTTTTTTTAATTCAAACATACCAATTAGGTCTCATATGCTAATTTGCAAAATATTAAAGTTTATAGAAATTCAATCATTTAAACCCTAAATTCATTAAAATCATAAATTAATTTGTTTGACGTCAATTTATATAAAGTTTTTAGTTTCATTTTCGTGGGATAACGAAACTACTCAAAGTAGTCCGAAGTTACCCAAATGTGTTCCCATAGTTATGTCATATGTTGTCAAAATCTGCATTATTTACTCTTAAATTGTAAACATTTTTTCTATGTATCTACAATTTTTATATAAAAAATTTTTATATCGAAAATTTTTAACCAAAAACTTTCCATACAAAAATTTTTATTGAAAATTTTTTAATATAAAAATTTTATCGAAATTTTTCTATATAAAAATTTTGTATTGAAAATCTTGTATACAAAAATTTTTATATCGAACATTATTTTATAAAAAAAATAGAAAATTTGTATCGAAAGTTTTTCTATATAAAAATTTTATCGAAAATGTTTATTCCGAAAATCTTTTTATATAAAATTGTTTGATATAAACATTTTTCTATATTAAAATTTTTATCGAAAATTTTTTATACAAAAATTTTATTGAAAATTTTTCTACATAAAAATTCTATAGAAAATTTTTTATATAAAAATTTTATCGAAAATTTTTCAATAAAAAATTTTTCTATACAAAAATGTTTTTATCGAAAATTTTGCTATATAAAAATTTTTCCATGTACAAATTTTTATATAAAAATTTTATTGAAATTTTTTCTATATAAAAATTATTATATCGAAAATTTATCTATATAAACATTTTTATATCGAAAATGTTTCTATATAAAACTTTTGATATCAAACATTTTTCTGTATAAAAATTTTTATATCGGAAATTTTTCTTTATACAAATTTTTGCATCGAAAATTTTTCTATAAAAATTTTTATGTTAAAAATTTTTCAATACAAAAATTTTTATATCAAACATTTTTCTGTATAAAAATTTTTATATCGAAAATTTTTCTATATAAAAATTTGTATATTGAAAATTTTTCTGTGTAAAAAATTGTATATCGAAAATTTTTCTGTATAAAATTTTTCTATATAAAAATTTTTGATTTGAAAGTTTTCTATATACAAATTTGTATATCGAAATTTTTATATGTAAACTTTTTTAAATGAAAAATTTTTCTACATACAAATTTTTCCATATACAAATTTTTAAATCGAAAATTTTTCTATATAAAAAAAAAATTTAACGAAAATGTTTCTATACAAAAATTTTATCAAAAATATTTCTATATAAACATTTTATCAAAAATTTTTCTATATACAAATTTTATCGAAATTTTTCTATATAAAATTTTTTATCAAAAATTTTATATACAAAAATTTTCAATATAAAAATTATATCAAAAATTTTTCTATATAAAAATTTATATCGAAAATTTTTCTTTATAAAAATTTTTATATTGAAAATTTTTCTACATTAAAATTTTATATCGAAAATCTTTTATATACAAATTTTTATATTGAACATTTTTTTATAAAAAAATCAATTTTTTTATATAAAAATTTAATCGAAAATTTTTCTGTCAAAAATTTTTCTATATAAAAATCTTTATTTCGAAAATTCTTCTTTATACAAATTTTCAAATGGAAAATTTTTATATCAAAAATTTTTCCATAAAAAAGTTTTTGTCGAAAATTATTTAATATAAAAATGTTATCAAAAATTATTTCTTTACAAAAATTTTTATCGAAAATCTTTTATTTCGAAAATTTTTTTATAAAAAAACATAAAAATCCTTATATCTAAACTTTTTCTATATAAAAATTTTTAAATGGAAAATTTTTATACCAAAAAATTTTTCATATAAAAATTTTTCTCGAAAATTTTTGAATATAAAAATTTTATCAAAAATTTTTTCTATTTAAACATTTTTTATTTCGAAGGTTTTTTATAAAAAAAATTTATTGAAAATTTTATATAGAAAATTTTTCAATATAAAAATTATATCGAATAATTTTTATATCGAAAAAAAAAATCTTTTATAAACAAATTTTTATATTGAACATTTTTTTATAAAAAAATCTATTTTTTTTATATACAAATTTTATTGAAAACTTTTCTATCAAAAATATTTCTATATAAAAATTTTTATATCCAAAATTCTTTTTTATACAAATTTTTAAATGGAAAATGTTTATATCAAAAATTTTTTTATAAAAAAATTTTAATCGAAAATTATTTAATTTTATCAAAAATTATTTCTTTATAAAAATTTTTATCGAATATCTTTAATTTCGAAATTTTTTTTATAAAAAATATTCAAATCTTTATATCGAAAATTTTTCTATATAAAAATATTTAAATGGAAAATTTTTATATCAAAAATTTTTTCATATAAAAATTTTTCTCGAAAATTTGTTAATATAAAAATTTTATCAAGAATTGTTTCTATATATAAATTGTCTATTTCGAAGGTTTTTTATAAAAAATGCTTAAAAAAAATAAAAAATTTGTATCGAAAATTTTTTATATAGAAACATTTTCTATAAAATTTTATACAGAAAATTTTTCGATAAAATTTTTATATAGAAAAATTTTCGATAATTATTTTTAGATAGAAAAATTTTTGAAAAAAAATATTTTAATATAGAAAAATTTTCGATAAAATTTTTATATAGAAAACTAATAAAAATCTAAAAATTACTATCGAAAATTTTTCTATATAAAAATTTTATCGAAAATAATCTGTATAAAATTTTATCGAAAATGTTTCTATATAAAAAATTTTTATATCAAATATTTTGTTATACAATTTCTATTAAAAATTTTCTATGTAAAAAAATTTTACCGAAAAATTTTTTGTGTTTAAAAATTTTTAATAAAAAATTTTTTATGCCAGAAAATTTTCTAAAAATATTTTTATATCAAAATATTTCTATATAAAAATTGTATACCTATATAAAACTTTTAATACTGAAAATTTCTCAATGTACAAATTTTTATACTTAAAAAATTTCTTAAAAAAAATTTTTTCTACCGAATAGTTTTCTATAAAAAATTTTTTATATCGAAAAAATACCGAACAAAAACAAAAAATTTTCTATAAAAAATCTTTTGTACCGAAAAGTGTTCTTAAAAAAAATGTTTATATTCAACATTTTCTATTACAAATATTTTGTTCCTAAAAAATATTCTAAATAAACATTCTGGTGCTAAAAATTTTTATTTATATTTTTTAACGAAAAATTTTATATATAACAAATATTTTATATTTACAAATATTTGCCAAACCATTTTTGATTAAAATATTAATATTTCCATAAAAATTTTTTGTATAGAAAATTGTCTACACAAACAAAAGAAAAAAAATTGTAAAGATTTAAGCCAACATAATTAAAAAGAAAAATATTACACGTTTTTAAAATTACTTGTCATAATTAATAACTCCAAACACTTGATTACAGACGAAGCAAATAAATAATTTTGTAACAATAATGTCATGTAGGCGCCTAAAATTATACTGTGGTTTTTCTTAACATTAACAAAATCCAAAAAAAAAGCAAACCGAGACCACGACCACACTCTATTTATTCCCAAGCACTCATTCATTCATCCATGCATTCATCCAGTCATTCTTTCATTCATTCATTCGTTCAATCATTTGACTGTTCTATGAGATTCAGAAACTTGGCGTGTTTTGTACTTTAATTTTCGCTCACACGAAGAATTTCTTTTTGTTTTTGTTGTGTTTTTGGTATGACCCACATTTTTTGATAAATTTTGTTGCCAACACCATCAAAACAACAAACACTTAGAAACAACGAAAACAACAACGTCCTTACAACAATTTGTTTGTCCTACAAAAACATAAAGAAAATAAAGAAGAAATGGAAAATTTTGAATAAAACCAAGAATCAGTAGAAGAAAATGATATTCAAGTTTATTTTACTTTTATTTTTAACGTTAGCAACAAGAGAAATGACAAACTTTTAAATACTAAATCTAAAAGATACGACTTAAACCAACAATCAAACATTGAAACTTTTCTTTCAAACAATTGTAAATGAGTATGAATGAATGTATCTAAATAAGTATATTTGTATTTTTTATAAATTTCACTTTCATTTTATTAACTATTGACTAGATTTATAAAGAATTCTTTTTTCCATTCATCTAAAATTACCATTTTTTTGCTTTAAATAAAAAAATAATATTGTTTTTATTACGATAATAAAAAAATGTAAAGAAGGCAAGGATATCATTTATGCATTCATTACATTCATTTATCCTTATAATTTTATTTCAATTACATACGACATTGAATTGAATTAAATTGAATTCAACCTGTAATTTCTTATGAATGGTAACATAATTTTTTAAATTGCATGAACGAATATTCTATCATTTGTATTGAAGGTTTGAATGTCAAAGTTAATATAATTTAAAGATTTATGACAAGTTGTCATATAACCATCAAACAAGTATAAAGGTCATATGTGTTTCGACTTGCAACCTATTAATAGGATTTAACTGGATCATTAATAGGACAAATTTATGATCAAAGTTTGAAGACTTTACCTTAAAAGTTCTAAAGGCAGACGCTGATAAGAATGTTCCCTTGAATAGATCCTAGAATATTTATTCCAAACTACTACCATTGACTAAAAGATTCGTTTCAAATAACCCACCTTCACAAAAAGATACTCGATACTTGAATGCGGTAGAAACTTCCCCAGTTCCGATCCTTTTTACTTTTGTCAAAAGATTATGCTTTAGTTTATAAAATATTCAGTTTCGTTAAAAAAATTTTCCAAAATTTTATATAGAAAATTTTTTGTTTAAAATTTTCACATTCAAAATTTTATAAAGAAAATTTTTATTTATAATTTTATTTTCGTTCAAAATTTTATACAGAAAATGTTTTGGTCAAAATTTCATATAGAAATTTTTTTGGTCAAAATTTTATATGGAAAATTTTTTAGTCAAAATTTTATACAGAAAATTTTTTGGAGAAAATTTTATAAGGAAAAATTTTCGTTCAAATTTTTATATAGAACATTTTTCGGTCAAAATTTTTTATGGAATAATAATTTTTTTTTTTTTCAAAATTTAATACCGAAAATTCTTCAGTCAAAATTTTATATAGAAAATTTTTTGTTCAAAATTTTATACAGAAAATTTTTCGTTAAAATTTTTTTTACAGAAAATATTTTGTTTAAAATCTTGTGGTCCAAATTATATATAGAAAATTGTACATTAATAATTTTTCGCTCAAAATATTATATAGAAAATTGTTCGTTTTAAATTTTATATAGAAAATGTTAAATTCAAAATTTTATACAGAAAATTTTTAGTTTCGAATTTTATACAGAATATTTTCACATTCAAAATTTTATATTTAGAATTTTATTTGTGTTCAAAATTGTATATAGAAAATTCTTTGGTCAAAATTTTATAAAGAAAATTTTTTCGTTCAAATTTTTATATAGAAAATTTTCGGTCGAAATTTTATATTGAAAATTTTTCGTTAAAAATTTTATACCGAATTTTTCGGTAAAAATTTTATATAGAAATTTGTTTGTTTAAAATTTTATACAGAAAGTTTTTCGTTATAAATTTTGCACATTTTATCATTAAAAATTATACATAGAAAATTTTTATTTCAAAATTTTATATAGAAAATATTTCATTTACAATTATATCGAAAATTTTTCGGCCAAAATCTTATAGAAAATTTTTCGGTCAAAATTTTATATAGAAAATTTTTCGGTCAAAATTTTATATAGAAAATTTTTCGGTCAAAATTTTATATAGAAAATGTTTTGGTCAAAATTTTATATAGAATATTTTTCGGCCAAGATTTTATATAGAAAATTTTCTGTCAAAATTTATTCAGAAAAATTTTAATTTCAAATTTTATATAGAAAATTTTTCCGGCAAAATTTTATATAGAGAATGTTAAGTTCAAAATTTTATATAGAAAATTTTCCATTCAAAATTTTATATAAAAAATTTTTTGGTCAAAATTTTATAAAGAAAATTTTTCGGTCAAAATTTTATATAGAAAATTTTTCGGTCAAAATTTTATATAGAAAATTTTTCGGTCAAAATTTTATATAGAAAATTTTTCGGTCAAAATTTTATAAGAAAATTTTTCGGTCAAAATTTTATATAGAAAATTTTTCGGTCAAAATTTTATATAGAAAATTTTTCGGTCAAAATTTTATATAGAAAATTTTTCGGTCAAAATTTTATATAGAAAATTTTTCGGTCAAAATTTTATATAGATAATTTTTCGGTCAAAATTTAATATAGAAAATTTTTCGGTCAAAATTTTATATAGAAAATTTTTCGGTCAAAATTTTATATAGAAAATTTTTCGGTCAAAATTTTATATAGAAAATTTTTCGGTCAAAATTTTATATAGAAAATTTTTCGGTCAAAATTTTATATAGAAAATTTTTCGGTCAAAATTTTATATAGAAAATTTTTCGGTCAAAATTTTATATAGAAAATTTTTCGGTCAAAATTTTATATAGAAAATTTTTCGGTCAAAATTTTATATAGAAAATTTTTCGGTCAAAATTTTATATAGAAAATTTTTCGGTCAAAATTTTATATAGAAAATTTTTCGGTCAAAATTTTATGTAGAAAATTTTTCGGTCAAAATTTTATATAGAAAATTTTTCGGTCAAAATTTTATATAGAAAATTTTTCGGTCAAAATTTTATATAGAAAATTTTTCGGTCAAAATTTTATATAGAAAATTTTTCGGTCAAAATTTTATATAGAAAATTTTTCGGTCAAAATTTTATATAGAAAATTTTTCGGTCAAAATTTTATATAGAAAATTTTTCGGTCAAAATTTTATATAGAAAATTTTTCGGTCAAAATTTTATATAGAAAATTTTTCGGTCAAAATTTTATATAGAAAATTTTTCGGTCAAAATTTTATATAGAAAATTTTTCGGTCAAAATTTTATATAGAAAATTTTTCGGTCAAAATTTTATATAGAAAATTTTTCGGTCAAAATTTTATATAGAAAATTTTTCGGTCAAAATTTAATATAGAAAATTTTTCGGTCAAAATTGTATATAGAAAATTTTTCGGTCAAAATTTTATATAGAAAAATTTTCGGTCAAAATTTTATATAGAAAACTTTTCGGTCAAATTTTATATAGAAAATTTTTCGGTCAAAATTTAATATAAAAAATTTTTCGGTCAAAATTGTATATAGAAAATTTTTCGGTCAAAATTTTATATAGAAAATTTTTCGGTCAAAATTTTATATAGAAAATTTTTCGGTCAAAATTTTATATAGAAAACTTTTCGGTCAAAATTTTATATAGAAAATTTTTCGGTCAAAATTTTATAAAGAAAATTTTTCGGTCAAAATTTTATAAAGAAAATTTTTCGGTTAAAATTTTATATAGAAAACTTTTCGGTCAAAATTTTATATAGAAAATTTTTCGGTCAAAATTTTATATAGAAAACTTTTCGGTTTTCGGTCAAAAGTTTTTATAGAAAACTTTTTCGGTCAAAATTTTATTTAAAAGATTTTTCTTTCAAAAGTTTGTATTGAAAATTTTATATAGAAAATTTTTTGGTCAACATTTTAAATAAAAAATTTTGTATAGAAAATTTTGCGATCAAAATTTTATAAAGAAAATTTTTTAGTAATGGAAATTTTTTGTATAAAATATTGTACAAAAAATTTTTCTGACAAAATTTTCTTTAAAAATTTTACATAGAAAAAAATAATAACAGTAAAAATTGTCTTTAATTTTTTTTTTCTATTTGCGTTTTACAGCAAATAAATCTGGCAACTTTCTTTCAAGAAAAAAATGCCGTGTTAACAACATTTTCCGGCTTAATAGATACATTTAATACATGCATATGTATGTATATTTATATAGTGTTTAGCTAAGAATGTGTTTAGGTAGATGTGGGTGTGTTAGTCTATTTACACCTAAAATTAAATAGACTTTAACATAACGTAATAACGCCTTAATGCAAGAGAAATTCATTGGTATTTGTACATGTTCTAAAGAGAATTACTTAAGATTGAAAGAGTTGTATTCTCTTCTTAGCTAAATAAACAGCCGGTAAATGGTTTTTCCGAATACACAACATACAAAAGTGAAGGTATTTATAGTTAAGAGCCGTATTAAGAATTGAAATGCACAATCGAGATTTATTTATTGTTTACAAATTTCAAAATTTCTCTAAAGCGATAAACATAAATTCGTCAAAGAAATTTATGAGATAGATTTGTTGATGGCGATGACAGTGGTGATGAAAAATGTTAAATATTTATGTATCACATAGATTGAAATTTCGAAAAAAAAAATTGAATAATATTTTATTTTAAAAAATTTTTTAAAATTAACACTATATTAAAATTTATAACACAGGAAAGGTTTATAAGTTAGCAAGTGGAGTTTTATCTCAAAATTTGTTATAACAGCTACATAGGTATATGATATCTTTACTTTTATCTTAAATTAGGCATTTAGTGTATCCTTAAACATTTTTAATCCCATTTCACAATGTTGAATATTAAGCTTGTTTTTCGTTTAATTTTCCTTTATCCCCTAAATAAATACTCTACTTTTGAGAACATATAACCACATTAAACCACAAGCACTTAAAGGTTATAATTTTGCCTAAATCCCACTGTAAATTCCCAAGAATGCTTAAAACTAAAAACCACAAGATGATCTAAACAAGATAATAAAAAAATGTATATGCCCAACATTTAAAATAAATATGGAAAATCATAGAATTTCAGTCATCGAACAATTAAATGTCTCCTACAAAACTATGGAAAACATAAAAAGACAAATATACATACATAAATTTCATCACACACTTTTGCTCACATTAAGCTCTTTCCCATAAAAGATTTCCTTTATTTTCAAATAAAAATCCGATTTTATTTATTTTAAACTCACACACTTTTAAACAAATCCTAACATTAGATTTTCCCACTTTTTTTCTTTTGTTTGATGAAAAACTATGAGCGTGTGTGTATGAGTATAAAAATGTAAATTATTCAGTGTTGCCACCAACCAAATGTTAAATTACACATGGATCGTGCCAAAATTACACATGAAATTAGGAATTACACATGATTTTTTTTTTGGCAAAATAACATCCCAGTAAAACTTTTCATTACCAAATAATGAGTTAAACAGTTAAACTATTGAACACGAACTACTTACTCATTCGCTGTTTAAGTTATTACATTAACATGGGGATGTCATTGGAGGCAAGTACTTACCAATTGCAGGGTAAGCAATTTGAAAGCAACAACAACAACAGCAACAACTTTTTTGTTGTTGTTTTATTAAAAACATATATTTTTAAACGAAATACAAAATTTTTTTTATGACCCCATTGGGGGCTCTAACCCAGACCCTCCTACTGCTAGGCAGTGACTCTTCCACTGAGCTACTTCATATGTTGAAAACTTAGCAGCTTATAATTAATATAAACAATTTTTATTTTTAGATCCAAAATCATGTGAAAATAACTTTGATTTTCCCTGCTTTTTGTTGCTTTGTTGTAATTTTTGGAAAAATATTTTTATACGATTTTTTGTAATTATTTTAAAACTTTTTTGTAATTATTTTAAAACATTTTTAAAATTATTTTAAAACTTGAACAATTTAAATCTTTTTTTTGTATAAGTTTTTACATAAGATTGATTCTCCGAGCATATTTTAGAATTCCATGGATTTCGATCTTGTGCGAATATTCTCCAATTTTATAGGCCAAGCTTTGAAAAATGTTCCTCTACTTGGTCTTTCTATCGAAGTTTCGGACATCCTCCTCTAACATTAGGTAGTGGGACATTTCAATTCTAATTTTATCCTCTTCATTGTATTTTTTTTTTTTTCAAGAGAGGGTTACTAGCCCGTAATCCTAACCCATTTTTATCGATCTTATGGGACAACTCTCGGAACATGTTAACTCACAATATTAATGGGTGTTAAACTAGCTCCCCGAGTGATACCATAAGGAGGTATGTGTCCACAATTGAGATGAAGGATGACTCAGATAAGTTGGACTTACCAAGTTAAGACCAATTAGAATCGTGTTTGGTATTCAAAATTGACCCATGATGGTATTTTTTCATTAACGTGAGTTAGTTTTACAATTTTTTTTTACAGAAGATAATATTTAAGTTCTTAAAATTCAAAAATCATTTAAAAAGACTGTTTTAATAAAAAAAAAACTAAAAAAAATTGTTGCCCTTGGTGGGATTTGAACCGGGGCCATGCAGTTTAAATTACCATCTTAATTGCAAATAAGTACTTCTGTAATAACTTATTATTTATTCGGATGGTATGTTGTAGTCGTTACAAGGTAACCAGTTATCAGAGTACTTGCCATTACCAAAGTTTTGCTGGGATGTTTTGAATTTAATTTAATTAATTTTTTTTTTGTTAAAAATTAAAAAAAAATGATTTGTAGTTTTTTAAATTAATGTTCATTTTTTATTTATTTCATAACGCTTGAAAAGAAAACAATTAATGTATACTGTTTCAAATCGATTCCAAAAAAAAATGAAATGCTTAACGACTATATGGAAAATCTTCCACTTCTTGTTTAACATTTTTTGTGTAGGTTCAACAATTGGTCCACCATTAATAAATTTCTGCAAAGCAGGAAACAATCTATCTCCAAAGAATTCTTTAAATCAAAAACTTTTATCTAATAATCTTCTGGCTCCAAAGTCCGAAGAGCATGTCAAGAGTTTGCAAATCGACATTGAAGAATGAAAATCTTTTTGTTAAACATATATGTCACCTTCTCCGAGAAAAGGGAGCTAGTGTATGAAAATAAAGTTTTGAGAAAAACCAAAAAAATTAAATTTAAATGTTATTTTCATTTTTATCGATTTTCCCATGTTCTAATGCTAACTCTAAACCCGTTTTTTGACACACTAGGTTCCTTTTCTCGGAAAAGGTCACATATAATGATTGAAAAGTTTTTGCAATTTTGTGATCAACAATATCTGCAATTAAATAAATATCGTCAATTAAATTAAATATTGTTTTAATTTAAAGAATATAAAATTCTCGAAAATCATGAAGTATAATTTTTTCTCGAATTAGAGATTATGGTCAAAGATTCATGATCAGCAATACCAATATATCATATTCTTTAATAAACATATAACTTTCCCATTAGCACTGGGATTTTAAAACATACATTTTTATGTAGTTAGAATAAAAAGTTTGCATTATATGCATTATTTCGATTTCGAATGGGACGCACATACATTTATTTTTTAAAATGCAAGTTTTGAAAACTGTTAGTACTCAAAAATGACAAAAATTTAAATTACACATGAATTACACATGCAGCCAATTACACATCGGCTACACATGAAAATAAAAATTCCACATGATATGTGTAATTAAACCTGAAGTGGCAACACTGAAATTATTGTACATGTAATTTTAAAATGTCAAGAGAATGAGTAATGGATTTTGTGAGAGAACTTGTGATACATATAAATTATAAATGTTAAGGTAAGAGACACATTCACAAACTGAACTCTATTAATGTTTAAAAGTTTATTATAGCAATAGAATGTTGGCATTTTTTTATTTTTCTGGTGAAATGCATTGAAACCTGTCATAAATACATATGGAAATTTAATGTTTTATGCACTGATTTTATGTAATGCAAAGTGGTGCTTTAAAAACGCCAGAATTTTTTTTAGAAAATTGGTATTCTTGAATTCCCTATTCAGCCATGTCACAGAACCCAATTCCGTTTGGAAGTGAAATGAATTCCGTGTTTTGCTTCTGCAGAAAAAGTAAAATGAAAAAATTTTTCGGAATGAAACCACGTTCTTTTGTTAATGTGGAATTGAAATTTTCAGAGCATTTATCAATAACTATATAGACCTTCTTCATCTTAAGTGCACTGAGTTATAAAAGTGTCAAAAGAATTTATGAACAATGAATAATTCGACTTAGAAAATTTGTGTGATTTCAAAATCATGTGGAAGTGATTTGCAGAACATGCCCGAATTTCTTCGTTTATTCCATATTTAAATAAATTCTTCAAATATTTAGTGTTATTTGTTGAAACAATGATACCAGTTACTGATTTCAATTAAAAAAATAGTGTTTTGTAATGATTTTCGACATATAAAATTTTTCGGAATCTATAGAACCTAAAACCATTTCGGTCGGAATTCAACTACGGAATGGTTTCAATTCCGAACGGAATTTGTGACATGCCTGATTATAATGTTTGTATTCAAAAAAGTAGCAAAAAAATTCGTTTAAGTCCGATGTATGATGATTCCTTTCGCCACTGAGGTCAAATTTTAACCAATTTCCAAAAGAAGTTTCTGTGTTTAATTCTGTTTCTCGAGATTTTTGTACATTGAAGCCATTTTTAATAGTTGTTGTAATGTGTGAGCTAGGTCCAACTGTTTTGAAATTTTCTCATTTCATGTGACAAAAACTTGATATATTATTATAAAACATATACAAACGGTAAAAAACTGTACCTTATTATATTTTACTGTATTATTTATTTATTACTAACTAAGTCGGAAACAAAGTTGGGTACACGAAAGCACAATAAAAAAGAACGGTACGTTATAATAATGTACCGTCCTTTGGGATTTTAGAGGATGTTTTTTGTTAACTTTAGAGTACTATAAAGTACTAAGTTACGAATTTTTAGATAACCTTCATGCGTACTATTTTGACGAAGCATTGTTGCTGTGCATTCATAATTAACTCGTATATTTTTATAAAAAAAAAATCCCAACAGTTCCAAATTTACAGTATTCAATACTGACAAAATGAGCAACGATTTGAACATGTACTTTTTGGCTGAGGTAAAAGCGTCCATCAATTTGGAACTGCTAGTATAGTATGTGAATTGTGTTTGTATTGGTGACGCAATTTTTCTATAATATACACATAAATATAACAGAGTAAGATATAGTACTGAACGAAGTACGTTATTTTTAGTGTACTTCGTAAAAATTCGTTCTGATAAATGTTTTGTATTTGAACAGAAAACCTAAAATTTTAGGTACCCTAAAATTAAAATGATCACTTTGTTACGTCTGTGACTTTGTACCACACTTGCCTAAGTACAGTACGGTACCTTTAAGTACAGTATTTTAGAGTATTTTTTCAAGCCTTGATTTGTACATATACATCGACATCAATGTCTACGTCCTGCATTGTTGTTGGTATCACTCTAAATCACTGCTGGGCACTAACACATATGCAAGTTTGGGATTGTAGCACAAGAGTATTGTGTTCTCCCTTTATCAAGTGTGTTTTATAAAGAATAATTGAATTTGTTAGGGTGATTAAATTTGTTGTAAGCTCATTACAATTTTTATATTTCCCTACAACTATTGAAGGCAAATAAATTGTTTACCCGTGACTACTCTAAATCAAGTTTCCTGTTACATTCCTTCGCTGAAACTGGCTCGTTAAAACTCCTGTGACTAAATAACGATTCATATTTTGTAATTTGTTTTTTGTAGGTCTATTTATCGACCACGAAGGGTCGAGCTCTGAACAGATGGAGCACATTCTAAAGCAACATTGGCCAAATGGAGAGTGCTTTTAAATGATATAAAAGTTTTCTATAAAAAATTTTAGATATACAATTTTTCTATAGAAAATTTTCGATATAAAATTTTTCTAGAGAAAATTTTCGATTAAAAATTTTCTATAGAAAATTTTCGAAATAAAATTTTTAATAAAAAATTTTCGAGATAAAATTTTTCCAAAGAAAATTTTCAAAATAAACTTTTCTATAGAAAATTTTCAAAATAAAATTTAAAAAAAAAATCTATAGAAAATTTTTGATATAAAACTTTTTATAAAAAATTTTCAATCTAAAATTTTTCTATAGAAAATTTTCAATAAAAAATTTTTCTATAGAAAATTTTTCTATTGAAAATTTTTGGTATTAAACTTTTTTGTAAACTTTAGATATAAAATTTTTCTATAGAAAATTTTCGATATAAAATTCTTCTATAGAAAATTTTCGTTCTAAAATTTTTCTATAGAAAATTTTCAATATAAAATTTTTCTACAGAAAATTTTCGACGTAAAATTTTTCTATAGAAAATTTTCGATAAAATTTTTTTTTATAGAAAATTTTTGATATCAAATTTTTCTAAAGAAAATAAAAAAATTTCTATAGAAAATTTTCGAAATAATTTTTCTATAGAACATTTTTGATATCAAATTTTTCTATAGAAAATTTTCGATATAAAATTTTTCTTTAGAAAATTTTCGATAAAAAATTTTCTACAGACAATTTTTGATACAAAACTTTTTGATAAAAAAATTACTATATAGAAAATTTTCGATATAAAATTTTTCTATAGAAAATTTTCGATATAAAATTTTTTTATAGAAAATTTTTGATATAAAATTTTTGATTTTAAATTTTTTTATAAAAAATTTTCCACATAAAATTTTTCTATAGAAAATTTTTGATACAAAATTTTTCTATAGAAAATTTTCGATATAAAATTTTTCTATAGAAAATTTTCGATATAAAATTTTTCTATAGAAAATTTTCGATATAAAATTTTTCTATAGAAAATTTTCGATATAAAATTTTTCTATAGAAAATTTTCGATATAAAATTTTTCTATAGAAAATTTTCGATATAAAATTTTTCTATAGAAAATTTTCGATATAAAATTTTTCTATAGAAAATTTTCGATATAAAATTTTTCTATAGAAAATTTTCGATATAAAATTTTTCTATAGAAAATTTTCGATATAAAATTTTTCTATAGAAAATTTTCGATATAAAATTTTTCTATAGAAAATTTTCGATATAAAATTTTTCTATAGAAAATTTTCGATATAAAAGTTTTCTATAGAAAATTTTCGATATAAAAGTTTTCTATAGAAAATTTTCGATATAAAAGTTTTCTATAGAAAATTTTCGATATAAAAGTTTTCTATAGAACATTTTCGATACAAAATTTTTCTATAGAAAATTTTTGATACAAAACTTTTTGATAGAAAATTTTTGATAAAAAAAAATTATTATATAGAAAATTTTCGATATAAAATTTTTCTATAGAAAATTTTCGATATAAATTTTTCTAAAGAAAATTTTCGATATAAAATTTTTCTATAGAAAATTTTCGATATAAAATTTTTGATTTTAAATTTTTTTATAAAAAATTTTCAACATAAAATTTGTCTATAGAAAATTTTCGGTATAAAATTTTTCTAAAGAAAATAATCGATGTAATTTTTTTTATAGAAAATTTTCGATAAACAATTTTTCTACAAAAATTTTTCGATAAAAAATTTACTATAAAAAAATTTCTATAGAAAATTTTCGAAAATTTCTGTAGACAATTTTTGATACAAAACTTTTTTATAGAAAATTTTCAATATACAATTTTTCTATAGAAAATTTTCGATAAAAATATTTTTCTATAGAAAATTTTCGATATAAAATTTTTCTATAGAAAATTTTCGATATAAAATTTTTCTATAGAAAATTTTCGATATAAAATTTTCTATAGAAAATTTTCGATATAAAATTTTTCTATAGAAAATTTTCGATATAAAATTTTTCTATAGAAAATTTTCGATATAAAATTTTTCTATAGAAAATTTTCGATATAAAATTTTTCTTAGAAAATTTTCGATATAAAATTTTTCTTAGAAAATTTTCGATATAAAATTTTTCTATAGAAAATTTTCGATATAAAATTTTTCTATAGAAAATTTTCGATATAAAAGTTTTCTATAGAAAATTTTCGATATAAAAGTTTTCTATAGAAAATTTTCGATATAAAAGTTTTCAATAGAAAATTTTCGATATAAAAGTTTTCTATAGAAAATTTTCGATATAAAAGTTTTCTATAGAAAATTTTCGATATAAAATTTTTCTATAGAAAATTTTTGATACAAAACTTTTTGATAGAAAATTTTTGATAAAAAAAAATTATTATATAGCAAATTTTCGATATAAAATTTTTCTATAGAAAATTTTCGATATAAAATTTTTGATTTTAAATTTTTTTATAAAAAATTTTCAACATAAAATTTGTCTATAGAAAATTTTCGGTATAAAATTTTTCTAAAGAAAATAATCGATTTAATTTTTTTATAGAAAATTTTCTATAAACAATTTTTCTACAGAAATTTTTCGATAAAAAATTTACTATAAAAAAATTTCTATAGAAAATTTTGGAAAATTTCTGTAGACAATTTTTGATACAAAACCTTTTTATAGAAAATTTTCAATATAAAATATTTCTATAGAAAATTTTCGATATAAATTTTTTCTAAAAAAAATTTCCTATATAAAATGTTTCTATAGAAAATGTTCGATATAAAATTTTTCTATAAAAAATGTTCGATATAAAATTTTTCTATAGAAAATTTTCGATATAAAATTTTTCTATAGAAAATTTTCTTTATACAATTTTCTTAGATAATTTTCGATACATAATTTTTCTATAGAAAATTTTTGATATACAATTTATAGAAAATTTTTGATATAAAGTTTTTCTATAAAAAATTGTCGATATAAAATTTTTCTATAGAAAATTTTCTATAAAAAAAATTTTCTATAGAAATTTTTGATACAAATTTGTTTTATAGAAAATCTATAGAAAATTTTAGATATAAAATTTTTCTTTAGAAAATTTTCTATATTAAATTTTTCTATAGAAAATTATCGATATAAAATTTATAAAAGTAATCCAAAATATGAAAACTTAAAGATTTTACATTACATTTGAGTAATCCCAAAACTAGTCCATGTCTCTAAGTATTTAAAAATATTTGACGTCAGTAGTGTTAGATATTAGAAAAAATTCCTAATTTTATTTAAAAGTCGCTACAATGGCCAACATTTAGTGCATCCATCTTTAATGCTTCTTTTGTATTCTAAAATATTTAAGGGAAGAAATGAAATTTTCAACACAAAAATCTAAGAGATGATGCATAAATTAGAGTTTATTTACCGAATGAGAGATGCACAAACAAAAAAATTTAGACTCTTCATTTTATTCCTCTTCTTGCGACCGGGGGAAAATTCATAGTCGATGCATTACAACAATTTGCAACTTCAGTTCAACACGCGACGACCTACGGAAATGAACAACGACAAGAAAAGTAATGAGTAACAGCAGCAGCGGCACAACAAATACGACAAAGAAAATACAAGTTCATAATTTAGAAAATAAATAAAAATTTTACTTCAAAACACACAAAGAAAAGCGACAGCAACAACAAAAAGGAAATAAAGCGGAACAGGAAGTTTTTGTTTAAAAAAAGTGTTTGTGTTGGTGTTGGGAAAACTAAACTAAAAAAAAAAGATTTAAACAAAATGATTAAAAGATTTTAAATGAAAAATATACAAAATTAGTGTAAAAAATTAAATTTTATTTGCAAATATTTTGAATGTTATAAAAAAAGGAAAACAAAGAAATTTGTATATCTAGTAACTGAAACTACCCGGTGCTTTTCATTTGCTTTAAAGAGTTATTGAACTCAGAAACAGAACAAAGACTTTGAAGTCAGTGAACGCAAAATCATAAAACTAACCGCGTTTAGTTGTCTTTATAAAAAAGTTAAAAAAGAATTAAATCTATGATAACCAGGAAAAAATATTAAAGCATATCTAAATACCTAATTATTTGTACATAAATCACAAATTTTTATTAAAAACAGCTGCATTTTGTCGGTAATGTTTGTAAACACCCACATCAAAATTTACTCAAACAAAAATAAAACAAAGAAAAGTTCTTAAAAATATTCTCAGTGGATCCATCAATTAAAGTTCCAATTTATTTATTAAAAAAAAAAAACAAAAAAATTAAAAATGAAATCCCTAGAACTTCCGTACATTGTTAATAGTGACAATCCCAGTACAACATGCAGCAACAATGGACCCAACAGCCACAATGGCGTCAACACAACCACAATCACCAACAATGATGCCGAGGAAATGAATGAACCTATTACCAACAGTTGCAGCAGCATCGATGATGGATCAACGGCTACGGTCAATTCCTCATCACCCCCCAAATATATTGATTGTGTAACAATTATACCAAAAATTATTACCCTACCTCCGGCAACTAAAGTTTCAGTAAAGTTTAATATACCAAATGCTTACATTGATAATCGGTGCGTATTTTTAAGAACAAAAGATTCTTTCTTTTGTTTGATTTTCACTTTATCCCAGATACAATTTTCTTTGTCTAATAAATATTTATTGAAGTCAAAAGTTTATGCAGATAAATGAATATGAAAGAGTCTGTTTGCATTGTAAACTGACATATCATGAGTTATCTTAATATTGTCTAAACTAGTTGATTGGAAGTGAATTTATAGATTTAATGAAAAAAAATCACTGTCTTATTAAATTTTATATATAAAAAAATTGCGATATTTTTAACAGACAAATGATAATAGAGTAGTTTCCAAATTCTCATAAATTTTCTACAGACAACTTTTCATTCTAAAAAATTATTTATTGTATACAATTTTCCTGCAGAAAATTTTGCTATACAATTTTTGTTAACAACAATTTTTTTACAGAAAATTTTTCGTTATTGTTCTAAAAAAAATTTCTATAGAAAATTTTTCGTTATAAAATATTTTTCTGAAGAAAATTTTTTGTTCAAAAAAATTTTTCTAAAGAAAAATGTTAGTCCAAAAAAATTTTCTATAGAAAATTTTTCGTTATAAAAGTTTTTAAAAAGAAAATTTTTTGTTACAAAAAATTTTTCTATACAAAATTTTTCGTTACAAAAATTTTTCTATACAAAATTTTTCGTTACAAAAATTTTTCGTTACAACAAATTTCGTTACAAAAAATTCTTCTATAGGAAATTTTTCGTTAAAAAAAAATTTTCTATAGAAAATTTTTCGTTACAAAAAATTTTTCTATAGAAAATTTTTCGTTACAAAAAAATTTTCTATAGAAAATTTTTTTGTAACAAAAAATTTTCTATAGAAAATTTTTTCTATAGAAAAATTTTTTGTAACGAAAAATTTTCTATAGAACAAAAAATTTTTCTATTCTGATAAAACTATATCCACTGATTGCACATGGTGTAACGCATAATTAATAAATATATTTTTGCTAAAAATGTAAAAATGTTTCTCAAAAAAGCTACTTTTCCCGAAATCCTTCGACTTTAAGTCACAGTTGTGGGAAAACGTAAGTAAGCTATATATAACTCTAAAACTGTTGGAGCATTTATAAGACATCTATTTCAAAAGAAAGCTTGATAAGTCTATATTACAAAATCACTTTTTTCTAAAAGTTAGCTTAAATAGCGTTAATCTTGAAACCCCATAGAAAGATCAGTTTTCCCCTTGTAAACGCATTTTTCAACTTTAGGGCCTGGGCACCTAGTGTTACCGTTGTCCATTAACACGTGTAATGTTTCTCACCAAATACGACAAGAAAGTAAAGAAACACCCTAATAAAGATGTTGCACTTCCAAACATTGATTTGCCGTATGGTCGTTTCGAAAAGTCCCATAAAAAGAGTGTATACTGCTTTTACTCGAATACGGAAATAACGGATGGAGGCAATTATCCAATGGGAGTTAGCTAAGACACACACACATGCTCATGGAATGCATGTTTGTTTGTGCGTTTATGTGTTTTTCATTTCTCACTTTTAACAGAAAAGTAGTGATTTACTGGTAATTAACTATAAATGGACTTAAAATACTTGTATTAACTAAAAATGATAAAACTAATGAAATTTTTAAGAATGGAGTAAAATCATTTTAGGACTTAATGCAGGGAAATATGTGAGACAAAGTTTCCTGGTTATAGGTTAGGATAAGAAGGTGGTACCAACTGGTACTTTACCAGGAAACTCCTTTCAAATATGTAAAGAGAAAAAGATATGACAAAAAAGAATAGAATTTAGCAAAAAAGAAAATATATAAGTTATACTGGAATACGAAATGGTGATAAAAGAGTCTTTATCTAAGCCTCCAAAACTTAAGCTCACAACATCTAAAATTTGCACTGCTTGATGTCATGATTTCTGGTAGGATCTTCCTAGAAATCAGGTCCCTCATTTTGCACTTTCTGGCTATAAATCAAAATTATTAGCCATGTCACAGAACTCAATTCCGTTCGGAAGTGGAATGAATTCCGCACTTTGCTTCTATTGAAAAAGTAAAACGAAAAAATTTTTCGGAATGAAACCACTTTCTATTTTCAAAGTGAAATTGAATTCATATGTTTTTAGTTGTTTATTCAATATTTGAACAATTTCCTCAATTAATCAGTGTTTTTTGTTAAAACAAAGATAGAGTTGAAAATTTCAATTAAAAAAATCTGATTTTGGACATTTAAAATTTTTCGGAATCTATAGAAAATTAAACCATTTCGATCGGAATTCAACTACGAAATGGTTTCAATTCCGAACGGAATTCGTGATATGCCTGTATATATAAAGTTCGATGAACTTACAAAATTTCATACTAATATAAAAGGATTTAAATTAAATCATCATTAAAAAATTGTTATTTTTTCAATATTTGTTCTAAATAAATAAACAAACAAAATTAAACAATTTAGCAAATAAATTAATTATCACCAAATATTTGTTAAATCAAATAATTAGCACGTTTCAAAATGAGCAAATATTAATAAAACTCTATAAAATTTTAAGATCAAACAAATAAAATTATTAAATATCCGAAAATTAAACAAATAAACTTTTTATATAAAAAAAAACCTCTATAAAAACATTAATTAGCGGTTATTTAAACCGTTAAGACAACAAATATTTTTTTTTATTATTTGATTTTTTTTAAATAAATATTATAAAAAATGTATTTACTTCAAAAGAAAGTACAGCGTTTTTTTTTTTGCTGGGATAAACTAATATTTGTATATATTTAACACCCAGTTCTTTCTTAAACAAATGTAAAAACTAATATTTATGTAGCCTTTTTGTAAATTAGTCGAATTAACTAAAATTGGAATCATCCATCTTTTGTTAAATTTACAAAACATAGTCAGATTAACTAAAAGAGTAAAATTGGTTAAAAACAAGTAAGAAAGTGCTATAGTTGGTCAAGACCTACCTTACGCTACCCTTCACCACTGAGGTCAAAGGTGTTATTTTTCCTTAAATAAAAATATTTGCTCAATTTTGCCATCATACAAACATTTTCTCAAAACTTATATATTTAAGTTGTTTCCGTTTGTTATAAAATTCTCATTATCTTTAGATTTACGAGCGTTTTAGTGATTTTTGTCTCATTTAGTGCGTTTTTAAAGAAGATTTTGTATGGGAGCTATAATCAAATGTGGACCGATTTCAACGAAATTTGGTACAGTGATTTTAATTTACATAAGCAGTATTTGTTTTAAATTTCATAAAAAAATATTGATATTTGTGGCCAATATATCAATTCCGGGAAGTGGGACCTATGGGAGGTACCATAAATATTGTCAAAAAAAATATCTGTGCCAAATTTCAACAAATTATCTTTAGAATTGCGAACTGTGGTTTGATTACAAGGTTTACCTGGGGGTTTCAGCCAGCCAGACGGACGGACGGACGGACATCGCTAAATCGGCTCAGAAAGTGATTCTAAGTCTATTGGTATACTAAAAAGTGGGTCTAAGACAAATATTTCTATGCGTTACATACATCAGCACAAACTTATAATACCCTTTAAACCTATGGTGGTGAAGGGTATAGATAGAAAGCTAATTGAGTCTATTTTGTTTTCTGTCGAAACACATTTTAAAATTTAAAATCGATGTAAAAATGACTCAGTTAAGGCTTCTTTTCTCCGCTAAAATCGTTTTTTATCGATAACTTTCCATTTTGAGGGTATATCGAAAATTTTAAAAATGGTAAAATGATCTTCTAACCATGTTCTACTGGTTGAGCTTGGTTTGGTTCCGAGTGTATTTTCACTGTATCCGAGTGTAATCAAATTAATTGAAGTCGACAAAAGATCAAATTCCATGAAAATTATTATAGGACTACATAATGTCGAATTGACTAAAAATAGTAAAATTGACTAAAAATCTTAGTTTCAAAATTTATAACACATTGTATTCAATTCAAATTCCAAATTTCCAACCTTCCCAAACATTTTGTATTCAGACAAAACACTTCCTTTTTTTCATATTTACATTTTGCTTGTTATCGTGTTTGAAACTGATTTGTTGCTTCTATTTAAAATTTTGATAGAAATCTGTTAAAAAAAAATATTTAATTATTTCCATTTCAACGAACAATGAAAATTTCAATATTATAAATTTTATTTTCATTACTTTTATTTTTTTTTATGTTCTACAATAGAACTTTTTTATTTAATTCGCAAATTTTATAAACAAATTTACACGTTTCTATTGACTTGGAAAAAAAAATTAGTTAAATTAATTTTTGTAATGAATAAAAAAAATTTCAAATACTCATGCAATTTTTGGAAAATTATATTTTCTGTTTTTTTTTTTTTGTCATGTGCTTAAATATATAATCATGTGGTTGCAAATTGCATTCGTTTATTATTTAGCTGCCCTCAAAAATTTCGTAGCTGCCCTCTATAATGACGTTACACTGAGGGAAATTGATTAAAGTACTAACTAAAATTAACGTGAAATTGCTAAAATAGTAATTATAGCGAAACTGATTGAAATTTGACTTTAAATACAATTGCATAAAAATAGTAATGTTAAAAAATTTAGTAACATTAATAAAAATTAGCAATTGGACCTAAGACAATAACATTTACAACTTTCTCGAAAACTATAAGAGATGACCAAAAAAGTACTTTTATACAAAAAAATGTCCCTTCTTCTAACAAAGATAGATAAAGCGATATTCTCCAATATTTCATAATAAAACTGACCAAACTCCATAGAGTGAAAAAATTATCTATAGACAATTTTTTGTTACAAAAAAATTTTCTATAGAAAATTTTTCGTTACAAAAAATTTTTGTATAGAAAATTTTTCGTTACAAAAAGTTTTTCTATAGAAAATTTTTCGTTACAAAAAATTTTTCTATAGAAAATTTTTCGTTACAAAAAATTTTTCTATAGAAAATTTTTCGTTACAAAAAATTTTTCTATAGAAAATTTTTCGTCACAAAAAATTTTACTATAGAAAATTTTTCGTTACAAAAAATTTTTCTATAGAAAATTTTTCGTTACAAAAAATTTTTCTATAGAAAATTTTTCGTTACAAAAAATTTTTTTATAGAAAATTTTTCGTTACAAAAAAATTTTTCTATAGAAAATTTTTCGTTACAAAAAATTTTTCTATAGAAAATTTTTCGTTACAAAAAATTTTTCTATAGAAAATTTTTCGTTACAAAAAATTTTTCTATAGAAAATTTTTCGTTACAAAAAATTTTTCTATAGAAAATTTTTCGTTACAAAAAATTTTTCTATAGAAAATTTTTCGTTACAAAAAATTTTTCTATAGAAAATTTTTCGTTACAAAAAATTTTTCTATAGAAAATTTTTCGTTACAAAAAATTTTTCTATAGAAAATTTTTCGTTACAAAAAATTTTTCTATAGAAAATTTTTCGTTAAAAAAAAATTTTTCTTTCTCGTTATAAAAAATTTTTCTATAGAAAATTTTTCGTTATCAAAAAATTTTAAATAATATTAAATAATTTTTCTATAGAAAATTTTTCGTTTAAAAATTTTCTATTGAAAATTTTCGTTAGACAAAAATTTTTCTATAGAAATTTTTTTTTTTTTATAAAAAATTTTTCTATAGAAAATTTTTTGCTATACAAAAACTTTTCCATAGAAAATTCTTTGTTACACAAAAACTTTTCTATAGAAAAGTTTTTGTTACACAAACATTTTTCTATAGAAAATTTTTTGTTATACAAAAATGTTTCTATAGAAAATTGTTTGTTATACAAAAATATATCTATAGAAAATATTTCGTTACAAAAAATGTTTCTATAGAAAATTGTCGTTATATTATATTTTCTATAGAAAATTTTTGTTACAAAAAAATTTTCTATAGAAAATTTTTTTTTATAAAAAATTTTTCTATAGAAAATTTTTCGTTACAAAAAATTTTTCTATAGAAAATTTTTCGTTATAAAAAAATTTGATATAGAAAATGTTTAGTTATAAAAAGTTTTTCTATAGAAAATTTTTCGTTATAAAAAATTTTTCTTTACAAAAAATTTTTCTATTGAAAATTTTCGTTACAAAAAATTTTTCTATAGAAAATTTTTCGTTACAAAAAATTTTTCTATAGAAAATGTTTAGTTATAAAAATTTTTCCAATAAAAATTTTTCGTTATAAAAAGTTTTTCTATAGAAAATTTTTCGTTATAAAAATTTTTTCTTTACAAAAAATTTTTCTATTGAAAATTTTCGTTACAAAAAATTTTTCTGAGTAAATTTTTCGTTACAAAAAATTTTTGTATAGAAAATTTTTCTTTTCAAAAATTTTTCTATGGAAATTTTTTCGCTATCAAAAATTTTTCTATAGAAAATTTTTTGTCATCCAAAATTTTTCGATAGAAAAGTTTCCGTTATTAAAATTTTTCTATAGAAAATTGTTTGTTATCAAAATTTTTCTATAGAAAATTTTTTGTTACAAAAAATTTTTTTTATAGGAAATTCTTTGTTATAAAAAATTTTTCTATACAAAATTTTTTGTTATCAAAAATTTTTCTATACGAAATTTTTCTGTAGAAAATATTTCGTTATTAAAAATTTTTGGTAATTAAAAATTTTTCTATCGAAAATTTTTCTTAATATAAAAATGATTTTTATAGAATATTCTTAAAAATCATGATGATTTTTATTTCAGTGTAACCACAAAATCCTATTTAAAACTCAAGTATAATCCCAATTTAAAATGAATTATTATTTAAAAAGTGAAGTACGATACGATCATTGATGACAGTTTAATTAGTAAATTTTCTGCAATTGACATTTGTTTAGAAAAAATATAATAATATTTTTACAAAAATTTTGAAAATTAAAAATACTAAAAAGTATATTATAATTATAACAAATCTCTGTTGATTTGATAAAATGAATTATGTGTTTTATAATAATCTAGTAGAGAATATGACAAAATATTGTTTGTGAAATTTTAATTTAGTTTAAATCATCGTTACAGCGCCATCTATGTGTTATTTTTATTTAGATAAATTTGCTTTATCCTTTTCGAACCCAAACTATTAAATTTGGGACCAAACCGATCATCAAAATGATTTTAATAGCTAAAATTTTCTAGAATAGTTGTTAGGGTTTTGGTAAATCTCACAATTTTTCGGAGATGAAATATTTAAAAAATATAATTTTCCGGTTATAGTGGATTTTTGGGATGTATAAATATATATTGCACATATGTCCAATAAATATCTTATTTTTTTTTTCAATTTACATATAACTCTTTTTGACAGACCAACGTCGAAATAATAAAAAACCTTAAACCTCAAATATTACAACATTTGTAAAAATGGCTCGTTTTGTCTTAATTATAAAATAATTGTGTCACATTTTCATTTTGTGTAGCCGCTTAGTCGAACGAACACGTTAAATAAATTTCATTTAGTAACTGATGATAATTTATTGTTTGTTTTATTTATTTCGGTATTTTTAGTCTAAAAAGATACAATATTTGCCAAAAGTGGGCGGTTGGGTAGTCCGACAGTAGATTTTAATTAAAATCTCTTTTCATTTTTTGCCTCTTTCATATTTGGCGACACTCAATGACCTTTAGGTCAATAACCACTTCTCTCTCGTCCTCCCGTAGTTATGACATTTTTTCATTGTGAATCTACATTTTTTCACTCAAACACACAAACAAACAAAAAAGTAGCGGAACTTTTTTTGTTTGTAATTCTTTTATTTTTTTGTAATAAAGAGCAATTGTTGCAGTTGCTAGGGCCCTGATTGCACCAGGAGCATTTATATAAGAGAACTACGAATATTAAGAGTAAGTAAACCTTTTGCTTAATAGAGTGTGATAGTTATTTTCTATTGTTTTTAATTTCAATACAAAATTTGCAATATTTGAATGAATAATTGTTAGAGCAAAAATAACTTTTCCATTCAAAAAGTCTTTGCTTTATTAAGCAATAATCTTAATTAAAGAAAATCAAGGTCATGTATGTATGTAGGTAAAATATGTAAGTCAGATGAAGGAATTTTTCTATTTTTTGTTAAACAAAAATTTTTCTTTAAAAAATTTTTTATTAAACAAAAATTTTTCTTTAAAAAATTTTTTGTTAAACAAAAATTTTTCTTTAAAAAATTTTTTGTTAAACAAAAATTTTTCCTTTAACAAAAATTTTTTCTTAAGCAAAAATTTTTCTATACAAAATTTTTTCTTAAACAAAAATTTTTCTATAGAAAATTTTTTGCTATACCAAAATTTATAATTGGAAAATTTTTTGTTATACAAAAATTTTTCTATAGAAATTTTTTTCATAAACAAAAATTTTTCTATAGAAAATTTTTTGCTATACAAAAATTTTTCTATAAAAAATTTTTTGTTATGCAAAAATTTTTCTATAGAAAATTTTTTGTTATACAAAAATTTTTCTATACAAAATTTTTTCTTAAACAAAAATTTTTCTATAGAAAATTTTTTGCTATACCAAAATTTATAATTGGAAAATTTTTTGTTATACAAAAATTTTTCTATAGAAATTTTTTTCATAAACAAAAATTTTTCTATAGAAAATTTTTTGTTATACAAAAATTTTTCTATAGAAAATTTTTTGTTATACAAAAATTTTTCTATAGAAAATTTTTTGTTATACAAAATTTTTTCTATAGAAAATTTTTTGTTACACAAAAATTTTTCTATAGAAAATTTTTTGTTATACAAAAATTTTTCTATAGAAAATTTTTTGTTATACAAACATTTTTCTATAGAAAATTTTTTGTTATACAAACATTTTTCTTTAGAAAATTTTTTGTTATACAAAAATTTTTCTATAGAAAATGTTTTGTTATACAAAAATTTTTCTATAGAAAATTTTTTGTTATACAAAAATTTTTCTATAGAAAATTTTTTGTTATACAAAAATTTTTTTTATACAAAAATTTTTCTATAGAAAATTTTTTTGTTATGCAAAAATTTTTCTATAGAAAATTTTTTTGTTATGCAAAAATTTTTCTATAGAAAATATTTTGTTATGCAAAAATTTTTCTATAGAAAATTTTTTGTTATACAAAAATTTTTCTATAGAAAATATTTTGTTATACAAAAATTTTTCTATAGAAAATTTTTTGTTATACAAAAATTTTTCTATAGAAAATTTTTTGTTATACAAAAATTTTTCTATAGAAAATTTTTTGTTATACAAAAATTTTTCTATAGAAAATTTTTTGTTATACAAAAATTTTTCTATAGAAAATTTTTTGTTATACAAAAATTTTTCTATAGAAAATTTTTTGTTATACAAAAATTTTTCTACAGAAAATTTTTTGTTATACAAAAATTTTTCTATAGAAAATTTTTTGTTATACAAAAATTTTTCTATAGAAAATTTTTTGTTATACAAAAATTTTTCTATAGAAAATTTTTTGTTATACAAAAATTTTTCTATAGAAAATTTTTTGTTATACAAAAATTTTTCTATAGAAAATTTTTTGTTATACAAAAATTTTTCTATAGAAAATTTTTTGTTATACAAAAAATTTTCTATAGAAAATTTTTTATTATACAAAAATTTTTCTATAGAAAATTTTTTGTTATACAAAAATTTTTCTATAAAAAATTTTTTGTTATACAAAAATTTTTCTATAGAAAATTTTTTGTTATATAAAAATTTTTCTATAGAAAATTTTTTGTTATACAAAAATATAGAAAAATTTTTGATACACAAAAATTTTTCAGGTACAAATTTTTTAATAGAAAATTGTGTTCCCTGGTGTTACTTTTTCAACACTTAATATATTAAATGACCACAAATAAAATGTAATAAAATTTATAAATATTAATACAATAGAGTTAAGTATTTATTTACATATTTAAATTATTAGTTCGTTTTTGTGGAATACTTTAAAAGCTTCAGCAAAACTTTTCCACTCTATATCACCCACTCGGCTCTACTGGCGGACTTAGTCACACACAATTCAGTTTCATTTGAGTATCAAATCCACTTTTTGTCTTATTGTTTCGTTCTTGTAAATAAAGATTAAATGATTTGACAATTGTTTACGAGACTTAAAAGAAACAAAGGGGAAAATATATGAAATGGAATGAGAAAAGCAGCTTTTCACTTTTACTCGTAATCTTCTTAATATATTTATTTGAATAATAAATTCTTGGTGTTAAACTCATGATCTAGAGTAAATATTGTAAGAAAACTTATATTTTAACACTTAAAAAATAAGTATTAGACGGGGTAAAGCAAATCAAGTATTAGCTTAATAATAGTAGATTTGTGTAATGATCATTAGCTATGTTTATCCGATGATCGCGGGTTCGAATCGCAGTAGCTTGAGGAAATATTAATATTCTTAATAAATTTTTTATTGATTTCTTATCAAAAGCTCAAAGTTATCTCTAGGATTATAATCACCACTTCTTTAAGTTTCATCTTTCATACAGCTTCTCCTTAATTCTTTATAATTTAAAGAGTTTTTTTTTCGTTCATCAAAATAATTAGAATTCATATTTTATGACCATTAATTCTTAACCACAAAATTGTACTAATTATTTATCTTTTTATTACTTAAATAATATTTAACTTTAATAATTCCCCCAATTAAAAGGCATTAAATTATTCATCAATGGAAATTTTAGAGATTTCATGCGGTTAATAGTATAAATAATTTGAATCAATGAATATTCATAAACAGATTATTTAAAATTCAGAACGAATTATTTAGTGGACAGAATATTCATAATTAAAAGATAAAGGGGTGGAACAGTTTATAGAAAGAAATTTTGATACATAATAATTTATTTCACTCATTTTGAAATTTTAGTAATTTTTAAACAGAATAAATACGAATTATAATAATATTAAAAATTAATAAAAATTATTGAATCTCAAGGAATTAAATACCAGAAGCGTAATATACATAGGTACCCAAATATTTCTATAGAAAATTTTTAATATAAAATTTTTCTATACAAAATTTTTAATATAAAATTTTTACATACAAAATTTTTAATATAAAATTTTTCTATACAAAACTTTTAATATAAAATTTTATTATGGAAAATTTTCGATATAAAATTTTTCTATAGAAATTTTAATACCGAAAATTTTCAATTGAAAATTTTTCTGTAGAAAATTTTCGATGTAATATATTATTTTATTATGGAAAATTTTCGATATAAAATTTTTCTATAGAAATTTTAATACAGAAAATTTTCAATTGAAAATTTTTCTGTAGAAAATTTTTGATGTAAAAATTTTCTATATAAAATTTTCAGCATAAAATTTTCAGCATAAAATTTGTCTATATAAATTTTAAAAATAAAATTTTTCTATAGAAAATTTTCAATATAAATTTTTTTTTTTCTATAGAAATTTTAATACAGAAAATTTTCAATATATTTTTGTATAAAAAATTTTTCTATAGAAAATTTTCGATTTAAAATTTTTCTATAGAAAATTTTCAATATAAAATTTTATTACAGAAAATTTTCGTATAAAATGTATCTATAGAAAATTCTCAATATAAAATTTTTCTATACAAAATTTTCAATGTAAAATTTGTTTATGGAAATTTCAATACAGAAAGTTTTCAATATAAAATTTTTCTATATAAAATTTTTCTACAGAAAATTTTTAATATAAAATTTTTCTATAGAAAATTTTTAATATAAAATTTTTATATAAAAAATTTTTAATATAAAATTTTTCTATAGAAAATTTTATTTAAAAAATTTTTCTGTAGAAATTTTTCAATATAAAATTTTTCTATAAAAAATTTTGAATATAAAAATTTCCATAGAAAATTTTTAATATTAAACTTTTTTATAGAAAATATTTCATATAAAACTTTTCTATAGAAAATTTTAATAAAAATTTTTCTATAGAAAATTTTTCTATAGAAAATTTTTCTATAGAGAACTTTCGTATAAAATTTTTCTATAGAAAATTTTCAGTATAAAATTTTTCTATATGAAAAACTTTTCTATAAAAGTGCTTTGATGCCAAATTTTTTAATATAAAATTTTCAATACAAAATTTTTCTATAAAAAATTTTCTATATAAAATTTTTCTATAGAAAATTTTCGATACAAAATATTTCTGTAGAGAATTTTCGTATACAATTTTTCTATATGACAAGCTTTACTATAGAAAATTTTTGATGTCAAATTTTTTAATAGAAAATTTTTCTATAGAAAATTTTCGATACAAAATTTTTCTATAAAAAATTTTCGATATAAAATTTTTCTATAGAAAATTTTCGAAAACAAAATTTTTCTATAGAAAATTTTCGTATAAAATTTTTCTATTTTTTGATGTCAAATTTTTTAATATAAAATTTTCAATACAAAATTTTTCTATAGAAAATTTTCGATAAAAAATTTTTCTATAGAAAATTTTTGATATAAAATTTTTGTATAGAAAATTTTCGATATAAAATTTTTCTATAGAAAATTTTCGATATAAAAGTTTTCTATATAAAATTTTCGATATAAAATTTTTCTATAGAAAATTTTCGATATAAAATTTTTTCTATAGAACATTTTCGATATAAAAGTTTT
The DNA here is from genome assembly GCA_933228675.1 of Stomorhina lunata. Classification (NCBI taxonomy): domain Eukaryota; kingdom Metazoa; phylum Arthropoda; class Insecta; order Diptera; family Rhiniidae; genus Stomorhina; species Stomorhina lunata. The sequence goes on along the minus strand of OW121741.1, from coordinate 137,955,296 downwards.
CAATAGAAAATTTTCGATATACAATTTTTCTATAGAAAATTTTCGATATAAAATTTTTCTATAGAAAATTTTCGATATAAAACTTTTCTATAGAAATTTTTCGATATAAAATTTTTCGATACAAAATTTTTCTATAGAAAATTTTCGGTATAAAATTTTTCTACAGAAAATTTTCGGTATAAAATTTTTCTACAGAAAATTTTCGATATAAAATTTTTCTATAGAAAATTTTCGATATAAAATTTTTCTATAGAAAATTTTTCTATAGAAAATTTTCGAAATAAAATTTTTCTATAAACAACTTTCGATATAAAATTTTGCTATAGAAAACTTTAGATATAAAATTTTCGATATAAAATTTTTCTTTAAAAAATTTTCGATATAAAACTTTTTTATAGAAATTTTTCGATATAAAATTTTTCTATCGAAAATTTTCGATAAAAAATTTTTCTATAGAAATTTTCGATATAAAATTTTTCTATAAAAAATTTTCGATAGAAATTATTTCTATAGAAAATTTTCGATAGAAAATTTTTCATACAAAATTTTTTAATATCAAATTTTTGATATAAAATGTTTCTATAGAAAATTTTCGTTATAAAATTTCTATACAAAATTTTCGAAATAAAATTTCTTTAAAAATTTTTCAATATAAAATAAAGTTTCTATAGAAAATGTTCGATATAAAATTATTTTATTAAAAGTTTTTAGTATAAAATTTTCCTTTAAAAAATTTTTGAAAAAAGAAATTTTATTACGAAAATTTGTAATATAAAACTTTTCGAGAGAAAATTTTCAATATAAAATTATTTTCTAGAAAATTTTCAATACAAAATTTTGTTATACAAAATTTTCGATATAAAATTTTTCTTTAAAAAATGTTCAATATAAAATTTTTTTATAAAAAATTTTCGATAAAAAAAATTTTATATAAAAAATTTTCGATATAAATTTTTCATAACAAATACAAAATTGTTGGAATAGTTAAATTTATTAAAAGGAAATATTGTTGACACTCAATCCCAGTCTGTAACATTTTATTTATTAAGGTAATAAAAATTTTTGGTAAAAAAAAAAACAAAAAATAATTTTTCTTTAAAAAATTTCCGATAAAGAAATTTTTCATTATAGAATTTTCGTTAAAAAAATTTTCTAAAGAAAGTTTTCGTTAAAAAGTTTTTTTTAAAGAAAATTTTCGATATAAAATTTTTCTACAGAAAATTTTCAGTATAAAGTTTATTTATAGAAAATTTTCCTTATAAAATTTTGCAATAGAAAATTTTGGGTACAAAAAAATGCTGGTATAACTTTTTTTTTAAATTTTCGATTTAAAATTTATCTAAAGAAAATTTTTGATATAAGACTTGTCAAAGAAAATTTTCGATATAAAATTTTTCTATAGAAATTTTTTTTTTACAAAATTTTTGATAAAAATTCTTTAAACAAATTTTCATAAACCTAAAGACTTAATTCCTTTAAAGTTTTTTGTAGTTTGTGGGTGCTTACATCTTTCTTATGTCTTTAATTTAAATGATAAAGGTCAAATGAATCATAGAACTCTTAAGTAAATAACTTCAAGTGTTGACTCAAGAAAAAATATAAATAAATTGTAATACTTTTTTCTGAGAAGTAAAACATAAGAAAAATCTGTTTACAAAAGTATAACTAATTAAAATATGGTCACTTTGGCGGTTTCTTTATATTTTCACTTACGAAAAGATTTAATTAAGTTTAACTTTATTTTACATAATGACACATTTTATGTGTCAAATAAATTTATCTTTAATTTTGTTGATATTTATTATAAGTCATTGTCTGATTATCTGTCAGGCAGTTGATAGTTTTAAAAGTTTACAAATGGAATCATTTAAAAAGTTTGTGAGAATTTTTTTATTAAGTCCAATTAAAATTCGTTTAAATACTTTAAATTAGAATTAGAAAAATTTCTATAATTTTGTAAATTTTCCTGTAGATAATTTTTTTTGCTAAATTATGACATATTACTTAAAATAATTGACGTCAGAAATAAAGAAATTTGTATCAAAAATTTATTTGAGAAGGAAGAACTAAAATAATTTATTATAATAATGATGGAAATCCAATAAAAATTGATTGAAATCAAAAGAAATTGTATAAATAAAAGAAACGTGTTAGGGAAACGTGATTAATGGCTTATAAAAGAAAATAGAAGTGCTAAAAATATTATAAATATATCATTTAAAGTAAATATAATAAATTTTTAATTTGAATATGGGCGTCATTTTTGGGAAAGTAATAAAATGGTAAATTTATTATCAATTATATTTTTATTAAAAATTTAATTTAATAGGCAGGTAGTAAATTTGTTTATACTTTAATTTAGAATTTTTTAAAAAAGAAATCCATTATTTTTTCAATAAATGGCTTTTTAGTGATTTACAATCGATGTCGTTCAAAATATAACATTTAGTACTCAAAAAGCTTCTTTGACAGTTTTGCATTTTGTTGATTTAGTTGCACGTGTCAAAAATAAATCCATATAAAGAGAAATACATTTTACAATTTTTCGTCGTTAAAAGCTAAAGTACATTATGGACCTGATAATGTAACAGCTAACCATTTAAAATTTTGGTTTCTGTTCCGGTAATTCAAAGGATATATTTGAACAACGCTCCAGAAGGCTATATGTGAAAAAGTTTTGATATTGATTTCCAAAAACATGTATTTACTTAAAATAACTGAAAATGAAGAATACCGTCGGTTTAATATGGAAACCTGCTAATTATAGTAAAAGTTTTTCTTATTAGTCTTATTTAATACTTAAATTGTAAAAAAATTATATGTTTGTCGATGCGGCGTCTCATTCTCTATCGAACGGCATCAAAATCTTATTTTGCCCAAAAAGTGGATATAGCAGGTTTTCTTATTAAGTCGATGATATGTCAGTTACGATAACACCAAGCGAAAATGGTAGACTTTCAATCAGCTGTTCTAAACCGTGTCCCAGCCGTCACCGACCACAAATGTTTTGGTATGTGTTTGGTGAGATCGACGGGGTATCATCTACTTAGAGCTACACCACTGTCAAAAATTAGACCATCTGACGGAAGCAATTGTCGATAGTAACTCTACAGAAGTTTCAGTAGTCCGTACATAAGTAATTACTGCTGGTGAAAAATACGCTTAATGAAAGGATAAAAGACAGATCCAAAACCATGCATTATATCCAATTTTAAAAACAGACTAAATACGAATTATAGACTTTTGCCAAACCCACAACTTTTTCAGTTATATCTTTTTATAACTTTTTTTACAACTTTTCAGTTGCTTTTTGTCAAATAAATACTAAACCCCTAATTCATAATCAAAAAATAAAGCTATAGCAAGCTTATCAGGGGTGTCATAGAAACCAATTTCATTGGTATTGGTTTTGAAAACGACAAAAAAATTAAATTGGTGTCATGAATTCCAATATTAATGTTCGAACTACATTTTCTATTGGTTTTATGTGTCACAGAAAATAATATTATTGGTTTAGTATTAGAAATAAACCAAGCAACTTACAGTTAACAGATTTCATTTCAAAATTGGTATATCTATTTAAAACAAAGGCGTTACTGGCCAGGTGGTACTTTTTTCGATTTAAAGATCCACTAAGAACGGATTTTTGATAATTCGGCCTTGTGGGGGATAAAAAATGGTAAATTCAGTAACAATATGATTCCCAAATTAAAAACAATAGAACTAAAATTTAAGTCGAGTTTGGATCCTTTGATTGGCTGTGGTTTGTTTCTTGGTGTAGGTAGATTACATTTTTTTCAGTCCGCAATTCGGTCATTCCATTATTTTGGGGTATACAAGCTTCATTTGTCCAAATAGCAGCGTTTTTTTGTACCTATACCACAAACATCGCAAAAAACTGAAAATTTTTCTTCAAATTATTTTTTTTAATAATTTTTATTTTATTTTTTATTTGATTTTTGATGTTTCAGAAAAAATTTAAATGAAAAATTAAGCAATTGATTCGAACATTTCGTTTGATTACAAACCTATAATAACAAAATCGACTTGGTTTCATAACACCAAATAATACCAGTATTGGTTTTCAAAACCGAGAAATTTAAAAACCGACTTGGTTTCTATGACACCCCTGTATAATTCAATTTCATACAAATTTCAAATTATAAGAATTTAATTTTTTTTTAATTTGTTTATGAAGGGGGTAAGGCTATATATAATTCGAATCATTCTATATATACTTATTTAGAATAAGGAGAGCTCCAAATAAAATTTCTAGTTGTATTAAGCTAAACAAAACTTTAACCTTAGAATAAAAAAAAATCCTAAAAAAAACAAAAATTTATTGAATAATGTCAGTCTTTAGATTTAGTTGGACAACTTACGATTGTAAGCGCTCTGATCTCAGTAAGCGTTCTGCTCTTAGTATCTCTACCCCGCCACAGACTATGCAACCTACTGTCAATCCTTGCAGGATACTACATTATAAGTAGAATTACATGCAAGGGAACTTAATATTTAAAGCTGATGTTGTCATTACGCCGAGAAGGAAGAAACGGACTCTTACCTTCTCGGTGACTGCCCAGACCTTGCACAGTGGCCAGCCAGACTTAAATTGAGCTCTTATTACTTTAGTAGTCGAGAGTCTCTTCTTTTTTATTCCTTGCAGTTAACACAAAGGGACTACTTTCCAGGACCCAAGTGACGCGGAATGTGTTGTCAACTACCTACTTAACCTGGCAGACCTTTCCTATGTTCTTTAATTCTTTTTCTGCAAGAGCCTATTAACTTTTCACCTTCCGAAGTTCTGGGCAGTTGGATAGATTCGACTCTTCTGTTATAAATTATGACAATTTACTTTGAATACCAAAGATTCAAGCCCTTTTTGAAGGCACCCCGTTATGTAAATTTCTGTATTTATCGTGCCTAGTTTCAAAAATGTTTGGTTTTATTTGCCACAACTTCATACTGCAATGCAAGCAATTTTATGGGAAATTTTTCAGTTTTTTATATAAAATATATAAATACTGACAAATACTAAAATCCATTATACAGCGGGTGTGTTTATACCGTTCATAATCACAGGCATACATACATATGTATATCTTTAAGTATATAAATCGACTCAGATTCACTTTCTAAATCGTTTTTACAATGTTCATCCGGCTGGATGGCTGGTTTGGATCTCAATCAGAGTATGAAGACAAACAAAACATTTGAATTTCTTTTAATTCTGTTTTTATAGTGAGCAAAATAGAAACAAAATAAAAATAATGATACCCGAACGGAATACGAGTGCTATTTAAGCTTACTCAGCTAGAAAGAAAAACAAAGGGAGCAAAACCGTAAAACTCAGAACAAAAACATTTCGAAAACGTTTGCTAAGTGATTTGATCCTATTTAATTTTTCTTGGCGTTGTTAATCAACAGTTTTGCAAAAGCAATTCCTGCAACAAAAAGCGACTTTTACTCACCATTCGAAAAATCATAAAAGGCTAAACGTATTGACGACAGTCGGCGTTCTGTGATACTTAATCCAAAACGAACTATTCGGAAACGTTTCTGAGGCTGTTTTGTACTTAGACGTTCGATTGGTATGGTAAACTGAAGCAAAGAAAATGAGCAAAAAAAATACTGTTTGTTTTTTTGCACTTTGGCTTTCAAATGAATGTGTTTATTTGGTTAATGGGACAAAACGATTTAAGTAAAGCTAAATCTGTCTTTATATTCTACAAACGTTTGCAAAAGGTTTCGTTTCTGTTCATACTCTGATCTTAACTTTTTAGATAATTTAATGAAATTTGCCAGGACCATTTCCTTTGGTACAGAGAAATGTCTCTGGACCAAGTCGGATCATTTATTCGGGTACCTCCCATAGAACTGCTTTCCTGGCAGTTCTCTACCATAGTAAAATTTAACAAATTTATTTATTTTTCTTATAAAATTCAGCATAAAAATTGCTTAAGGCAACCAACATAATTATTTTCTGGAATAAGTCCGTACTTGACCATATCTACTATACAAGACATACTTTCAGAAGTTATTAAAATTTCCTAAAAATCGCAAAAACGCTTATAATTCTAAAGACGTAGTAGGCAAAAAGAGAACCTAGAAAATATAAATGTATTGGTGATTTTACAAATAAAGAAACTAAGAAAACCTTGCCTGACTTTTCAACTAACTTTAAATCAGTTTTTTATTAGTTAGCTAATAGACAAAGGGAGAAAAACAGAGAAGTAACACTCTGTCTTACCTTCTTTGGAAAGCGGATAGTAGAGTAGCCAAAAGTGGTGGTGAAAAGAAAAGATAAATCTTTATAATATTCAACACTTTACAACTGAAATTGATGTTGCCGGTGCTCGGCATCTAGGGGCTAAGTTCATTGCTCTAAAGATTATTGCTTTTTTTGCTAAAACTTTGCATATATGCATATATATATATAAGTCTTTATTTCGATAAACAATTTAATTCACATTAAACAATAGCTCTCATATTGATACTTTTGACGGAAATGACATAAATAAATTTAAATCTTGAAGTCGAAAATGTCACTGTGCACTGCATTTTTATATTTTGCCATAGTTAATACGAAAAGTCAAATTTTGATGTCTGATCTCCAAAATACACACGATTTGGATTTCCAATGTCAATTATTTTTTTAATTCTAGAAACATATGACAAAAATTAACATATTAAATCAAAAGTATAAAAAAATTTAAAAATAAATCTATCTTATCTGTAAATGTCGCAAATTTTGACGCATGTTCAAAAAAAATTAAATTGTGAAATTTATGAACTCCCATAAAAATATCAGCAAACATGGATCTCTTTAAAGTCTTAATTTGGACAGCCAACAAGTGCTTGAGATTATCAGATGAAGCGTCATATAAAAGAAAATTAAATTTTGGACACTTGTTATTTGTTTAAAAATTATTAATGACGTCTATCGACTAAAAAGTGACAAACAATTGCGTGAATTCATTCTAAGCCATAATAAAATAATACAAATTTAACAAATATCAACAATAAAATATCAAGGGCCACTTGACATTCGTACTTTTTTTTAATCTTTTTTTAAAGGAAAAAATCATTAAATAATTCATTTTCATTAAATTTCATTTTTGTTTGTTAAATTACTTGAAAAGTTATTTATCACAAGAGTTTTGTTAATGTCATTTCAATATTAAAATGTTAACAAATTCGAAATAATAACTATATATTTTTTTTAATTTCAACAAATTGGCTTTTGAGACAGTCAATTTTTGCACTCTACTCAGTCACTCTGTCTAAATAAAGATAAAGACTTGCGAAATTTGATATACAAGTATTTTGACTCAAAATTAGTTCAAATATTTACTAGTTGATGCTATAACCCAATTCTTTTCAAGTTTGTTTAAATAACAATAAATATTTATGTCAATTTGTCTGAACTTTATCGAAAACATTGTCAATTTTTATGGGGTCACGTGACATGACATTTAGGGAAAATTTCGCATTTTGAATTATGGCTTTTTTATGATATTATTAATATTGGTTTATTATTCTTTGTTAATTGCTCTCAACATTTAATGATGTTTTTCGCAAATTTTGTGGGTTTAATGGTTTTAATAATTTAATAACATTATTTACCCATTTTTCATTATTAACGATTATTTTATTTTTGATTGGATTCGTTAGTAACGCTTGATATCTGCCCATAAATAGTCTTCGTGTTTACCAATTTTAAACAAATTAAAGGTCAGTTATTAAATGATTTTAGTTAACAATAAACAAGTCAAAATTTGTTTTAAATACGCATATCCATTGAAACAATTTTTCATAAAGTTTTTCCATAAATATCTAAATTTTTTTGAAAATTGTCCTATAAACTGTGAACATTTTAAAATTGCAAGAGCTATCAAAAGTTTTATTCCCGTAAGACTACGAAACTACCTAAACCAGTCTGAAGTTACCCAAAACTCATCAAATTTTGTTCTCGTTTTATGTTTTGGTTTAAGTCTTTACTAAATTGAGAGAGTAACTTCGTTTCCTCTCTTAATTAAAACTACACAGACTTTTTCTTTGAGTAAGTTTTGAAAACAAATAAATATCAATTAAAAACAAAAAATTGTTTGAAAACTTTTTATTAAAAATTAAATACAACAACAGTGGACCTTAATTTTGGTTTTTTGCATTTAAGTGCTTCTGTATAAGTTTTCTTGTTTAAGAGAGTAACTAATAAATTACTCTCATTTGTCCGAACTCACCTAGAAAGTAATAAAACGGACCAAAAAACGGACCAAAATCGGTAAAATGTGTTTCAAGTATTCAGTTGCTCTATGTCAAAAATCAATCACGTCTTAACGGATCAACCAATTTAAATAAAATTTTTAATGTAGATAAGAGTTTTACCCTAAGGAAAGAATGGGCTTTATTTTGTGTCGAAATATAGGGTGAATATGTGATAAACTAAAGCAGCTAGAAATTTTAAAACATACATACATAATTCCCACCGATTCTATTTTTAAACTCATTGAAAGGGACCTACGTTTTAACACTTAATAGCCAGTGGCCGCTTTTTTTCGAAAATTAATTTTTTCAAGTGGGTCTGGCCGAGAATCGAACTTGGAACCCCTGGCATGCTAGGCGGATGACTAAATGCTTTTGGCACTTTGGACAAAATTAGAGGAGAAACCTTCTATAAACGCTTTTTTGAAATAGTTGGGACCAACTGTTTTAGGATCGGTTCAGGGGAAGTTTCCCCCACCATACAAATAAAATACATATTTGAGTATTTCTATATCAAGCTATAGCTTGAAACCTTCTGCAATCGGCCGTTTAGTCAATAGTAGTAGTTTGAACCAAATGTACAAATAAAATACTCCAACAAATTTTTTAAGCCAATGTCTTTAAACTTTGTATATTAATCTATTATACAGGTCAACAAGATTTTGCGACATGAGATTTGTTAACCAACTCTAGATGACGTTGTTCTGTTAAATCCGAAAATGATATTGACTTTTCCGAGTAAGCTTTAGTTTTCGAGATATAATTTTTTTTCCGAAAAACATGTTTTTGAAAAATGTGTTAATATAAAAACCGAAATTGGAGAACAACTTTATGTTTTAGTCGATTTCACGAAATCTGCCAAGTCGCTTTAGAGATTTTTTATCAAAAATGTTTCTATAGAAAATTTTTTTATCAAAAATTTTTCTATCGAAAATTTTTTTATCAAAAATGTTTTTATAGAAAATTTTTTTATCAAAAATGTTTCTATAGAAAATTTTTTTATCAAAAATGTTTCTATAGAAAATTTTTTTATCAAAAATGTTTCTATAGAAAATTTTTTTATCAAAAATTTTTCTATGGAAAGTTTTTTTATCAAAAATTTTTCTATAGAACATTTTTTTATCAAAAATTTTTCTACCGAAAATTTTTTTATCAAAATTTTTTCTATAGAAAATTTTTTTATCAAAAATTTTTCTATAGAAAATTTTTTTATCAAAAATTTTTCTATAGAAATTTTTTTTATCAAAAATTTTTCTATAGAAAATTTTTTGATCAAAAATTTTTCTATAGAAAATTTTTTATCAAAAATTTTTCTATAGAAAATTTTTTTATCAAAAATTTTTCTATAGAAAATTTTTTTATCGAAAATTTTTCTATAGAAATTTTTTTATCAAAAATTTTTATATAGAAAATTTTTTTATCAAAAATTTTTCTATAGAAAATTTTTTTATCGAAAATTTTTCTATAAAATATTTTTTCTATAGAAAATTTTTTTGTCAAGAATTTTTCTATAGAAAATTTTTTTATCAAGAATTTTTCTATGGAAAGTTTTTTTATCAAAAATTTTTCTATAGAACATTTTTTTATCAAAAATTTTTCTATCGAAAATTTTTTTATCAAAAATTTTTCTATAGAAAATTTTTTTATCAAAAATTTTTCTATAGAAAATTTATTTATCAAAAAATTTTCTATAGAAAATTTTTTTATCAAAGATTTTTCTATAGAAAATTTTTTTATCAAAAATTTTTCTATAGAAAATTTATTTATCAAAAAATTTTCTATAGAAATTTTTTTTTATCAAACATTTTTCTATAGAAAATTTTTTTATCAAAAATTTTTCTATAGAAAATTTTTTTATCAAAAATTTTTCTATAGAAAATTTTTTTATCAAAAATTTTTCTATAGAAAATTTTTTTATCAAAAATTTTTCTATAGAAAATTTATTTATCAAAAATTTTTCTATAGAAATTTTTTTTATCAAAAATTTTTCTATAGAAAATTTTTTTGTCAAAAATTTTTCTATAGAAAATTTGTTTATCAAAAAATTTTCTATAGAAAATTTGTTTATCAAAAAATTTTCTACAGAAAATTTTTTTATCAAAAATTTTTCTATAGAAAATTTTTTTATCAAACATTTTTCTTTAGAAAATTTTTTTATCAAAAATTTTTCTATAAAAAATTTTTTTATCAAAAATTTTTCTATAAAAATTTTTTTAATAAAAATTTTTCTATAGAAAATTATTTTATCAAAAATTTTTTTTTATCAAACATGTTTCTATAGAAGATTTGAAAATTTTTTGATATAAAAAAATTTTTATCGAAAATTTTTACAGAAAAATATTTTTTATCGAAAAATTTTATATTTATCCCAATGTTTACAAAAGTAATAGTGTCGTGGCAACAATGTTCGATGTTATACGAGTATTTCTTTGTTCTCTCGAACCATGTTTTTTGTTGCCATAAATTGGATTTTAATTTGCCTCTTGGCTATTTTGTTAACATCCAAATTCTAACTGAATGATTTTAATACTCATTTCCACGAGTTTTGTTAATGATCGTGGTATTAACGAAAATTAAAAAAATTAATCGGCTTCTGGTGGTATAGGCTGCCTACTCCTAGTTATGTTATCTTCGTAAAAGTTGACTTCTTATTTATCAATATTTGATGAAAATTTTTCCCTTTCTGATCCAGGTTTAATGGCATTTAAAATATAATGTTTGTTTCCGTACTCTAACGAAACTACCCAAAAAAGTCCGAAGTTGTCAGAAATTACCCAAAAAACCACACTTTGTACTGAAAATTTTGTACAGGAATGCTTTTGAATAAGTTTGCGTTGTTTTGTGAGGGTTAACTTTCAGAATTATTATTTTTTTTTTTTTTTTTTCTAAATTCCGGATTTTTTTTTCACGTTCTTAGGTGGATTTTCCTAAATATGGTATACAATTCTTATCAGTCTTCCAGGGCTTTTAAAGCTTAAACAGACAAAGGGACATCGCTAACTCAATGAACTTTTCAAAGCTCGATCCGTATAACAGCCTTTAAACCTTTCGTAAAGAGTTTTAAAGCATAGGGTACACTATTGGTTTATCCTTTCATCTTACTTCCCGAAACTTTCTATGGGTCAATTTATCGATAGTTCAAAGAATGTAAGAAGAGCTTTCAAACTTAGTTAAAGTAAAGGCTTTCATTTTTATCACTTTCACGTTTAGCCAGACAAGTTTTTTTTTTTCATTATTAACATTTCATCACTCTTGAAGATTCTTCCTTCCTGTATATATTTAAATTTTTTATTTAAATTAAAACTGATAAGACGAAAATAAAGACTGACTCATTATATATTTTTAGACTTTAAAAAAAAATATGTACTTTGGCTGGCTATATTCAATGAGTCCGATAAAGAGTAGGTATGTCCAAGAAAATTGTAAGGAAAACACAGAATCACTTAATCATAGATTTTTCGCTATTATTATAAGAATAGAACCTCGATTTTAAATAGTTGAAGTATTAATGAATTGATATGGAAGGAGTTCTTTCTATAAATCATCTTAAAGGATGACTTTGGGATAAAATTTTGATTTTCCATTAAAAACTTATTTTTAACCAACTATCGGTTTGGATTATTTAATTGACAGCTTTGTTTAGAGCTAGAAAAGGACAGCCAAACGAAGTGTGGTTTAAAATGACATAAAGAATTTCTATGTGTGTTTTTTCTGTTCATATTTTCTTTGTGTATGTTTTAATGAAATATTCACAGCATTCTTCTACTTTTTATCCCACCCAATAGATAAACTGTATATTCAAAATTAAACAATATATAAAATTGTTTTATTTTTAAAAAAGAAAAGAAAAATTTTTGCATAAAAGTCAATGGACTTTCGCAATCATTTAAATACCAGAAACACTCAAATGGGAATCAAATAAAAATATTTAACCCACAAAATATCGGGTGTTTTTTATTGAGGTATAGAACTTTAAGTTGGCATCACTTTTTTAACTGGCGGCCATTTTGTCAGCTGTCAAGTGATTAATATTTAGTTTGGTTTGCCATTTCATCATGAACAGGTTGACAAAAGAACAACGTTTGCAAATCGTGCAAAATTATTTAGAAAATAATGGTTCAGTTCGCGAAGTTTACCGCAAGCTCCGTCCATTTTATGGTCGACATAATCGTCCATCAGAGCAATTAATTCGGTTAACCATGGATCGTTTTCGCACTACGTTTACTCTATGTGATAATACGCATCCGCAGCGACGTCGAACAGTGCGCACCGAAGAAACAATTGCCGCTGTAGAGCAAAGTGTTGAAGAGGACCCGAATGAATCGATTCGCCACCGTGCACAGCAATTGGAGCTTTGTTCATCAACTTTATGGAAGATTTTGCGCAAAGATCTTGGCTTGCGACCTCACAATATCCAGCTTGTGCAAGAATTAAAGCCGCGAGACCATGCAATGCGTCGTGATTTTGGTGTATGGGCCGAAAATGAGATTGATCTCGATGCTGATTTTCATCGCAAAATTTTGTTCAGTGATGAGGCTTATTTTTGGTTGAATGGCTACGTCAACAAGCAAAATTGCCGCATTTGGAGTGAAGAGAATCCACATGAGACCCTTGAGACGCCATTACATCCACAAAAACTGGCTGTTTGGTGTGCTCTATGGGCTGGTGGAGTCATTGGGCCATACTTCTTCCGAAATAATGCTGGAGAGTCAGTTACCATAAATGAAGACCGGTATAGAGCCATGATAACCGACTATTTTGTTCCCCAATTGGATGGCATGAATGTGGATGAGTTGTGGTTCCAACAAGATGGCGCTACATGCCACACAGCGCACGTCACAATTGATTTATTGAAGGAAACATTCGATGAGCGGATAATTTCGCGGAATGGACCTGTCAATTGGCCACCAAGATCGTGCGATTTGACACCACTGGATTATTTTCTTTGGGGATATGTGAAGTCGCTCGTCTACGCCAACAAACCAGAAACGTTAGGGGACTTGGAAGCCAACATTCGTGGCGTTATTGCCAACATACGGCCCCATATGCTCGAAAAAGTAGTTGAAAATTGGACCTGTAGAATTGGTTTTATTCGAGCCAGCCGTGGCGGCCACATGCCCGAAATCATATTTAAACATTAATGGCATAAAATTATCCTTCCAATAAAGCCAAATTGATGGACATTAAAACGATTTTCTTGTGTTTTATTTCAATTCGAAGTTTTATACCTCTAAAAAAAACACCCATTATTAAAAATTAGGCTTTTATTTAAATAAGATTAAAATAATTAAAATATTATCTGTGATATCAAAATCAAATAAATTTTATTAAAACCTCATAAATAATATGAATAATAAAATCACAAAAAATAATTAAATAATTAACTAAACTCAACAAATCTTACACCTACAAATTAAATGCAGTTTAAATAAATAATAAACAATAGAATCTATTAACTATTTAACTACAAATAATTATTTAAACTTAACCTTAAATAAATATTTAATCAATAATTAGTTCAATAAAATTTACAATATTTTTTTTTTTTTTTTTGACACATGTAGATAACATTTATTGATAAGTTAATAAATTTTAATAACAACAACATTTTTTAAAAAACCAATAATTATTGTACAAAACACTTGATTAAACAATATCAAAAATTTATTGAACATAATTGGCATTTAATAACCGTGACATTGTAAATAAAATGAAATCAAGAATTTTGACAAAATTTTATAGAAAAAAAATTTATTAAATATTTAAGCAACGCCTAGGTACGAAAATAAAGTTTACTTTACGGCATTAGTCTGAGAAAATATTTACAAAAAAGGCTAATTTAAATACCTGACTATTGTGGAAAGACAACAACAACAAATAAAACAGATAATTGGGGTGACCAGATTTTATAAAAATAGCATTTTTGTACAAAAAGGGAGTTTTTTGTACAAAAAAGGTACTATTGTACAAAAAAGGGTATTTTTATTTTTGTACAAAAATGATGTATTAGATGGGAATTTTTGTACAAAAAAGGAAATTTTCGTACAAAAAGTGTATTCTTGTTTAAAAGAGCATTTTTGTGCTAAAAAGGTATTTTTGTACACAAAAGACTATTTTTATACACGAAAGGGCGTTTTTGTACAAAAATTATATTTTCCTACAAAACGGTTATTTTTGTAAAAAAAAGTGTAATTTTGTGCACAAAAGGGTATATTTGTACGCAAAAGAGTATTTTTTGTACACAAACGGGTATTTTTGTACAAAAAGGGTATTTTTATACAAAAAGAGTATTTTTTTGCAAAAAAGGTATCTTTGTACAAAAAGAGTATTAATTGTACACAACGATATTTTTGTACCAAAAGGGTATTTTTGCACAAAAAATGGTATTTTTGTACAAAAATGGTAGTTTTGTACAAAAAATTATATTTTGTACAAAAAATGTTATTTTTACACAAAATTATTGTATTTTTGTAAAAAAAGGTATTTTTGTACAAAAAAAAAGTATGTTTTTTAAAAAATGCTATTTTGTAGAAAAAGGGTATTTTTGTACAAAAAGTGTATTATTGTACAAAATAGGGTATTTTTTACAAAAAGAGTATTTTAGTACACAAATGGGTATTTGTGTACACAAAAGGTTATTTTTGTACAGGAATGATATTTTTGTACTGAAAGGGTATTTTTGTACAATAAGAGTATATAGAAGAAAAAGGGTATTATTTGTACAAAAAGGATATTTGGTACAAAAAGGATATTTGGTACAAAAAGGGTATTTCTTACAAAAAGAGTATTCTTGAAGAAAAGCGTATTTTTATACAACAAAGGTATTTTAGTACACAAAAGGGTATTTTTGTAGACAAAAAAGGTGTTTTTGGACAAAAATTATATTTTTGCAAAAAATTAGTATTTTTGTACAATTAGTATATTTGTACACAAAAGGGTATTTTTTGTACACCAAGGGCATTTTTGTACACCAAGGGTATTTTTGAACAAAAAGGGTATTTTAATACAAAAAGGGTTTTATGGTGCCAAAAAAAAAGTATTTTTGTTAGAAAATTATTGTAGTTTTGTACTAAAAGCTTATTTTTGTAAAAAATATAATATTTGTACAAAAAGGGTATTTTTTGTACAAATTTTTACAAACTGTACAAAAAGGCCAAAAAGAGAATTTTTCAACTAAAAATCTGATTTGGATGGAGGGAAAATGGAAATACGAGCACTTTAAGAGCAAACACTTTAAAAAG
The DNA here is from genome assembly GCA_933228675.1 of Stomorhina lunata. Lineage (NCBI taxonomy): Eukaryota > Metazoa > Arthropoda > Insecta > Diptera > Rhiniidae > Stomorhina > Stomorhina lunata. Next base: position 137,939,790 of record OW121741.1, on the reverse strand, counting down.
AGAACTTCTGCTTAATAGAAAATTTTAACATTTTTGTCCAGAAAAGTACTTTTATTCAAAAAAGTACCTTTTTGAGGCAAACTGACAACTTATTCAAAATTTACTGTATCCAGTATCCAGAAAAGTACTTTTATTCAAAAAAGTACTGAGGCAAACTGACTACTTTTTCAAAATTTACTGTATATCTTTTCTACATCAGAGTTAACATTTACTCAAGGAGAACTGTTTTACCTAGAAGAAAAGGGGAAACATTTTATCTTAAATTTTGTACAAAAGGTACTTTTTGTGTAAAAAAAAGGAAATATTTTTTCCAACTAAAAGAACTAATGCTTGAAAGAAAAAAATCATTTCGCAAAATAAGAAAAACTTAATTTTTGTACAAAAAGGTACTTTTTATGATCAAGCTCGAAAATCTGCATATATTTCCTTTCCTCAAACGCGAATCAGAGTAAGAAAATGGTTTCGAAAACGCATATACTTATGTGACGTGCAAAATAGAAAGTGACCTAAGGATTTTGTTGAGGAGAGCTATTTTAAAGATTTAAATACATACATCTTTGGTCTACCATCACTGATGGTAGTGATTACTGTGTTGGTATTGGTCTCATTTGAAAGCAACACATCTCATGATGTCAGAAACGTGTTGGTCAACCTTGAAAACGCGCGTAGGTCGTCCCTACCTCTTGTTTTGTGTAGTTCTTGTTTTGTGTAGTAGGTACCTTTATCTATGCGCTGTCACATATGTAAAAGAGGAACATTTTCTTTATTAAGGGGAGTTTTTTTGTACAACAGAAATTGTCAATTTATCTTCTAATTTTTCTAAAAATACTCATACCATTTCCAAAAGGGGTTTTAAGCCAATGGGTACATTTTAATTCAAAGTTGGAAGTGTATATGTTAAAAAGAGATCTCATTGGCGAAATTGAGTACTTTTTGGACAAAATTGAGTACTTTTTAATATTTAATATTCTTGGTATATGGTACCATAAGAGGAATATTTGGTCAAAACGAGAAACATTTTGTGCATAAGAGTACATTTGATCTTAAAGAACATATGGTACATAAGAGGGATATTTGGTCAATAAAAATATTTGGTCTAAATGTGGAACATTTGGTACAAAATAGTAATATTATTGAAAAAGAAACATTTTGTATGACAGTAAGCTTTAAAAAGAAGCCTTAAAATTGACTTGAAATACTGTATTTTTGCCAATATTCAAATTTTGTTAATAGCATTACTTTAAGACTTTGAGAATTCAAATCAAAACTCTGGCTATAACTGCTTTAAACACGTATTAAAGCAACTGAAAAAATATCGAATAATTAAAACAAACAAAATACCGAAAAATATGTTTGATTTTTTTTTTAACTGATAAATCGGTTAATGCTTAAAACTGAATCACAATATTTTTGATAAGAAATTTATTATAATTTAATTATTTTTTTTTTTTTGTTAAATTCTCAACGAAAGCGAAAATCCGATGTGTAACGAAGAATGATTGAAACTAAAACAAGTGTAAATGTATGAATATATTAAGTGGTATGTAAGTGTTGCCGTGGGGCGAAGAAATAAGAAATTCGCGAAAAAAGGGTTTGAGACATTTAGATAAATTTTTTAAGAAAATAAATTTTTGAAAAATTTTCAAAGATTCAAAAAGAAGAGTATTTGCATTTGATCCCAAATCTGTTACATTAATGTAACAGATCAATTTATTGATAAAAAGCCAAAAAATGTTTGCGGAGAAACCAAATTCCTCGACGCGTTTCGATGGTTGGTTAAGCCATCTCTTCAGGAGGATTATCCCCAATTTAGACAGATCGAAAACCTCGCATTATTACTATATTTACAAACACAACTTTTCAGAATTATGTTCATAAACCATAAGTAAAAGGTAGATGAAAGGTAGCAGAAGGTAGATGAAAACTTTGTTTTTGTTCAGTCGATGATCTACGCTTTTACTTATGGTTTATGAACATAATTCTGAAAAGTTGTGTTTGTAAATAAAGTAATAATGCGAGGTTTTAGATCTGTTTACATTGGGGATAATCCTCCTGAAGAGATGGCTTAACCAACCATCGAAACGCGTCGAGGAATTTGGTTTCTCCGCAAACATTTTTTGGCTTTTTATCAATAAATTGATCTGTTACATTAATGTAACAGGTTTGGGATCAAATGCAAATACTCTTCTTTTTGAATAATATTTACATCCCGACTATTTTGTTATTTTTTGATAAAATTTTCAAAGATTTTAAAAAAATTTTCCATATTCTTTTTTTGAGTAACTTTTTGTGTAGGGTTATCGAAATCGTCAACGGCAACGCTATTGATAGCATCTGGATTAGTATAAGTGTTTACGTTTCGAAACATTCAGTTCTGAATCGAATTAAACTGAGTAAAGTGTCAAACACAAAACGAACAAAAAATTCCACGAAGAATAAGAGCAATTGGCCGGTCTGACTGATCGGTTGTTGTTTATATTTTGTTAATAACAAATAGAAGGAAAAAACAAATTGTGTTTAATTTTGAAACATTCAGTCTACTAAAGTCTCAGTCTATGTCTTGAGTTAAGGGGTGATAGCGTGTTAAGACATTGAAACGTGCGTCTTCTGTTTTGTGAACGAAAAAATTAAAACGATATCGCGAAATTTTTCAAAATGCCTTAATCGGTTATCAGTGATATCAGTTTTTTAAGGCTTTAAAATACAAAAAAAATAAAAAAATAGTGAAAAATCTAGTGAGTGATGGCTTCGACCTCTTCAGGGAAAAAATAGCAGCAAAATATAACAAATTGATAGAAATTTAACGAAACAACAAATAAAAAAATAAAACAAAGAAATTCAAGAGCATTTCAAAAGTTTAAAAAACTTTTAATTTTTAGTTCCGTTTTAAAGAGGCTCTAGTAAAGACGCCTTATTTTAAATAATTTAAACCCTTTAAAAAACATAAAATAAAAATTTTAAAATAAAAAAATTTATGAACGAAGAATATATTGAATTGTAAGTGATTTTTTTAATTAAAGAAAATTTATTGAAAAAAAAAATATTTCAAGTGCTGGTGGTAAATTATAATTTTTCCCTCAAAAAAGTTCAAAGAAATTATAAAAACGCCTATTAAATTTTCAAGTGTTTTTGTTGAAAACTAACCATAAATTACTTAAAAAATACTAAAATACTATAAAATCTCATGGCTATAATCTAATTTACAATTCTCAATTCTAATTAAAATTTCTTTCAAAATCTTATCATTTTGAAAAAGTTAGAAACTTTTAAGAAATCACCGCAATAAACCACAAAATCGCAAAAATATAATAAAATATTCTTATACAATTAATTATTGTTTTTTCAACACTTTATTTTTTTATTGAAATAAAATGAAATCTTTACACTTTGGCGAATTGTTATCACTTTAATAAACAAATAAATTAATTCATTTACATATTTATTTAACATTGTTTAATTTATACTAAATTTTATAACGTAATTTACTTAACGAAGTGAAAATTGTTTGAAATTATTTAAATTTTTTATAATATTTCTGATTAACATCATTATAAAAGTAAAAAAAATGGAAATAAACAAATTTACAATTGTTATAAAAAATGTGATTTTTTACCTAACATTTTTGAATACAAAAATTTCTATAATAAAGTCCTAAAACTTTGTCATCTTCGCAATTAAAAGGTCATTTATGGATTTACAAGCAATTTTTCTTATTTAGTACAAAACTAAAACTGAAACCAGATTTTAAAAATTTTCTCAATTTCAGATCTATATAAAATATAGATTTTTAATATAAAAACTCAATCAAAATTTTTTGACAAAAAATTCATTTTTTAATCAAAACATTAATGTTATCACAAAATTTGGCTGTTTTCTCAATGGAACCCTAGTTAAGTTTTAAAAATTTCACCTATTTCATAAAAATGAAAACTATTTTCTTCTGTGTTCAATCAAAAAATAACAAAATTGTCGAGATGTAAATATTATTCAAAAAGAAAAATTATTCGCACTCGATCCCAGTCTATTATATTTATTAATGTAATAGACAATGTTTTGATAAAAGCCAAAAAATGTTTGTGGGGACAACCAATTGAAGGAAGATGAAAACGAACACTGTTTGTATTTAGTTTTGTTCTGTCGATAATCTGATTATGTTGATTTAAAAACATAATTCGTAATGATTGTGTTTGTAAAATAGGTTATAATCACTGGGCAAAGAGAATAGAACAAAAAAGTAGTCGGCAGAGTCGTCGCTTTTTGTATGTGTAGTTTTACTACACATTACAAAAAAAAAATTGAATGTGTAGTTCTAACGTTTTAAAAAGAAAACTTTTCGACTCCATTTTTTAAAATATTTTTATCAAAATTTTTCTATTGAAAATTTTTTTATCAAAAATTTTTCTATATTAAATTTTTTTATCAAAAATTTTTCTATTGAAAATTTTTTTATCAAAAATTTTTCTATAGTAAATTTTTTTATGAATTATTTTTCTATAGAAATTTTTTTTAACAAATTTTTCTAAAGAAAATTTTTTTATCAAAAATTTTTCTATAGAAAATTTTTTTATCAAAAATTTTTCTATAGAAAATTTTGTATCAAAAATTTTTCTATTCAAAATTTTTTTATCAAAAATTTTTTTATCAAAAATTTTTCTATAGAAAATTTTTTTATCAAAAATTTTTCTATAGAAAATTTTTTTATCAAAAATTTTTCTATAGAAAATTTTTTATCAAAAATTTTTCTATTGAAAATTTTTTTATCAAAAATTTTTCTATAGAAAATTTTTTTATCGAAAATTTTTCTATAGAAATTTTTTTTATCAAAAAGTTTTCTATAGAAAATTTTTTTATCAAAAATTTTTCTATAGTAAATTTTTTTATCAAAAATTTTTCTACAGACAATTTTTTCATCAAAAATTTTTCTATAGAAAATCTTTTCTATCAAAAATATGGAAATTATTTTTATCAAAAATATGGAAATTTTTTCATGAAAAATGTTTCTATAGATAATATTTTTTTATAAAAAATTTTTCTACAGATATAAATATATAAAAAATATAATATAATATAAAATAGAACTAAAGTAGCTGTATTTTAAGTCATCAAATTTAAAAACCCATGAAATAGTTTCGGAGATATTGCAGTTTTCCCCGAAAATTCGTGTTCTTTACGACACGCCTAAGGATATACAGCCAAAAATTTACTTAAGGAAAAATAATTTTCAAAGTAAGACATGATTTACAATTCTATGAACTGTAAGTACTAAATGGTTGAGTTTTGTTAAAATATAGCCGAATTTACTTAGTTTTTTTCATATTAAGTAGAAAATTATACTTTTTTCTCAGGCCTGTTTCAGAAATTCTTTTTTAGGTTTTTGAAAATTTTGTTCAACAAATATTACAAAAAATAAATTTGCTTTTCGAGATGATGAAACAAACAATTGGGAAAATAAAATACAAAATGAACAAGGTCGATACCTTTAACCGTTTCACCGTACCTGCGTTTTTAAATCGTAGAATTTCATGAATAATAATAATTTGAGTTTATTCCAGTTTAATTGTACAATGTTCAACATTAATAAAAGTTATAGTGAATATTTCACCTCATTCTATATAGAGTGTACACGGCATTGTTTTTTTAATATTGAAAAAGTTTAAACCTTTCTTCCCCGGGGTCAAAGGTCAGAATTTGGAGTTTTTTATTTTCTATAGGAAAATGTAGGAATATTAAGAATTTATTTCTAAATTTTACTCAAAATGCAAAAATATATTTATTTTATTAACATTAAGTATTTTTATTAAAAAATATATAGCGTATAGAGCGCTAAGTAAAAATAAGGGTAAAATAATGGGTAAAAAATAATATTTAAATCTTTAAAATGGCTCTCCTAAACAAAACCGTTTTTACCCTCCCAAAACACCCTTAGGTGTCTTTCTATATGCGATATCACACATAAAGCCTAAACAGTCATGGGGACTAAAATGACCCAAAATTTCATAAGCTCAATTTAGTCCTCATGTCTGTTTTGGGTTAATATATATTTTTAATAAAAAGGTTTTGTATTGGTATTGTTACTGGTCATAGTAATCTTCAATATTTCCCTAAGAAAATACGATTATGTAATGACGATGGTGCAACAAGGAAGTGGAGTATTCTCCATTTTCATTTCCTCTGCCAAAAAAAAAAAACGTGTAGATAATAATATACAGTCATTTCAAATGGAAATATGACCAAAAACGTTAAAATTTAATAGTTTTGTTTCATATCACACATGAAATTAATAAAAAAATAATATAAAATAAAAATATTCGTTTTTGTATTTAAATATACTACCAATGCTTTAAGTTGCTTGTAAGCAACATCTAATAGTGGTAAAACCAAAAGTGATAGAAATTAATATCAGTTCACTTTTAAGGCTCAGTACCTGGTTGACCGAGGCTTGCTCGGGGCTTTATGATAAGCATTTTGAGGCAAATTTTAAAGTTTTTATATATTTTATTTTATACAGTTACAGTTTAACAACTTTGCTTATGATAATAACATGATCAAATGCACAGTTTATGATTTAATTCACTTATAGTGTGATCAAATGCACAGTTTACGGTTTAATTCATTTTTAGTAATTTTCAGTGGCGCCACCTATCGGACTTTGGTCATTCCAATTAATAAACCTTCGTCGAATTATCCGCAATAACTTTGCTAAAAATTATAGCATGATTAAATGTACAGTTTACGATTAAATTGACTTTAAGTAAATTTCAGTGGCGCCACCTGTCGAAATTTCTTCATACCAACTAAGAAACCTTCGTCGGCTCATGTGCAACAACATTGCTAAAGATTATAGCATGATTATATGTACAGCTTACGATTAAATTAACTTTTAGTAATTTTCAGTAGCGCCATCTGTCGGAAATTATTCACACCAATTAAAAAGCATTCGCCGGCTCATGCGCTACAACTTTGCAAAAGATTATAGTATGATCAAATGTACAGTTTACGATTTAATTAATTTTTAGTAATTTTCAGTGGCGCCTCCTGTCGGAAATTCGGTTTAGCAATTTAAAAACCTCCGCCGGCTTATCCGCAACATCTTTGCTAAAGAGCATAACATGATCAAATTCACAGTTTACTATTCTATAAAGAACATACATACAGACAAACATTCATTTGTTTTAAAGTTATAACATTACTAATTTTTTCCCCTTTTTATCCCCTAATTTCAAAAAGTTCCATATGCATAATTGGTACTTCTTTGGTACCAATTGAATTCGGTACATTTTATTAGAAAGCAGTTAACATAATTTTCCTATTCATATTACTTTTGTAGATGTTAAGTTATCAGTTTATCCCTTTTTTACACATTTTGGTCACAAAATCAAAAAAGTACCAAATACGTGTTCAATATTTCTTTCACATCTATTGATTGCAGAACAAAGTTTCTTTCTATATTCCTTAGTTTAAAATATAAGAGTGGGTTAAAAAGGTACCAAAAAAACTATTTTCACCCTTTTTTACCCCTTATCGGATATAGTTTCAAAAAAGTACCAAATACCTGTCCGTTTATTTTCATAGCTGTTTAAAACGTAATTTAAATTTTGTTTCTATACCTATTACTTAAGGAGATATAGCGTTTTCGATTTTTTCCCCTTTTTACCCGTTTTTACCCTCTTAGAGGCGAAGGTTCCAAAAGTCCCTTCTTCTTCGACCTATACATCAAAAAAGATACCCACTGTCCAAATTTTATCAAAATCGTTAGAGCCGTTTTCGAGATAGTCATTCTATATATATATATATATATATATATATATATATATATATATATATATATATATATATATATATATATATATATATATATATATATATATATATATATATATATATATATATATATATATATATACAATTATTGCTCGTTTAAGAATATAGTACCTGGTTGACCGAGCCTTGCTCGGGGCAATTTTTAAAGTTTTTATATATTTTATTTTATACAGTTACAGTTTAACTCATTTTAAATAATTTTGAAAATTGGTCATACCAACAGAAACCTCTGTCGACTCATGCGCAACAACTTTGCTAAAGATTATAATGTGATCAAATGCACAGTTTACGATTTAATTTATTTTGAGTAGTTTTCAGTGGCGCCACCTGAAGTCGTTCATACCAGTAAGAAACCTTCATCTGCTTATGCGTAACAATTTTGCTTATGATCATAACATGATCAAATGCACAGTTTACGATTTAATTCACTTTGAGTCGGACTTTGGTCATTCCAATTAATAAACTTTCGTCGGATTATACGCAATAACATAGCATGATTAAATGTGCAGTTTACGATTATATTGACGATTATATTGACCTGGTAGACCGAGCCTTGCTCGGAGCTTTATGATAAGCATTTTGAGGAAAATTTTAAAGTTTTTATATATTTTATATTATAAAGTGCTAAAATAAATTTAGAGGAAAGACATTGTAGAAATATTCAGTTAATTTTGAATTATTTGATTTATTTTGTCCGACCAACACATAGTTTGCATAGTTTACAGTTTAACTCATTTTGAATAATTTTGGAAATTATTCATATCAACAGAAACCTCTGTCGACTCATGCGCAACAACTTTGCTAAAGATTATAGTCTGATCAAATGCACAGTTTACGATTTAATTAATTTTGAGTAGTTTTCTGTGGCGCCACCTGTCGGACTTTGCTTATTCCAATTCATAAACCTTCTTCGGCTTATCCGTAACAACTTTGCTGAAGATTATAGCATGAATAAATGCACAGCATACGATTAAATTGACTTTTAGTAAATTTCAGTAGCGCCACCTGTCGAAATTTCTTCATACCAACTAAGAAACCTTCGTCGGCTCATGTGCAACAACTTTGCTAAAGATTGTAGCATGATTAAATGTACAGATTACGATTAAATTGACTTTGATTAAGTTTCTGTAGCGCCACCTGTCGGAAATTACACAGGCCAACATGGTTTTGTTGTCAAAAAGTGGAGGGTCATTTCCGAAGTAATTTTTTGCGTAGAATCCGAATCCGGGGTCCGAATTGCTCTATCACGTCAGGATTTTGAGATATTTGAGGTTTTTTACCCAAAAAATGGCGTTTTTGGCTACTTTTGAGGTTATGTACAGAAGAGACAAAATTTTTTGGGAGTTTTTTTTTTAGTTGCATCTTATAGCACTACTCTTCCTCTTTAATTTAAGAGTCGCAGAGTTCAATTACGATTTTTCTACACCAAGTTACGTCAATTTGAAATTACGAGCGGGAGTCCCTTCGCCAATATTAAAACATGTTTTCTTTTTAATTTTGCCCCGTCTCACTTTGGAATTCCTTTAAGCATACATTTCTTTAGTGTGAATCATTTAGTATAATTTTTCCCCGTCTTATTGATATACAATTTAATTTTTTTTTTTAATTTTATTTTAAATTTTAATTTTAATTTTAATTTTGCCCCGTCTCACTTTGGAATTCCTTTAAGCATACATTTCTTTAGTGTGAATCATTTAGTATAATTTTTCCCCGTCTTATTGATATACAATTTAATTTTTTTTTTTAATTTTATTTTAAATTTTAATTTTAATTTTAATTTTGCCCCGTCTCACTTTGGAATTCCTTTAAGCATACATTTCTTTAGTGTGAATCATTTAGTATAATTTTTCCCCGTCTTATTGATATACAATTTTTTATTATTTGTACAAAAAAGACCATTTGTATTGATTCTGTATTTCTTGTAATCGCAAATAAATCATTTTTTTAATAACATTTTAAGCAACAATTTACTAGATAGCTCTTAATTGTTCGTTCATGGTGCCTTATTTTTTGGAAAAAATTTTGTGAATATTTGTATTTGATCTGTTGGTTAACAACTCGCTGGAGGTATAAAGTATTAAATTAAATATTCTAACTGTTGATCATTTCAATAATGACCTCGCGTAAGTGTTTAAATAATCCTGACAGCTTTTGCTACATTTGTAGTCGCTTCGTGTTCACAAAAAATGCGATGAAAATCAATGAAACGATAAAAATATTTTATCTTAATTACTTCAATATTTCGATAAGTAATCAGGATAAGTCTTGGGTTCCACATACGGCTTGTAAATCATGTGTTGAAACATTAAGACGTTGGTATAATGCCCATAAAGAAGTAACACCAATGCCTTTCAAAACTCCTGCAATTTGGTGTGAACCTGTTAGCCACAATGAATGTTATTTCTGTTTAACCAAAACATTTGGATATAATATTAAAAATGCTTGTAATATAAAATATCCGAATGTAGCAAGCGTAACGAAGCCTATTCCTTTTGCATCTGGTGATGTTCCTCCAAGCCCTCCATTTGTAAGAATAAATGCTGAAGACCATACAGTCTGTGACGATATTGAAAATCAGGATTTTGAAGACATCGAATCAACCTCTGATGCTCCTATTTTATTTGATCAGGCTTCTTTAAATGATTTAGTCAGAGATTTAGGCTTGTCGAAAGAAAAATCTGAGTTGTTAGGATCAAGACTTCAAGAGAAACACCTTCTTGCTCCAAGAACTACTTTTAGTTGGTATCGTAATCGAGAGAAGGAATTAGTTGAGTATTATTCTGCATGTGATGAATATGTTTTTATACCCTTCACCAATAGGTGAAAGGGTATTATAAGTTTGTGATTCCGTTTGTAATTTTTTTATTAGTGATCGTAGACCCCATAAAAATTATACCGATCGACTCAGAATCGGGAGGAGAATCGATTAAGCGATGTCCGTCTGTCTGTCTGTCTGTCCGTCTGTCTGTCTGTCTGTTGAAATCAAGTTTCTGAAGCCCCTGGAGGATGGACTTACATAAATTATATATCAGATTTTAGGAAATTCTCCCGCAATGAACGCTATTAAATTTCATTAAAATCGGTTTATAAACACCGAAAATATCGAAAAAATACCAAAAATTAGACGAAAATTTTAAAATTTTTGATTGAAACACACTTTTAAATAACAAGAGAAAAAAGATACTCCTGGTGTACATGTGATAATATGTTATATATCAGATTGTAGGAAATATTTTCCCAAAGCACTCTGTAAAATTTTATCAAAATCGGTCCATAAACAACTGAGATATCGCTAAAACACTGAATTTGATGTATCGCAAATTGCCCAAAGTACACATTAGAGAATGTTTGTTGAAAAAATTAAATGCAGAAATAGGAAAAACTATCCTCCTTTAGTACGGACCTACATAAATTTTATATCAGATTTTAGGAAATTCCCCCACCAAGCACGTTATTAAATTTTATCAAAAGCGGTCTATAAACAATTGAGATATCGCCATAACACTACATTTGATGTACAGCAAATTGCCCAAAGTACGTGTCTAAGAAATTTTGTTTACATTTTGTAAGTATTGTTTCAGCGATATCTCAGGTGTTTATGGACCGATTGTGATGAAATTTGACATCGTTCTTTATGGGAGGATTTTCTAAAATCTGATATATATACTCCACAAATCTGATTATGAATACCATTCAAATTGTACCGATCAACTCAGAATCGGCACAAGAATCGATTTCGCGACCTCCGTCCGTCCGTCTGTTTGTTTGCCCGTCCGCCCGTCTGTTTGTTTATCCGTCCGTCTACATGTCCGTCCGTCTACCTGTCTGTTCTTTTTTCTGTTGTAGTCAAGTTTTTGGAGCTCCTGTTTTGTCGATATCTCAGATGTTTATTTTGATGAAGTTTAATAGCGTCCTTCGCAGGGGATTATCTAAATCCTGATGCATTCTGTAATTTGTGGTAGATATAATTTAGCGTTTAAGCGATGGTGTTTTGATCGACAATGTTGAAATTCAGGGTGGGACAATTCAGGAGCTCCACAAATCTGGTTTTAGTAGACAGACACACTGCATTTATCTTAATTTTGTTTCTGACTTTTGAACATTATGATAACATTTGAGAATGTATTATATATCAAATTATAGGTAATCTTCCTAGGAAGTACAAAAATGCAGCTAATTACATGATATCCGTTCAAAACCTACATATGTATGTAAGTATCTCACATATCAACAAAAATTTAAATTTTTTAATTGCAATTGGGAGAAATACGTTCACGTTTGACAATTGATCCCGTATAACTTCGCCTAAGGCAATCTCTTAGTAGCTAATAAATGACAAATTATAATAGATACGATGATGACATTTAGTATAAAGACGTTGTACAATATTGATATTCAGGACAATAGCGCCTAAAATAAACTTTCTAGAGGGACAACATTTGACAAAAGTATTTCTGATCTCTTGAAAAGTTCGATATTGAAAATGGGCGAGCTCTATTCACATTTAGTGAAATCTCCCATATAAACCCGACCGGGAATCGATTTAATGCTGATAAATTAAATCACATTAAAATTGCACAAAAAACTAGAGCAAAACTTTCCAAACATCCATCGGACAGGTCGAAAGAACTATACATCCCAAATATTATTGATGAAGTGTTCATTTTAATTAATTAACTAACTTCAAATTAATAAGTAAACTTTTCCGACAAAGCTGATAACCATCCATTCAAAAGCTATATATATTTTACGTATGTATCTAAAACTAAGAGTGTATACCCTATAATTTTAAGGCTTGTATACATTGACAATCATTGTTAAAGCTTTGACCTAAATCAGTCCGCTAACTTCAGAGTTTTACATAACTAATCAAGAACTTTTACTAGTTGGATAATTCGTACGAATTAAAGTGCATAACCCTCACTGGGCACAGCGTTTTTGGGTTGCATGTCAGAATACTTAAACTTCATCAAATCGATGTGCTATTGCAAATCTAAGGGCATATACATTTTGAAGCATCTTTTCTGCATGGTTTATCTGGTCTATCGAACTTTATTAAATGTTCGTAAAATATGTGTCTATTTTATTTCGAAGCTACTGGCTGGCTTAAATATGCATTCTCTACTTGTAGTCTAGTAATCATTATCTTTCACAAAGGGACCACTTTAGAACCCAAGTGAAGCTTCCCTAGACATCAGCCACCTGCCCAACCTAACCTTTGGGTGCATAACTATTCTAGATGATGACGCCACCGAAAAGGTTTTCGTTTTCCGACTCTTAATTTTAAAGACTCTTTGCATATAATACTAGTATAACCAAATATTGCTACGAATTACATTAAGTACTTTTGGAACACCATTGGTGAAGGGTATCCAAGATTCGGCAAAGCCGAATATACCACTCTTACTTGTTTGTAATGATGTTAAAGGCTTAATTGAAAAATTAGAACTTCCTTATGATACTGATCAATGGAGATTGTTTATTGATTCCTCAAAAACAAGTTTGAAAGCAGTTTTATTGCATAACTCAAATAAATATGCGTCAATACCTATTGCTCATTCTGTACACCTAAAGGAATCATATGAAAATGTAGAAACTATTCTTAAAGCAATAAAATATGAACAGCATAAATGGGAAGTATGCGGAGACTTAAAAATGGTTTCAATGCTGCTTGGACAACAATTGGGTTATACAAAATATCCGTGCTTTATATGTTTGTGGGATAGCAGAGATAGAGTTAAGCATTACGTTACAAAGGATTGGCCTCTTCGTAAAACTTTAAAACCTGGAGATCCCAACATTATTCAACAACCGTTAATTGACTCTAAAAAAGTTTTGTTGCCTCCGCTTCATATAAAATTAGGATTAATGAAGCAATTTGTAAAGGCTCTTGATACCGATGGTGCATTATTTCAATATCTTATAGATAAATTCCCTTATTTAAGTGAGGCGAAGATAAAAGAAGGAATATTTGTTGGACCACAAATAAGAGAATTAATGAAAACAACAGAGGTTGAACAGGTTATGACAAATGTAGAAAAAGAAGCCTGGATTAGCTTTAAAAAAGTTGTTAAAGGATTTTTGGGTAATAATAAAGTTAGTGATTACAAAGAAATAGTTGACGATATGATTAAAAAATTTCAGAATTTAGGTTGCAATATGAGCGTAAAATTGCATTATTTACACTCTCATTTAGAATGGTTTCCAGAAAATCTAGGTGCCGTCAGCGAAGAGCAAGGTGAGCGATCTCATCAGGACCTCAAAGAAATGGAAAGACGTTATCAGGGTAAATGGTCTCCAACAATGTTAGCGGACTATTGCTGGTGTCTTCAACGAGATGAGCTAAATGTTCGTCATAAAAGACGGTCTGGGTCAAGATCTTTACTAGATCAAAAAAAAAGATTTCATAAGTTAAACTGAAATAGTTTCTAATCGTGAGAGGCGAGGGGACTCACGTAATGCTAAATGTAAAAAAAAGTTTAACTTGAAATGCACTTGAAGATCAAGCTGAAGGTCAAATTCAATGTCACGATACCTGTGTAAATATAAATTACTATAATGTATTATGTTTATCGTAACAACAAAACTTATTAGATAGCAGAAAATGAAAATATGTTTCATATTTGCAATGTTTTTTGAAAATTTTTATACGCCATTTTGAATCCGCCATCTTGAATTTGATAATTTTAATATCTCAACTTCATATTCGTAATCAGTAACCCCAAAAATCCCCAAGTAAAAATTTTGAAGAGAAAATACCCAGTAGACAAATGTCTGCCTCAACGTACTCAATGCAAATGGTCATGCAATTAATAGGACATATCTCGTAATTTCAAATTGACGTAACTTGGTGTAGAAAAATCGTAATTGAACTCTGCGACTCTTAAATTAAAGAGGAAGAGTAGTGCTATAAGATGCAACTAAAAAAAAACTCCCAAAAAATTTTGTCTCTTCTGTACATAACCTCAAAAGTAGCCAAAAACGCCATTTTTTGGGTAAAAAACCTCAAATATCTCAAAATCCTGACGTGATAGAGCAATTCGGACCCCGGATTCGGATTCTACGGAAAAAATTACTTCGGAAATGACCCTCCATTTTCCAACAACTTCCATGACCCCAATATTTGTAGGCCTGTGTTATTCATACCAACTAAAAAGCCTTCGTCGGCTCATGCGCTACAACTTTGCTAAAGATCATAGCATGATCAAATGTACAGTTTACGATTTAATTAATTTTTAGTAATTTTCAGTGGCGCCATCAGTCGGAAATTAGTCTTATCAACTTTAAAACCTTCGCCGGCTTATCCGCAACATCTTCGCTAAAGAGCATAACACAATCAAATTCACAGTTTACTATTCTATAAAGAACATACATACAGACAAACATTCATTTGTTTAAAATAATACTAATTTTTCCCCCTTTTTATTCCCTAATTTCTAAAAGTATATTTGGTACTTTTTTGGTGCCAATTGAATTCGGTACATTTTTTTAAAACGCATTTAACATAATGTATAATGTTCCTATTCATATTACTTTGGAGATGTTAAGTTATCATTTTATCCCTTTTTTACCCATTTTGGCTCCAAAATCAAAAAAGTACCAAATACGTGTTTCATGTTTTTTTTACATCTATTGATTGCAGTACCAAGTTTCTTTCTATATTCTTTAGTTTAAAATATAAGAGTGGGTTAAAAAGGTGCCAAAAAAACTATTTTCACCCTTTTTTACCCCCTATCGACATAGTTTCAAAAAAGTACCAAACACCTGTCCGCTTATTTTCAAAGCTGTTTAAAACGTAATTTTAATTTTGTTTCTATACCTATTACTTTAGGAGACATAGCGTTTTCGATTTTTTCCCCTTTTTACCCGTTTTTACCCTTTTAGAGGTAAAAGTTCCAAAAGTCCCTTCTTCTTCGACCTATACATCAAAAAAGATACCCACTGTCCAAATTTTATCAAAATCGTTAGAGCCGTTTTCGAGATAGCCATTCTATATATATATATATATATATATATTTTATATATATATACAATTATTGCTCGTTTAAGAATATATATATATATATATATATATATATATATATATATATATATATATATATATATATATATATATATATATATATATATATATATATATATATATATATATATATACATATATATAAGAATATAAGATAAGATAAGATACAAAGACCTATTATAATTAAAATATTTTTAACCACGCTCACGTTAATGATAACATAAATTTCTGCAATTAGGCCTTATATGAGAGCTAGAGTCAAATGTGGACCGATTGTCTCAGAATTTTACAAATTGATTACATATAACACAAGAATTATGTGTGCAACAAACAAACATAAAATTGTCATTATCTTTAGATTTTCGAGCATTTTAGTGATTTTCGTCTCATATAGTAAATTTTGAAAGAATATATTTTATGGAAACTAAGGTCAAATAGGGACCGATTTCGAAATTCGAAATTTAGAACAGTGATTTCTGTTTACATAAAGCAGTATTCTTAATATGGACAAGTCTTTACAAAGTAATCTAATACCTAGAAAATTACCATTACAAAGTTTTTACAGGGTTCCAATGTAAACAAGGTGCCGTATACTACAATTTAAAAGTATTTAAATTTTTTAGCCTAATAAATTCCATTGAACATTTTGAAATTTTTAATAATCTGCATACATTTTGTGTCTAATTATTTGTAATTCATACATTGTCTTAGAATATTATTAAACGAGGAACAAAAACATATTAAAACACTTTTTGAATAATTAATTAAGTACAATTTCGCATTGATTTCAAATATCCTAATTAAAATGCAATTGAAAGGTAATGGAAATAATATACCGACCAAATACATGTGTTATTAAAATAAATAGCGATGATTGTCAAGACCGAACCTGTGAGACCCTAAACAAAAATAAGATGGGAACAAATGGAAAAATGGAGTTCTCAATTTTAATGAAATTTTTGGTATATATCCGAAGTGAAAACAAGTTTTAAATTTCAATGACCTAAATATAATTCAATAGATATTAGTTCTGTAGGGTATACAAATATCCACAAACTTTCTTTATATTTGCTGTTATTATTTGAAAAAAAATTATTTTCTATTTTCTAACTTTTCCTGTCACTGATTTATATGCCACAAGCATCTTGCCACTTGTTCAACACGTTCTTGCGGTAAAAATCGAATTTTTAACACAATAAAAAGTTCTATGACTTTTTTTCTCTCATTTCTGAATGGAATCAAGAGGGGAATCCCTCTTGCTTGTTTGTTTTAAATATAAATTGTCTTTAATTTTTTATTTTTTTATCTAAGTAACCATTTGCTTCCTGTTCAATAAAAGCATTAATGCACTAGAAAAATACCCGCCCCATCAACAGACCCATTTGTATTCCCATGACATTGTCGAGGGTGTAAGAGTAATTTTAATACGATTTGTATTTTTTTTTATTTTGTTTGGTTTGATTTTTTATCAAGTTCAAGGGTTTGAAAAGCTCTAACGTTTGCTTTAATTAGAATCGTATTTGTATAATTAGAATGCACTTTTTGTTATTGTTTGATTTAATTACTTGGAAAACATTCATGCGAACACAATAATTAAAATTTGGAATAATTACTAAGGGATTTCAGACCATCATACAATGTTGTTGTAAGCGAAAGTGGTTTAGGTTCTGTTTTTTAAAAACTTTCAATTGTAAAAATTTTGAATAATAAATAAGTTTCGGTTTCATTTAATGTTAATTCTCCTTTTTTTACTAACCCAGCAAAACTTTGGTAATGACAAGTACTCTGATAACTGGTTACCTTGTAACGACTACAACATACCATCCGAATAAATAATAAGTTATTACAGAAGTACTTATTTGTAATTAAGATGGTAATTTAAACTGAATGGCCCCGGTTCAAATCCCACCAAGGGCAACAATTTTTTTTAGTTTTTGTTTTTATTAAAAGAGTATTTTTAAGTGATTTTTGAACTTTAAGAACTTAAATATTATCTTCTGTAAAAAAAATTTGTAAAACTAACTCACGTTAATGAAAAAATACCATCATGAGTCAATTTTGATTATGTAGGGGATGTTAAATACCAAACACGATTCTAATTGGTCTTAACTTGGTAAGCCCAACTTATCTGGGTCATCCTTCATCTCAACTGTGGACACACACCTCCTCATGGTATCACCCGGGGAGCTAGTTTAACACCCTTTAATTTTGTGAGTTAACATGTTCCGAGAGTTGTCCCATAAGATCGATAAAAATGGGTTAGGATTACGGGCTAGTAACCCTCTCTTGAAAAAAAAAAAATACAATGAAGAGGATAAAATTAGAATTGAAATGTCCCACTAACTAATATTAGAGGAGGATGTCCGAAACTTCGATAGAATGACCAAGTAGAGGAACATTTTTCAAAGCTTGGCCTATAAAATTGGAGAATATTCGCACAAGATCGAAATCCATGGAATTCTAAAATATGCTCGGACTTTGACCTTAACAGGTTGTAACATTTAAATAAGTAAAAGCCAATCTTATGTAAAAACTTATACAAAAAAGAAGATTTAAATTGTTTAAGTTTTAAAATAATTACAAAAAATCGTATAAAAATATTTTTCCAAAAATTACAACAAAGCAAAAAAAAAGCAGGGAAAAACAAAGTTATTTTCACATGATTTTGGATCTAAAAATAAAAATTGTTTAAATTAATTATAAGCTGTTAAGTTTTCAACATATGAAGTAGCTCAGTGGAAGAGTCTCTGCCTAGCAGTCGGAGGGTCTAGGTTCGAGCCCCCATGGGACCATAAAAAAATTTTGTATTTCGTTTAAAAATACATGTTTTTAATAAAACAACAACAAAAAAGTTGTTGCTGTTGTTGTTGTTGCTTTCAAATTGCTTACCCAAGTCATTACTTTTCTGCAATTGGTAAGTACTTGCCTCCAATGACATCCCCATGTTAATGTAATGACTTAAACAGCGAATGAGTAAGTAGTTCGTGTTCAATAGTTTAACTGTTTAACTCATTATTTGGTAATGAAAAGTTTTACTGGGAAGTTTTGTTTTTATTGTAAACATTTTTTTAACCCTCGTTTTTATCTTTTTTCTTAAAATATCCTTCAAATTTAACAGTAACCGCCTTATCTCTTGGCTACAATTAACATCAGCAGTAATTAACTGCAATTCCGTTAATTTGAATTTATATCTGAAATTTTCCACTCCCTTAATTTTAATGTGAAAGGATGACGAAGATTTCAGATTTTCTGTTTATTATTATCTTTTATTAATTGTTCTTTACAATTTAATCGTTCAGTCACTTAAGCCGTAATTCAGATGTATATTGACATTTGCATAATAAGTTGTTTATTGGTATAATTTGGATACTGTGGAATTTTTTTGTATTTCCGAAGGTATTAATTACATTAGTTCTGGCTATGAATGAAATTTTATGAAAGCAAATTTTAAAAGGAAATCAAAAAATTAGAATTAAGAATTAATTAAGCATTTTAACTCGGTCTATCTTTTTATCCAAAATTTAATTACTGTAAAAATGAGAAAGTATATCGGCTAATACGAGTAATCTTTTAACCAGCCAACAGCAAACAATTCATTTGATACCACCAGAAGCCGAAGAATTTTTGTAATTTTCGTAAATAGCTCGGTCATTAATGAAACTCGTGAAAATGAATATTAAAAGCATTCAGTTGATATTTGGACGTTAGCGAAGTCGGTTGGTGCCGCTCGTTAAAGAAACTACAAAAACAAAATACACAAGAAACAAAATCAAAATCCAATTTATAACAACAAAATATATGGTTCGAGAGAACAAAGAAATATAATCTTGAATATTGTTGCCACGACACTATTGATTTTTTTTTGGGAATATTTTTCGAAAAAGAAATAAATTCTACTATTAGACAATTTTAGATTTTTACATTTTTTGGTTGAAAAATATTTTTTAGATATTTTCAATGCAAACATTTTTTTATACAAAAATTTTTGATAAAAATATTTTTCTTTGTAAAATTTGTTGATAAAAATTTTTTTTTTTTGTTTTTGTAGAAAATTTTTTAATAAAAATATTTTTCTATTAAAATTTTTAATAAACTTTTCCATCGAAACATTTTTTCTCTTCTATAGAAAAATTTTAGATAAAAATTTGTTTCTAAAGTAAAATTTTCTATAAAAATATTTTTCTGTAGAAAAATTTTCTAAAAAATTTTTGATAAAAAAAATTTAGAAACAATTTTTTTCTAAAGAAAGATTTCTGTTAAAAAAAATTGTCTATTTTGATAAAATAAAAAATTTCTATAGAAAAATTGTTGAAAAAATTGTAATAGAAAACTTTCTTTTTAAAAACATCAGAACTATACATTGAAAAAAATACCTTACGAAGATACATGGCACTAAAATTTTCTTTGCAAAGTTTTAACTACTCCTGCTCTAAAAACAAAGGTTTCAAAGACATTTTTGTCTCCCAGGCCCTATCACATTTTACTCAAATTAGTCTCAAATACAAGAAAGCTATTCTTAAATTAGCCTTTAACATACACGATGAAAAGTTTGATATCTATAGAGAGGGTGGAAGTGCTACTGCTCCCATTCTTTTTATATTTGTATGATTAGTTTATTTAATTTGTATATTCATATTGGTAAGCACGTCGAATATTAAGCATACTATAGCATATTCTGCCTGGGTTCAAGCCCTAGTCATGGCAACCATTAATTTCTGCAATTATGAATTTCTACCAAAAATTACTCGAAAATGACCCATAAAAGACTCATAAATGGTTCAGAAATGTGTTCACAAGAGATTCTCTCAAGGGAGTCGCGGCTAGGGTACCATTTTCTCCCGAAGGTACAGTCTTTTTCGAATCGAAAATGATGGCATATTCCATTGTTTAAATCGTCTGCGAAAATAGTCGAAAAGGGTCGAATCGTCTACAAAAAAGAGTCGAAAAAGAGTCAAATATGTTCAGAAAATAACAAAAATGCTGACTGGGATCTGTCTCGTAGACTATGTTTTTGAAGATGATATAGAGCAGTGTTTGGCAAACTAATACTAATATATATTGTGATTGTTCTTGTTTTCGATATGTGTGAGAGTAAAAATGTACATATAAGAGCTCGTGGGCGAAGTTTTAAAGAAGACTGATATATAATTAAACACCCAATAAAACTTTTCATTACCAAATAATGAGTTAAACAGTTAAACTATTGAACACGAACTACTTACTCATTCGCTGTTTAAGTCATTACATTAACATGCGGATGTCATTGGAGGCAAGTACTTACCAATTGCAGAAAAGTAATGACTTGGGTAAGCAATTTGAAAGCAACAACAACAACAGCAACAACTTTTTTGTTGTTGTTTTATTAAAAACATATATTTTTAAACGAAATACAAATTTTTTTTTGTGATCCCATGGGGGCTCGAACCCAGACCCTCCGACTGCTAGGCAGAGACTCTTCCACTGAGCTACTTCATATGTTGAAAACTTAGCAGCTTATAATTTATATAAACAATTTTTATTTTTAGATCCAACATCATGTGAAAATAACTTTGTTTTTCCCTGCTTTTTTTTTTTTGCTTTGTTGTAATTTTTGGAAAAATATTTTTATACGATTTTTTGTAATTATTTTAAAACTTTTTTAAAGTTATTTTAAAACTTAAACAATTTAAATCTTCTTTTTTGTTTAAGTTTTTACATAAGATTGGCTCTTACTTACTTAAATGTTACAACATGTTAAGGTCAAAGTCCGAGCATATTTTAGAATTCCATAGATTTCGATCTTGTGCGAATATTCTCCAATTTTATAGGCCAAGCTTTGAAAAATGTTCCTCTACTTGGTCTTTCTATCGAAGTTTCGGACATCCTCCTCTAACATTAGGTAGTGGGACATTTCAATTCTAATTTTATCCTCTTCATTATATTTTTTTCAAGAGAGGGTTACTAGCCCGTAATCCTAACCCATTTTTATCGATCTTATGGGACAACTCTCGGAACATGTTAACTCACAATATTAATGGGTGTTAAACTAGCTCCCCGGGTGATACCATGAGGAGGTGTGTGTCCACAGTTGAGATGAAGGATGACCCAGATAAGTTGGGCTTACCAAGTTAAGACCAATTAGAATCGTGTTTGGTATTCAGCATCCCCTACAAAATCAAAATTGACTCATGATGGTATTTTTTCATTAACGTGAGTTAGTTTTACAAATTTTTTTTACAGAAGATAATATTTAAGTTCTTAAAATTCAAAAATCATTTAAAAAAAATCTTTTAATAAAAAAAAACTAAAAAAAAATTGTTGCCCTTGGTGGGATTTGAACCGGGGCCATTCAGTTTAAATTACCATCTTAATTACAAATAAGTACTTCTGTAATAACTTATTATTTATTCGGATGGTATGTTGTAGTCGTTACAAGGTAACCAGTTATCAGAGTACTTGCCGTTACCAAAGTTTTGCTGGGCATATCTTAAATCTGTTTAAAAGCCTAAATTTTAAGCTTATTATTGGTATATCTCCTTCTTGACTCCCAGTGGAGCATGGGGCCTCTTTCTTTTAATAGAATTGGTTTCATTCATCAGGATGTTCTTGCGGAGATTAGGCACCTGCAAAATCCTCGTGCCAGCTGCCGTAGGATTTCTCGCTTGATTACCCCTTACAGTACTATATTCAATAATGTTGTTTTTTTCCATGCTTAAAACGTCATAAGTGCTAAGTCGATGGATGATGAGTCCAAAGACAAGAGCCACGTTTGTAAAGCGAGCCGCTCGATCCGAGACAGACGCCCGCTTGCAGCCGCAACTAAAAAATTGAGCCGCAACTGCAGTTTCGTACTTTACCAAGTACAATTATCTTAGACCCTTAGACCTAATACGTCGGAATGGCTCGTTTGCCCTGACCTAGGATCCCGCTCAGGTTGTTTACCACATCTAGGTTGCTCAGGGTTTCAGGTTTACCTGTTAGCCGCAAACCCAGACAACAATTGCATCCCATTATTGGTATATACAATATTGTTATCAGTAGAGTACTGATACACATAAAATAAGTAAACATTTTCTGGAGTACACCGACAGAACTGTTGGCTTAATTCAAATCAAAAAAATTCTTTACCTTAAAAAACAGCTTTTAGTTAAGCGTTAATTTATTCGATATGACTAAATAAAAATTTCGCTAAATAACTCAAGACTTGGACCCTGATCTCTAAAGAAAAAATAAAACAAGTGCCTAGTCATTGTTTATATTCTTGACTACTTGAAGAAATTTTTGATGTTTGTTTAAAAATAATTTTGCCTTAAAAAAAAATTATCATATGCTAAAAGTTAAAGTTAATAAAAAAATTTAAAACAATTTTTGTAAATATAAAAAAACACTTTAAAGTGAATTTTAACTTATTCGATATTAAATGGATTTTAAATAAGAATTTAAATGAAAATGGAAATTTAAATAAAAAATTAAAAACAAACCAATAAAAATTCAATTATAGTGCAAATAAATATTTAAATAACTTGTAAATGCCTATAATCTCTGTCTATTTAACTACAAAATACTAGGGTTTGCAGTTCGGTTTAACCGAAACCGAAACCTCGGTTTTTTATGCCTCAAAACCGAAAACCGTAGAAAAAACGCGGTTTTAGCTATTTATTTTTCAAAATTTTTTGTTGGTGTTATTCAGAAATAACATTAGCTTATCACAAATTTGCACGTAATTTATCTATTTAATGAAGCAGAAGAATGAAACAAGCAAAAGGTGTTTACAATGAACGAATGGATAGGTGTAAGGGGAAGACGGTATGTGAACGTAAATATTTACGATTCTCATGGTCAATTTTATAACCTGGCCTGTATTTAGGAACGTGTAATTTCAAGCAAACGCAAGGAACCATTAGACAAAGGCTAATGGAGTTTGATATTTCACTTAATACAAACATCGTAGCATGTACTATAGATGGAGCAGCAGCTAATATGAAATTTGTATCTGAAAATCAATTTTGAAGACGGCGTCGATGAAATTTTGACTCATTTAAAACCGATTGCCCATATACATTTGAACCTAGAGGCTTAAAGAAAAACTGTTCAGTATTTAAAAAATTCGTCAGTTCGTTATAATATTTTACAAACAAGCGTTAAAAAGCATCATAATCGTGAATTAAGTTTACTCTTAGATTTCTGCTTCTAAAACAAAGTATTCATGAAAGTTTAGAAATGCTGTCGACCTTAGATTTGCTTCATTCTATCGACTTTGAAATTGTAAATTCTTGAAAATATTTGCTATTTGTAAAAATTACTATTGAAGCAATTTGTCGCTCGGATGCAAAAATTATTCACGCTAAAGGGGCTCTGCAGTTTCTCCAAAAGAAACAAGACTTATTTAAGAAATCCCTCATATTTAAAAAAAAACTGAATTATTTTCCTGAATTTTAGTATTAAGTTATAATATGTTTTAATGAAGTTATCTAAATTTTCCTACAAATTTAAACTGAAGTAGTTTTATTTAAAAAACCGAAAACCGAACCGAAACCGGCCGGTTTTGGGTGTTTTAAACCCGAAACCGCGGTTTCTCATTTTCACGGTTTTTTGCAAGCCCTACAAAATACCTTTAATATTTAATATATTTAAGATTGTAGTATTTTGTTACAACGCAAATGTTGTAAATGTTGTAATTCTGTTAATTTTTATTAAACAAAATTTATTAACAAAATATTTATGCAAATTTTAAAGCAAAATGAGATGTTATAGAATTGAAACTTTATAACACTTCAATACAAAATGTTCCATCTGTAATTAAAATAAATTTTAATTTATGCGATTTGTTTATCT
Source organism: Stomorhina lunata (assembly GCA_933228675.1). NCBI lineage: Eukaryota > Metazoa > Arthropoda > Insecta > Diptera > Rhiniidae > Stomorhina > Stomorhina lunata. Next base: position 137,915,132 of record OW121741.1, on the reverse strand, counting down.
AACGAATCATTTTTTTTCAAAAACTTACACTGGGCGACACTTATTTCGATTTGAAGGATAAAAAACATACTGAAAAATCATAAATTTGCGACAGATTGGAGATTTGGATGAAAACTGAAACTAAAGCATTTTAATGAGAAGTTTTATCCAAATATCTTTGAAAGTCAAATTTCAAATAGTTATGTAATTTGTGATTTAGTGTTAAAAAACAAATTAATCAGTATCTAAAATCTTTAAATTTTTAACTTTTAAACCTAATAATGAGTGAAAATTATTCCCCTATAATTTTTATAATAATGATAATGTGTTTCCAACCTGTCTCGAAATTTGCATAATTTTACATCTTTTGTGGGTGTATTTTAGTATACACGTGTCTATATATAATATAGACAGATGTGAACATATAATAACTAATCAAAATTTTAAATAAACAACAACAAATGAATTCTTCATTCAGAATTTCAGATTTAAGCAAATACTTGTATAGTGGCGACAGGTTCGAATACCACGATTACTCGTATTATGCAAATATTTATTAATGAATATAGTCACCCCCTTTCTAGCTGTTGCTAAAACTTATAAAATATTCACACATTGAGAATGTTGTAATTTACTTTTTTTTTTTGTTTTGTTGAATAAAATTTATTTGTTTAACAATTTTTATTTGTTTAACAAAACAAATAATAATAAATATTTAAGCATTTTTATTAGAAAAGAAAAGAATTTTGCAAACATCCCTTTTTAATAATAGGGGTATTCACAAAGTAGAGCAATTAAGCGAAGAATTAAACTATTAAACCGCCTTATTGATGTTTTGATAATTGGCTTTTTTTGACTTACTCAAACCCATGGCCCTCCTGTATATAAGATAACGATATGTAGCATCCTAGTTTCTTAAAAACTCTTTTATTTCTACTTTAATAACATTACATTTTTGACAATTTTTTCAGACCGTGGACCATGCATACTTCCAGCGGTGATGATGAGGCTTCTAAGGATCCTCGTATAGGTGATCAGGATTTTACACAACAATTTACAGAAAATGATTTTGAAGGTAAGTTGAACTTTTAAACAAAAATTTAATATCATAAAGGGTGAATCAATACACATTGACTTTTGACCTGGGTGGAAGAAAAATTTTTATAATAAAAATTTCAATAAAACTTTTTTGTATAGAAAAATTTCTAACAATTTTTTTTGTATAGAAAAATTTCTAAGAAATTTTTTTCTATAGAAGAATTTCTAAGGAATTTTTTTTGTATAGAAAAATTTCTAAGAAATTTTTTTGTATAGAAAAATTTCTAAAAAAATTTTTTGTATAGAAAAATTTCTAAGAAAACTTTTTATATAGAAAAATTTCTTAGACATTTTTTATATAAAAAAATTTCTAAGAAATTTTTTATATAGAAAAATTTCTAAGAAAATTTTTTGTATAGAAAAATTTCTAAGAAATTTTTTATATAGAAAAATTTCTAAGAAATTTTTTACATAGAAAAATTTCTAAAAAATTTTTTATATAGAAAAATTTCTAAGAAATTTTTTATATAGAAAAATTTCTAAGAAATTTTTTATATAGAAAAATTTCTAAGAAATTTTTTATATAGAAAAATTTCTAAGAAATTTTTTATATAGAAAAATTTCTAAGAAATTTTTTATATAGAAAAATTTCTAAGAAATTTTTTATATAGAAAAATTTCTAAGAAATTTTTTATATAGAAAAATTTCTAAGAAATTTTTTATATAGAAAAATTTCTAAGAAATTTTTTATATAGAAAAATTTCTAAGAAATTTTTTATATAGAAAAATTTCTAAGAAATTTTTTATATAGAAAAATTTCTAAGAAATTTTTTATATAGAAAAATTTCTAAGAAATTTTTTATATAGAAAAATTTCTAAGAAATTTTTTATATAGAAAAATTTCTAAGAAATTTTTTATATAGAAAAATTTCTAAGAAATTTTTTATATAGAAAAATTTCTAAGAAATTTTTTATATAGAAAAATTTCTAAGAAATTTTTTATATAGAAAAATTTCTAAGAAATTTTTTATATAGAAAAATTTCTAAGAAATTTTTTATATAGAAAAATTTCTAAGAAATTTTTTATATAGAAAAATTTCTAAGAAATTTTTTATATAGAAAAATTTCTAAGAAATTTTTTATATAGAAAAATTTCTAAGAAATTTTTTATATAGAAAAATTTCTAAGAAATTTTTTATATAGAAAAATTTCTAAGAAATTTTTTATATAGAAAAATTTCTAAGAAATTTTTTATATAGAAAAATTTCTAAGAAATTTTTTATATAGAAAAATTTCTAAGAAATTTTTTATATAGAAAAATTTCTAAGAAATTTTTTATATAGAAAAATTTCTAAGAAATTTTTTATATAGAAAAATTTCTAAGAAATTTTTTATATAGAAAAATTTCTAAGAAATTTTTTATATAGAAAAATTTCTAAGAAATTTTTTATATAGAAAAATTTCTAAGAAATTTTTTATATAGAAAAATTTCTAAGAAATTTTTTATATAGAAAAATTTCTAAGAAATTTTTTATATAGAAAAATTTCTAAGAAATTTTTTATATAGAAAAATTTCTAAGAAATTTTTTATATAGAAAAATTTCTAAGAAATTTTTTATATAGAAAAATTTCTAAGAAATTTTTTATATAGAAAAATTTCTAAGAAATTTTTTATATAGAAAAATTTCTAAGAAATTTTTTATATAGAAAAATTTCTAAGAAATTTTTTATATAGAAAAATTTCTAAGAAATTTTTTATATAGAAAAATTTCTAAGAAATTTTTTATATAAAAAAATTTCTAAGAAATTTTTTTTATAGAAAAATTTCTGAGAAATTTTTTTTATAGAAAAATTTCTAAGAAATTTTTTATATAGAAAAATTTCTAAGAAATTTTTTATATAGAAAAATTTCTAAGAAATTTTTTATATAGAAAAATTTCTAAGAAATTTTTTATATAGAAAAATTTCTAAGAAATTTTTTATATAGAAAAATTTCTAAGAAATTTTTTATATAGAAAAATTTCTAAGAAATTTTTTATATAGAAAAATTTCTAAGAAATTTTTTATATAGAAAAATTTCTAAGAAATTTTTTATATAGAAAAATTTCTAAGAAATTTTTTTAATAGAAAAATTTCTAAGAAATTTTTTATATAGAAAAATTTCTAAGAAATTTTTTATATAGAAAAATTTCTAAGAAATTTTTTATATAGAAAAATTTCTAAGAAATTTTTTATATAGAAAAATTTCTAAGAAATTTTTTATATAGAAAAATTTCTAAGAAATTTTTTATATAGAAAAATTTCTAAGAAATTTTTTATATAGAAAAATTTCTAAGAAATTTTTTATATAGAAAAATTTCTAAGAAATTTTTTATATAGAAAAATTTCTAAGAAATTTTTTATATAGAAAAATTTCTAAGAAATTTTTTATATAGAAAAATTTCTAAGAAATTTTTTATATAGAAAAATTTCTAAGAAATTTTTTATATAGAAAAATTTCTAAGAAATTTTTTATATAGAAAAATTTCTAAGAAATTTTTTATATAGAAAAATTTCTAAGAAATTTTTTATATAGAAAAATTTCTAAGAAATTTTTTATATAGAAAAATTTCTAAGAAATTTTTTATATAGAAAAATTTCTAAGAAATTTTTTATATAGAAAAATTTCTAAGAAATTTTTTATATAGAAAAATTTCTAAGAAATTTTTTATATAGAAAAATTTCTAAGAAATTTTTTATATAGAAAAATTTCTAAGAAATTTTTTATATAGAAAAATTTCACTGAAATTTTTGATGTGGAAAAATTTCAGTGAAATTTTTTATATAGAAAAATTTTAATGAAATTTGTTATATAGAAAAATTTTATTAAAATTTTTGATATAGAAAAATTTCAATGAAATTTTTTATATAGAAAATTTTGAATGAAATTTTTTATATAGACATTTTTTAATTAAATTTTTTATACAGAAAAATTTCAATGAAATTTTTTGTTTAGAAAATTTTTAATGAAATTTTTTATATAGGAAATTTTTAATGAAATTTTTTATATAGAAAAATGTCAATGATTTTTTTTTTTATAGAAAAATTTCAATGAAAATTTTTATAGAAAAATTTCAGTGAAAATTTTTATAGAAAAATTTCAATGAAAATTTTTATAGAAAAATTTCAATGAAAATTTCTTTCATTGATATTTCTTATATACAAAAATTTCAATGAAATTTTTTTGTATAGAAAAATTTCAATAAAATTTTTTTGTATAGAAAAATTTCAATGAAATTTTTTGTACAAAAAAATTTTAATGAAATTTTTTGTATAGAAAAATTTCATTGAAATTTTTTTTTATAAAAAAATTTTATTGAAATTTTTTTTATAGAAAAATTTCATTGAAATTTATTATATGGAAAAATTTCATTGAAATTTTTTATATAGAAAAATTTTATTGAAATTTTTGTATTTGTGGCTCTATTAGTTGTAATTCTTTTCAATTATCTTAAAAAATGATTAAAATCAATATTACTTGTTGAAGATTCAGTTAAAAGCTATAAATTAGGACCATTTTCAAAACAAAGACCCGCTTTATTTCACTTTAAATGATTGCGATTGTCAGGTTTAACATAAAAGAAATTAACATGTATATACGGGTACATATAATTCTTTCCTCGTGTTGAAAAAAATCAATAAATTCTTTGAAAACTTAACTTTTTTCCTAACTTTTTGCTGTGGGAAAAAATTTGCTTTATAATTTGTTCAATTCATTAACAAATTATAAAAAAACAAATTGTTTACTCTGGAGCAGTAAAAAAGCCGGATATACATTTTTTTGTTCAAAAACCCCAACCCCAAAATATAACCCGACACGAGTTAAATGCAAATAACGCAAAAGGGTCACACTTGATATTTTAATTTTATGTAAATAAAGTAACCTTACACTGCACCAATAAAATGTTACGCAAGAGTATATACAATAGGGAGGGTCCTTTCTTACTTTTTGCTTTCAATAATGTCTGACAGAGAAATTATGTGGCTTTGAAAATTTTAAAAATTTTATAAAAGAATTATTTAAAATTTAAAAATGTTTTTTTGTTTATTTATGACCCACCCTAATAATCAAATATGTATCAGTGTTACTGTGTTATGGGTTCACAAAAAAATTATATTTAAATTATTTACATACTCTTAAAAAATTTAGCACTAGAGACTTGTTAAGCCAGACTTCAGTCATTTTAATGCTACCTTTTTTATACACATGTTTTTATTTTTTAAAAGTAATTTTGCATTTGATATTTTTTATCACTGGCCAGCAAAAAAATAAAGATTTTATTACATAAAAAAAATTAAATTTTTTAAGGCAAAATTCATATTTAATCACAAGCGACTGGGCATTTTTTGCCAATTTGTGCGTATTTTATTACATTAGAGTGAAAAAGTGGGTTGCAATTTTTTAATAACAGTCCATTTATTTATTAAACGCCCATTATTATAATAAAATTACCAGAATATAATTAAAAGTGACTTGCAAAAATATAACCTTGATTTCTACTAAAAACATGAACATTTTGGTTCTAGGCAAAATATAAAAAGTTAATAAATATTTTTTAATGGAAAATTCAATTATACAAAAATTGAATTTGTTAAAAAGAAACGAAAATGATATAGAAATTAAAAAGCATATTTAAAACATTTCACAATAAAAAAAACATTAGCCCAGTTAACAATCCTTTGCAAATAGTCTATCATCGTATTATATGATATCACGGGTCGGTGCAAAGAGAACAGAACAAAAAAATTATCGGCAGAGTTGCCGTTTTTTTATACTTTTAACTAAAAAAGGTATTTTTTCAATGTGTAGTTCTAACGTTTTAAAAGGAAAAAGTTTTCTACTTCTTTTTTTCTAATATTTTTAGCAAAAATTTTTCTATAAAAATTTTTTTTATCAAAAATTTTTTTATCAAAACTTTTTCTAAAAAAAATTTTTTATCAACAATTTTTCTATAAACATTTTTTTTTATCAAAAATTTTTTATAGAATATTTTTTTATCAAAAAATTGTTTTATTAAAATTTTTCTATAAAATTTTTTTTGATCAAAAATTTTTCTATATAAAAATTTTCTATAAAAAAAATTTTTATCAAAAATTTTTCTAAGGAAAATTTTTTATCAAAAATTTTTCTATAGAAAATTTTTTTACCAAAAATTTGTCTATAGAAATTTTTGTATTAATAAATCACAATAAAAAAACATTAGCCCAGTTAACAATCCTTTGCAAATAGTCTATCATCGTATTATATGATATCAGGGGTCGGCGCAAAGAGAACAGAACAAAAAAATTGTCGGCAGAGTTGCCGTTTCTTTTTTATGCTTTTAAATAAAAAAGGTATTTTTTCAATGTGTAGTTCTAACGTTTTTAAAGAAAAAAGTTTTCTACTTCTTTTTTTTAATATTTTTAGCAAAAATTTTTCTATAAAAATTTTTTTTATCAAAAATTTTTTTATCAAAACTTTTTCTAAAAAAAAAAATTTTATCAACAATTTTTCTATAAACATTTTTTTTATCAAAAATTTTTTTATAGAATATTTTTTTTATCAAAAATTTTTTTATAGAATATTTTTTTTATCAAAAATTTTTTTTTTATCAAAAATTTATTTTATTTAAATTTTTCTATAAAAATTTTTTTGATCAAAAATTTTTCTATATAAAATTTTTCTATAAAAAATTTTTTTATCAAAAATTTTTCTAAGGAAAATTTTTATCAAAAATTTTTCTATAGAAAATTTTTTTACCAAAAATTTGTCTATAGAAATTTTTGTATTAATAAATCACAATAAAAAAACATTAGCCCAGTTAACAATCCTTTGCAAATAGTCTATCATCTATAAACATTTTTTTTATCAAAAATTTTTTTATAGAATATTTTTTTTATCAACAATTTTTTTATAGAATATTTTTTTTATCAAAAATTTTTTTTTTATCAAAAATTTATTTTATTTAAATTTTTCTATAAAAATTTTTTTGATCAAAAATTTTTCTATATAAAATTTTTCTATAAAAAATTTTTTTATCAAAAATTTTTCTAAGGAAAATTTTTATCAAAAATTTTTCTATAGAAAATTTTTTTACCAAAAATTTGTCTATAGAAATTTTTGTATTAATAAATCACAATAAAAAAACATTAGCCCAGTTAACAATCCTTTGCAAATAGTCTATCATCGTATTATATGATATCACGGGTCGGTGCAAAGAGAACAGAACAAAAAAATTGTCGGCAGAGTTGCCGTTTCTTTTTTATGCTTTTAACTAAAAAAGGTATTTTTTCAATGTGTAGTTCTAACGTTTTAAAGGGAAAAAGTTTTCTACTTCATTTTTTTTTAAATATTTTTAGCAAAAATTTTTTTTATCAAAAATTTTTTTATCAAAACTTTTTCTAAAAAAAAAATTTTTATCAACAATTTTTCTATAAACATTTTTTTTATCAAAAATTTTTTTATAGAATATTTTTTTTATCAAAAATTTGTTTTATTAAAATTTTTCTATAAAAATTTTTTTGATCAAAAATTTTTCTATATAAAATTTTTCTATAAAAAATTTTTTTATCAAAAATTTTTTATCAAAAATTTTTCTATAGAAAATTTTTTTAACAAAAATTTTTCTACAGAAATTTTTTTATTAAAAATTTTTCTATAGAAAATTTTTTTATCAAAAATTTTTATATAGAAAATGTTTTTATCAAAAAATTTTTTATAGAAAATTTTCTTATCAAAAATTTTTCTATAGAAATTTTTTTTATCAAAAATTTGTCTATAGAAAACTTTTTTATCAAAAATTTTTCTATAGAAAATTTTTGATTAAAAATTTTTTCTATAGAAAATTTTTTTATTAAAAATTTTTCTATAAAATTTTTTTTATCAATAATTTTTTTATAGAAAATTTTTTTATCAAAAATTTTTCTATAGAATTTTTTTTATCAAAAATTTTTCTATAGAAAATTTTTCTAAAGAATATTTTTTTATCAAAAATTTATTTTATTACAAATTTTTTCAATAAAAAGTTTTTGATCAAAAATTTTTCTATATAAAATTTTTTTTAAAAAATTTTTCTATAAAAAATTTTTTTATCAAAAATTTTTCTAAGGAAAATTTTTTATCAAAAATTTTTCTATAGAAAATTTTTTTATCAAAAATTTTTCTATAGAAATTTTTGTTATCAAAAATTTGTCTATAGAAATTTTTGTTATCAAAAATTTGTCTATAGAATACTTTTTGATCAAAAATTTTTCTATAGAAAATTTTTTTATCAAAAATTTTTCTATTTTTGTCAAAAATTTTTGTATAGAAAAGTTTTTATAGAAAATATAGTTTATAGTTTTTAGTTTTTTCTATCAAAAATTTCTTATTAAAAATTTTTCTATAAAAAATTTTTTTATCAAAAAATTTTCTATCGAAAATTTTCTATAAAATATAACTTTTAATAAATATTATTATTAAATATTATTATTAAAAATTTATAAATATTATTGTTAAAAATTTTTCTATAAAAAAAATTTTTGAATGAAAATATCTAAAAAATATCAAAATCTAAAATTGTTTAATGTTAGAATTTATTTCTGTTTTGAAAAATATTCCCAATATTTACAAAAATGTTCCTAAATTTTACAAAAATATTAGTATCGTGGCAACAATGTTTGAGATTATATCTTTTTGTTCTCTTGAACCATGTGTTTTGCTGCTATAAATTAGATTTTGATTTGTTTCTTGCCTATTTTGTTTTTTCTTTAACAAAGCGGCACTAACCAACTCTATTAACATCTAAATTTCAACTGAATGATTTTAACACTCATTTTCACGAGTTTTATTTTTCTGATCGTGGTATTTACGACAATTAAAGAAATTCATCGGCTTCTGGTGGTACTACTCCTGATTATAAGCTACAACAAACATTTAACAAATGCTACAGGGCTAGCAAATTGTGCACTGGGTTGTTATAAAAAATTTTAAATTTAAAGCACTTTGTATTTAATTCAATTATTTAATATAAAAAATTTTTAAAACGTTGTCCATATTTAAAATGTTTGTTAAAAAATCTTTTAATTTCATTACTATTCCTTTGTGTTTATAAATCAATTCATTTAGCAAATATATCCTTTAATTCTTTTTTTCACACAAATTTCTTTGAGTGCATTTTGCCCCTTATACATTCAACTGTTCTTATAACGTATGAGTAATTTAAATTAAAAATTCAAATTATTCATTTCACTCTTGCACGAGTATGATACAACTTGTTTGACAGATCAGGTTTTAAGCCGCTTTTATAATTACTTGTATTAATGTCAACATTATTAATTTATTCTTTAAAAAAAAATAATATTTATTTGCATAATACAGTTTTTTTGCATATGTAAAATTAAACAATAATTTATTCAAAGAATCATTATAAAATTATTAATCTGAGGGTGTGATAGTTTTGCTAATGACAGATGCAAAACTATTTTTACTATTGATTAAATAATTGTTATGAATTTCAAAATAATTTCGCAATATTCAGGTGTCTTCTGTACATCAAGTCAAAATTTTCGCTTTAACTATATTTTTTTCAAAAACGAGTTTTGTATATGAATCCCCATTTATTAACAAAAAAAAATAATGCCATCTCTCGGTTTAAATTTAAACTATCATACAATTCCGCTTAAGCAATCGTTGGGCGCCGTTAAATAACATATGGTTTGTGTCAATAATAACAAATATGGTATTCCGGAGGGTAAACTTTGTTATTATAATTCAGTAGTTGATAGACGCCAAATCAATCACTATAATAATATCGAATTTTATGCCAACCAAAAAAAATTTGAGTGGATGTCTAATAACCTTCTTGTATTTGAAAAAAAAATGTTATAAAAGTTAGCAATTGCTGGTTAAAAAACAGTGTATGGAAGTTTTGGTTCTATCGTCTTATATCCCAGACCTTTCCTTTCCGACTATCATTTGTTTCGATCGGTGCAAAAGGAACTTCAAAATAAAACGAAGCAAATTTTTCAGTAGAAAGGGAAGCAAGTCTCCCGCAGATCGGCCCTTTTCTTGTTGAAGTATTTTTATCCATTCACACAACATGTTCTAGACATGTCAGTGTATAGCTCATACAGCATGATTGGATCATACATTTTTCGTAGAAGTAACCCTAAGGCCTATACAATTGTATATGGAGTATATACCAATTGGGTTACCTTGTTTGGAAAGAGGATACTAGAAAGGTGAAAGCTTGGGAATATGAGAGTTAAACTTTCAGCACTATTATTGCACATTGTTTCTATTTTTAGAGCAGTTCCACCATCAGTTGTTAGTTTGACATCTTATTAAATCTTTTTTGCTCTACAGCCAATAATTTTATTTCTTTTACATCGACTGCGTGTTAATTCTATATGGTTTTTCGTTGATGGAGGTTGCTGTGGTAATTAATAATTTTAATAGAATTGCAGTAATAATTGCAGTAGTATATATATATATATATATATATATATATATATATATATATATATATATATATATATATATATATATATATATATATATATATATATATATATATATATATATATGTATATATATATATATATATATATATATATACATATATATATATATATATATATACATATATATACCCAGCAAAACTTTGGTAATAGCAAGTACTCTGATAACTGGTTACCTTGTAACGACTACAACATACCATCCGAATAAATAATAAGTTATTACAGAAGTACTTATTTGTAATTAAGATGGTAATTTAAACTGAATGGCCCCGGTTCAAATCCCACCAAGGGCAACAATTTTTTTTAGTTTTTTTTTTTTTTATTAAGAGTCTTTTTTAATGATTTTTGAATTTTAAGAACTTAAATATTATCTTCTGTAAAAAAAAGGGCAACAATTTTTTTTAGTTTTTTTTTTTTATTAAGAGTCTTTTTAAATGATTTTTGAATTTTAAGAACTTAAATATTATCTTCTGTAAAAAAAATTTGTAAAACTAACTCACGTTAATGAAAAAATACCATCATGAGTCAATTTTGATTATCTAGGGGATGTTGAATACCAAAAACGATTCTAATTGGTCTTAACTTGGTAAGCCCAATTTATCTGGGTCATCCTTCATCTCAACTGTGGACACACACCTCCTCATGGTATAACCCGGGGAGAAAGTTTAACACCCATTAATATTGTGAGTTAACATGTTCCGAGAGTTGTCCCATAAGATCGATAAAAATGGGTTAGGATTACGGGCTAGTAACCCTCTCTTGAAAAAAATACAATGAAGAGGATAAAATTAGAATTGAAATGTCCCACTACCTAATGTTAGAGGAGGATGTCCGAAACTTCGATAGAAAGACCAAGTAGAGAAACATTTTTCAAAGCTTGGCCTATAAAATTGGAGAATATTCGCACAAGATCGAAATCCATGGAATTCTAAAATATGCTCGGACTTTGACCTTAACAGGTTGTAACATTTAAGTAAGTAAGAGTCAATCTTATGTAAAAACTTATACAAAAAAGAAGATTTAAATTGTTTAAGTTTTAAAATAATTTTAAAAAAGTTTTAAAATAATTACAAAAAATCGTATAAAAATATTTTTCCAAAAATTACAACAAAGCAAAAAAAAGCAGGGAAAAACAAACAAACAAAAATTATAAGCTGCTAAGTTTTCAACATATGAAGTAGCTCAGTGGAAGAGTCTCTGCCTAGCAGTCGGAGGGTCTGGGTTCGAGCCCCCATGGGATCATAAAAAAAATTTTGTATTTCGTTTAAAAATATTTGTTTTTAATAAAACAACAACAAAAAAGTTGTTGCTGTTGTTGTTGTTGCTTTCAAATTGCTTACCCTAGTCATTACTTTTCTGCAATTGGTAAGTACTTGCCTATATATATATATATATATATATATATATATATATATATATATATATATATATATATATATATAAATATATATATATAATTCCCCGATAACATTCCAACTGGAACAAGGGGTACTTCTCTCAGACAATGAGCTGCAACCGATTCTATTTTTAGACTCATTGAAAGGGACCTACGTTTCAACGCCGGCTCCGAACGGCAAATGCATTAGTTAGAGAAGTTTTATATAGCCTAATACTAGCTGAGTTATGAGGTGAATCGCCGCTTTTTTTAAAAAATTTATTTTTTTTAAGTGAGTCTGGCCAGGGATCGAACTTGGTCCTCTGGTATGCTAGGCGGATGACTAACCTGCAATTGCAGTAGTGAAATTTGAATTTTTCAATCGTAAAATTTTAAAGGAAACCAACGACAAACATTTTTTTGTTTTATCAAAAAACTATTTATTACAATAATAAATAATTGTAATAAATTGCGATCTTAGTGGAATACACTACAGTAAAACTTTTTAATTTAATGTTTGACGTCCCAAAGTTTTGGAAAAATTTATTCGGTTTACATTTTTTTAAACAAATTTTGGTTAAATTTCTCATATAGAAAAATGTTAATAGAATAGTCCATAAAAAAATTTGTTGATGAAATTTTTCTTTAAAGAATTTTCTTAGAAACTTATCAAAAAGAAGAATTTTATTTTAAAAAAAGTTTTACTGTAGTGTATTGCACTAAGGTACCAATTTATTACAATTATTTATTATTATAATAAAAAAAATTGTAATGTAATGCAAATGTTTATATAAAAAAATTTGGAAAAAAATAAATTTTTAATGAAATTTTGAATAAAAAAAATTTTAATGACATTTTTTTATTATAAAATTTTGATGAATTTTTTTTTTATAATAATTTTTTTCTTATATGACTGTTATCTCGGCCTGAAAAATACTGCAAATTTCAGGAGCTTCTTTGATATATATCCATTTGTGTACACCTCTAGAAGATCATCTTCAAAAGAGGTTGGATTTTTGTTTAGAGAGAAGTAACTTTAAGGAAAATATGCTTATACAATTCTATATACGAATTTTGTTACTTTTTGGAAAAGGGTTAGTAAAGAAGTAACAGGTGGTGAAAAGGAGGGATAAAGCTTTTGTATATTATTCAAGACTGCAATTGCATGTTATGTCTATTTTAGAACAGTGAAGTTGTGCCATTTGTAATTACTAAGACTTATTGTTTAAGATTTTTGTTCTAAGCCAATTTTTTTTTCTTTTACATCGACAGCGTGTTATTGTTATTAAAAATTTTAATAGGAATCAAAAATTACAAAACTTGAAAGCAGAAATAAATTATAACTATTCAATATTGGCTTCCAGTGCGTCAAGTGTTGCAGTTCTTTTCCTACAAAAAAATTGTATCCATCGTTCCGTAGCGATCGCAATTAAGTTCCTGACTTCTTTGAAAAACTACGGTAATAGCCAATAGCTTAGAAGTTTCAGTTATGTTTCCAAAAAATATTTATTTTGCAACATATTGTAAATCATATAATAAAAATCGGCGTTAAATTTTTGCACAAATTTTGAAAATCTTAACAGTTTTTTTTTGAATTTTGGGTTTGAGCGGGATTGAGAATATAAGAATTTAAGGCTTTGTAATTTTTAAAAAATAGTACATTATGACAATATAAAATAAAAGCAAAACAAATGAAATTTTTTGCTCTTATATATAAATACGTATTAATAATTGTATTATCTCTATTTAGTATTATAGGAAAAATTACTTGATGATAAAAAGTATTCGAAAATTTCATATATCGGGTGTTTTTTATTGAGGTATAGAACTTTAAGTTGGCATCACTTTTTTAACTGGCGGCCATTTTGTCAGCTGTTGTCAGTGATTAATATTTAGTTTGGTTTGCCATTTCATCATGAACAGGTCGACAAAAGAACAACGTTTGCAAATCGTGCAAAATTATTTCGAAAATAATGGTTCAGTTAGCGAAGTTTACCGCAAGCTCCGTCCATTTTATGGTCGACATAATCGTCCATCAGAGCAATTAATTCGGTTAACCATGGATCGTTTTCGCACTACGTTTACTCTATGTGATAATACGCATCCGCAGCGACGTCGAACAGTGCGCACCGAAGAAACAATTGCCGCTGTAGAGCAAAGTGTTGAAGAGGACCCGAATGAATCGATTCGCCACCGTGCACAGCAATTGGAGCTTTGTCCATCAACTTTATGGAAGATTTTGCGCAAAGATCTTGGCTTGCGACCTTACAAGATCCAGCTTGTGCAAGAATTAAAGCCGCGAGACCATGCAATGCGTCGTGATTTTGGTGTATGGGCCGAAAATGAGATTGATCTCGATGCTGATTTTCATCGCAAAATTTTGTTCAGTGATGAGGCTCATTTTTGGTTGAATGGCTACATCAACAAGCAAAATTGCTGCATTTGGAGTGAAGAGAATCCACATGAGACCCTTGAGACGCCATTACATCCACAAAAACTGACTGTTTGGTGTGCTCTATGGGCTGGTGGAGTCATTGGGCCATACTTCTTCCGAAATAATGCTGGAGAGTCAGTTACCATAAATGGAGACCGGTATAGAGCCATAATAACCCACTATTTTGTTCCCCAATTGGATGGCATGAATGTGGATGAGTTGTGGTTCCAACAAGACGGCGCTACATGCCACACAGCGCACGTCAATTGGCCACCAAGATCGTGCGATTTGACACCACTGGATTATTTTCTTTGGGGATATGTGAAGTCGCTCGTCTACGCCAACAAACCAGAAACGTTAGGGGACTTGGAAGCCAACATTCGTGGCGTTATTGCCAACATACGGCCCCATATGCTCGAAAAAGTAGTTGAAAATTGGACCTGTAGAATTGGCTTTATTCAAGCCAGCCGCGGCGGCCACATGCCCGAAATCATATTTAAACATTAATGGTATAAAATTATCCTTCCAATAAAGCCAAATTGATGGACATTAAAACGATTTTCTTGTGTTTTATTTCAATTCGAAGTTCTATACCTCTAAAAAAAACACCCATTATATCGTCAAGGATTCTACGAATAAAAAATAGACTGTATAGAAGAAAACATTAATCAACAACCACTTTAATTTTTAATAACAAAAAATTTAAATTCAAATTCTTTTTAAACTATTTGAAATTATATTGACAGTTGTTCAAAATAAGGACAATTTCAAGGTTTGTTTTTTAACTTTTTGCTAAACTTAATAAAGAACACAGGAAATTGAATAATATTTAAATCAATTGTATTTATAATGCTCGTTTGCATCAATAACGACATAACTTAAAATATTGTATTCAAAATTACAATATCGTTATTAATATATTTCCATATCATCTATTTAAATAAATAGAACATGAGTAGATATGTAAAATTTGTTTGATTTAATACTTCGAACAATCTGCAAACGAAATAAATACAATTTAATCTTCTTGACGCCCATGTGTCTATAATTTAGATTAAAATTTGTGTTACTTTTGTCGTATGAAATGAAGATAATCAATGTTTATTGAGCAAATAACGAATTTATAAAAATTTATTACTTTTATTACACATGTGTCTGGGTTTTCATTGAATTTGTCTTTTAAATAAATAATATTCAACTGTTAATTACCTAAGATCCATTTACACTACATGTTTTTCATATGATTTGACAGGATTTCTCAAAATAAATTGAACAAAAAAAATTGCAATCAATTTTATATTATTTGTGTAAAATGCAAACCTACATGTCAAATTATACAAATATCTATCGTTTGACTTCAGTATAAAAAATTGACTATAAAACTTGAATATAAAACTTGACTTGTAAACGAAAACATATAGTGTAAAAACCCCTAACATTAAAACATATAAGCAAGTCATTTTTTCACATAATTAAAATATGTGATTATACATAATTGATTTTCTTTTATTTCAGGACATCGAGCACATTCTGTTTTTGTGGGCGTACACGTTCCAGGCGGCAGACGCCATTCACAGAGAAGACGCAAACATCACCACAGCAAAAGTGAGAGTAGCGGCGATGAAAGACAACCGGAGGTGGAAAGGCCAGGTAAGAATATATTTATTTATACACATGTTTCAGATTAACTATTCCAATAAATTACTTAAAAAAATGTGCAAATCATAGACAAAATTTTGGCATAAAAATTTCCAACAAAATCTTCGACATAAAATTTTTCTTTAGAAAATTTTCGGTATAAAATTTTTCTATAGAAAATTTTCGGTATAAAATTTTTCTATAGAAAATTTTCGGTATAAAATTTTTCTATAGAAAATTTTCGGTATAAAATTTTTCTACAGAAAATTTTCGGTATAAAAATTTTCTATAGAAAATTTTCGGTATACAATTTTTCTATAGAAAATTTTCGGTATACAATTTTTCTATAGAAAATTTTCGGTATACAATTTTTCTATAGAAAATTTTCGGTAGAAAATTTTTCTATAGAAAATTTTCGGTAGAAAATTTTTCTATAGAAAATTTTCGGTAGAAAATTTTTCTATAGAAAATTTTCGGTAGAAAATTTTTCTATAGAAAATTTTCGGTAGAAAATTTTTCTATAGAAAATTTTCGGTAGAAAATTTTTCTATAGAAAATTTTCGGTAGAAAATTTTTCTATAGAAAATTTTCGGTAGAAAATTTTTCTATAGAAAATTTTCGGTAGAAAATTTTTCTATAGAAAATTTTCGGTAGAAAATTTTTCTATAGAAAATTTTCGGTAGAAAATTTTTCTATAGAAAATTTTCGGTAGAAAATTTTTCTATAGAAAATTTTCGGTAGAAAATTTTTCTATAGAAAATTTTCGGTAGAAAATTTTTCTATAGAAAATTTTCGGTATAAAATTTTTCTATAGAAAATTTTCGGTATAAAATTTTTCTATAGAAAATTTTCGGTATAAAATTTTTCTATAGAAAATTTTCGGTATAAAATTTTTCTATAGAAAATTTTCGGTATAAAATTTTTCTATAGAAAATTTTCGGTATAAAATTTTTCTATAGAAAATTTTCGGTATAAAATTTTTCTATAGAAAATTTTCGGTATAAAATTTTTCTATAGAAAATTTTCGGTATAAAATTTTTCTATAAAAAATTTTCGGTATAAAATTTTTCTATAGAAAATTTTCGGTATAAAATTTTTCTATAGAAAATTTTCGGTATAAAATTTTTCTATAGAAAATTTTCGGTATAAAATTTTTCTATAGAAAATTTTCGGTATAAAATTTTTCTATAGAAAATTTTCGGTATAAAATTTTTCTATAGAAAATTTTCGGTATAAAATTTTTCTATAGAAAATTTTCGGTATAAAATTTTTCTATAGAAAATTTTCGGTATAAAATTTTTCTATAGAAAATTTTCGGTATAAAATTTTTCTATAGAAAATTTTCGGTATAAAATTTTTCTATAGAAAATTTTCGGTATAAAATTTTTCTATAGAAAATTTTCGGTATAAAATTTTTCTATAGAAAATTTTCGGTATAAAATTTTTCTATAGAAAATTTTCGGTATAAAATTTTTCTATAGAAAATTTTCGGTATAAAATTTTTCTATAGAAAATTTTCGGTATAAAATTTTTCTATAGAAAATTTTCGGTATAAAATTTTTCTATAGAAAATTTTCGGTATAAAATTTTTCTATAGAAATTTTTCGGTATAAAATTTTTCTATAGAAAATTTTCGGTATAAAATTTTTCTATATAAAATTTTCGGTATAAAATTTTTCTATAGAAAATTTTCGGTATAAAATTTTTCTATAGAAAATTTTCGGTATAAAATTTTTCTATAGAAAATTTTCGGTATAAAATTTTTCTATAGAAAATTTTCGGTATAAAATTTTTCTATAGAAAATTTTCGGTATAAAATTTTTCTATGGAAAATTTTCGGTATAAAATTTTTCTATGGAAAATTTTCGGTATAAAATTTTTCTATAACAAATTTTCGGTATAAAATTTTTCTATAGAAAATTTTCGGTATAAAATGTTTCTATAGAAAATTTTCGGTATAAAATTTTTCTATAGAAAATTTTCGGTATAAAATTTTTCTATAGAAAATTTTCGGTATAAAATTTTTCTATAGAAAATTTTCGGCATAAAATTTTTCTATAGAAAATTTTTGGTATAAAATTTTTCTATAGAAAATTTTCGGTATAAAATTTTTCTATAGAAATTTTTCGGTATAAAATTTTTCTATAGAAAATTTTCGGTATAAAATTTTTCTATATAAAATTTTCGGTATAAAATTTTTCTATATAAAATTTTCGGTATAAAATTTTTCTATAGAAAATTTTCGGTATAAAATTTTTCTATAGAAAATTTTCGGTATAAAATTTTTCTATAGAAAATTTTCGGTATAAAATTTTTCTATATAAAATTTTCGGTATAAAATTTTTCTATATAAAATTTTCGGTATAAAATTTTTCTATAGAAAATTTTCGGCATAAAATTTTTCTATAGAAAATTTTTGGTATAAAATTTTTCTATAGAAAATTTTTGGTATAAAATTTTTCTATAGAAAATTTTCGGTATAAAATTTTTCTATAGAAAATTTTCGGTATAAAATTTTTCTATAGAAAATTTTCGGTATAAAATTTTTCTATAGAAAATTTTCGGTATAAAATTTTTCTATAGAAAATTTTCGGTATAAAATTTTTCTATAGAAAATTTTCGGTATAAAATTTTTCTATAGAAAATTTTCGGTATAAAATTTTTCTATAGAAAATTTTCGGTATAAAATTTTTCTATAGAAAATTTTCGGTATAAAATTTTTCTATAGAAAATTTTCGGTATAAAATTTTTCTATAGAAAATTTTCGGTATAAAATTTTTCTATAGAAAATTTTCGGTATAAAATTTTTCTATAGAAAATTTTCGGTATAAAATTTTTCTATGGAAAATTTTCGGTATAAAATTTTTCTATAACAAATTTTCGGTATAAAATTTTTCTATAACAAATTTTCGGTATAAAATTTTTCTATGGAAAATTTTCGGTATAAAATTTTTCTATAACAAATTTTCGGTATAAAATTTTTCTATTACAAATTTTCGGTATAAAATTTTTCTATAGAAAATTTTCGGTATAAAATGTTTCTATAGAAAATTTTCGGTATAAAATTTTTCTATAGAAAATTTTCGGTATAAAATTTTTCTATAGAAAATTTTCGGTATAAAATTTTTCTATAGAAAATTTTCGGTATAAAATTTTTCTATAGAAAATTTTCGGTATAAAATTTTTCTATAGAAATTTTTCGGTATAAAATTTTTCTATAGAAAATTTTCGGTATAAAATTTTTCTATAGAAAATTTTCAGTATAAAATTTTTCTATAGAAAATTTTTGGTATAAAATTTTTCTATAGAAAATTTTCGGTATAAAATTTTTCTATAGAAAATTTTCGGTATAAAATTTTTCTATAGAAAATTTTCGGTATAAAATTTTTCTATAGAAAATTTTCGGTATAAAATTTTTCTATAGAAAATTTTCGGTATAAAATTTTTCTATAGAAAATTTTCGGTATAAAATTTTTCTATAGAAAATTTTCGGTATAAAATTTTTCTATAGAAAATTTTCGGTATAAAATTTTTCTATAGAAAATTTTCGGTATAAAATTTTTCTATAGAAAATTTTCGGTATAAAATTTTTCTATAGAAAATTTTCGGTATAAAATTTTTCTATAGAAAATTTTCGGTATAAAATTTTTCTATAGAAAATTTTCGGTATAAAATTTTTCTATAGAAAATTTTCGGTATAAAATTTTTCTATAGAAAATTTTCGGTATAAAATTTTTCTATAGAAAATTTTCGGTATAAAATTTTTCTATAGAAAATTTTCGGTATAAAATTTTTCTATAGAAAATTTGCGGTATAAAATTTTTCTATAGAAAATTTTCGGTATAAAATTTTTCTATAGAAAATTTTCGGTATAAAATTTTTCTATAGAAAATTTTCGGTATAAAATTTTTTTATAGAAAATTTTCGGTATAAAATTTTTTTATAGAAAATTTTCGGTAGAAAATTTTTCTATAGAAAATTTTCGGTATAAAATTTTTCTATAGAAAATTTTCGGTATAAAATTTTTCTATAGAAAATTTTCGGTATAAAACTTTTCTATAGAAAATTTTCGGTATAAAATTTTTCTATAGAAAATTTTCGGTATAAAATGTTTCTATAGAAAATTTTTGGTATAAAATGTTTCTATAGAAAATTTTCGGTATAAAATTTTACTATAGAAAATTTTCGGTATAAAATTTTTCTATAGAAAATTTTCGGTATAAAATTTTTCTATAGAAAATTTTCGGTATAAAATTTTTCTATAGAAAATTTTCGGTATATAATTTTCTATAGAAAATTTTCGGTATAAAATTTTTCTATAGAAAATTTTCGGTATAAAATTTTTCTATAGAAAATTTTCGGTATAAAATTTTTCTATAGAAAATTTTCGGTATAAAATTTTTCTATAGAAAATTTTCGGTATAAAATTTTTCTATAGAAAATTTTCGGTATAAAATTTTTCTATAGAAAATTTTCGGTATAAAATTTTTCTATAGAAAATTTTCGGTATAAAATTTTTCTATAGAAAATTTTCGGTATAAAATTTTTCTATAGAAAATTTTCGGTATAAAATTTTTCTATAGAAAATTTTCGGTAGAAAATTTTTCTATAGAAAATTTTCGGTAGAAAATTTTTCTATAGAAAATTTTCGGTATAAAATTTTTCTATAGAAAATTTTCGGTAGAAAATTTTTCTATAGAAAATTTTCGGTAGAAAATTTTTCTATAGAAAATTTTCGGTAGAAAATTTTTCTATAGAAAATTTTCGGTAGAAAATTTTTCTATAGAAAATTTTCGGTAGAAAATTTTTCTATAGAAAATTTTCGGTAGAAAATTTTTCTATAGAAAATTTTCGGTAGAAAATTTTTCTATAGAAAATTTTCGGTAGAAAATTTTTCTATAGAAAATTTTCGGTAGAAAATTTTTCTATAGAAAATTTTCGGTAGAAAATTTTTCTATAGAAAATTTTCGGTAGAAAATTTTTCTATAGAAAACTTTCGGTAGAAAATTTTTCTATAGAAAATTTTCGGTATAAAATTTTTCTATAGAAAATTTTCGGTATAAAATTTTTCTATAGAAAATTTTCGGTATAAAATTTTTCTATAGAAAATTTTCGGTATACAATTTTTCTATAGAAAATTTTCGGTATAAATTTTTTCTATAGAAAATTTTCGGTATAAATTTTTTCTATAGAAAATTTTCGGTATAAAATTTTTCTATAGAAAATTTTCGGTATAAAATTTTTCGATATAAATATTTTCTGTAGAAAATCTTTGATAAAAAATTATTCCAAAGCTAATTTGCCATATTTCTTTTGAAAATTTCCGCTATAAAATTTTTGTTCAAAAACCAAAATTGTACTCTAGTAAAAAGTACGCTTTTATAACTAAAGTACTTTTTGGCAAAAGCTCCTTTTCGAGCAAAATTTTTTTTAATTTTAAATTTTAATAACTGAAATATCCACTTACCAGAAACATAAGGAATTAAATTTTTAACGCTGAAATTATAAAAAGAAAATTTATGAATGGAAAATGAAAATGATTTTGGAAAAAATAAGACTCACATTTTAATTTTTGAATAAAAATATTAATGTTATTTGTTTTTGCGTGTTTTTTTTTCTCAAGTTCCTATATTTTTTAAACGAACACTTAAATTCAATTACAATTGAATCAAGAAAGATTTGGAAATGTTTTTTTATAAATTTAAACTGAAAAAAATTGTTGATTAAGTACTTTCGAATTCTAAGTATTGGGATAAAAATTGTCCCCTCTGACTGCAAACTACTAAAATTTTAAAAATTATCTTCTCACACGCAATCGAATTTGAAGAATATTTTACAAATAGAAAAACACAATTAGTTAATGGTTTAAAAATATAGCAAGATTAAATTACACAACAAAGTAAATTCATAAGAATATTAAGCACAGAAATTTATTACAGTAAAACCCATTTAAAAGCACTCCGGTAAAAAAAAGTCTAGACCCACAAATTTACGAATTCATTTGGAACATTTTTTAGTCATTTGGAAAAACTTCTTAATCTAAATATTTCCCAGAGGCATTTAACTGTAGTTTACTGTATCTTGAACTAAATAATATTCCCATTAATTAAAACATCTTCACATGTTTCTTTCTTCTCACCCTTTTCCAGTGACCCCACCAGCCCAACGTGTACAATTCATATTGGGCGAAGATGCCGACGATGGAACACACGTTTCACATCCCCTATTCTCCGAATACCTAACGCTGGTCAAAGAAGGTGACGAAATTGAGTGGAAAGAAACAGCCAGATGGATTAAGTTCGAAGAGGATGTAGAGGAAGGCGGCAATCGCTGGTCGAAGCCACATGTGGCCACTTTATCATTACACTCGCTGTTTGAATTACGAACTCTACTGCTAAATGGCTCTGTGATACTTGACATGGAAGCCAACAATTTGGATTTAATAGCAGATTTAGCATGCGAACACATGGTCAATGCCAGAGCATTGCCAGCCGAAGCACGTGACAAAGTTAAGGACGCCTTGCTAAGGCGTCATCGTCATCAGCACGAGTACAATAAGAGAACGAAATTGCCAATAATACGCTCATTGGCCGATATAGGGCGTAATCAGTCATCATCGAAAAGTAAGTTGTGGTTTGATTTTAATATTTTGTAGTTATTTGAAAAAACTAATTAAAGACTACACCATTTCTAGTTGAAATTGAGATTATGATAAAATATTTTCAATAGAAAAATTTTAATAAACATTTTTTGTGGAAAAATTTTAAGAGGCCTTTTTCTAAAGAGAAATTTTAATGAAATTTATCTATAAAAATAAATTTTAGTCTATAAAAATAATTTAATAAAATTTTTTCTCTAGAAAAATTTTGATGAAATTTTTTCTATAGAAAAATTTTGATGAATTTTTTTCTGTAGAAAAATTTTGATGAAATTTTTTCTATAGAAAAATTTCGATGAAATATTTCTATAGAAAAATGTTGATGCAATTTTTTCTATAGAAAAATTTTGATAAAATTTTTTCTAAAGAAAAATTTTGATGAAATATCGAAAAATTTTGATTAAATTGTTTCTATAGAAAAATTTTGATGAAATTTTTTTTATAGAAAAATTTTGATTAAATTTTTTCTATAGATAAGTTTTAAAGGAATTTTTTCTATAGAAAAATTTTTATGAAATTTTTCTTAAAAAAAAAATTTAATGAAATTTTTTCTAAGGCAAAATTTCAAAAAAAATTTTGTTTTAATGAAAAATTTTGATGAAATTATTTCTAAAGAAAAAATTTGATGAAATTTTTTCTATGGAAAAATTTTGATGAATTTTTTTCTATAGAAAAATTTTGATGAAATTTTTTTTATAGAAACAATTGTCATGTAATATTTTCTATAAAAAAATTTTGATGAATTTTTTTCTATAAAAAAATTTTGATGAATATTTTTCTATAAAAAAATTTTGATGAATTTTTTTCTATAAAAAAATTTTGATGAATTTTTTTCTATACAAAAATTTTGATGAAATTTTTTGTATAGAAAAATTTTGATGAAATTTTTTCTATAGAAAAATTTTGATGAAATTTTTTCTATAGAAAAATTTTGATGAAATTTTTTCATAGAAAAATTTTGATGAAATTTTTTCATAGAAAAATTTTGATGAAATTTTTTTTATAGAAAAATTTTTTCGTAAGAATTTTGATAAAATTTGTTCTATAGAAAAATTTTAACGAAATTTTTTCCGTAGGAAAATCATAATAAAATTTTTTCTATAGAAAAATTTTTAATGAAATTTCTTCAATGAAAAAATGTTGATGAAATTTTTCATATAGAAAAATTTTTATAATTTTTTTTTTTAGAAAAATTTTAATGAAATTGTTTTTATAGAAAAATTTTGATAAAATTTTTCTATAACAAAATTTTGATGAAATTTTTTTCTATCGAAAAATTTTGATGAAATTTTTTTTGTAGAAAAATTTTGATTAAATTTTAGTTAAATTTTTGTATAGAACAATTTTGATGAAATTTCTCCCATAGAAAAATGTTGATTTTTTTATACAAAACTGTTGATAAAATTTTGTCTAGAGAAAAATTTTGTTGAAATATTTTTCTATAGACTAATTTTGATGAACTTTAAACAGAAAAATTTTGATGAAATTTTTTCTTTAGAAAAATTTTAATAAAATTTTTTCTATAGCTAATTTTTAATAAAAGTTTTCACATAGAAAACTTGTAACTAACATTTTCTCAATTTTAAGTAGAAATAGTGTAGTTCTGGTGTATGGGATTCCAAACAAATAAAATATTAATTTGAAGAAAAAGAGCTTTTATCAAAAACTTAATTCATAAAATTCATTATCTTTTTAAATCATAAAATCATTAACATTTTCCATAACATTTCTTAGAAATTTAGCAAAATTTATTCAAGTATAATCTAACAATGTAAAAATACGATGCAGAAATTCTCTTATCAATCTTGGATTCCTGGTATAATAATTGCCTTTAACTAGTTTCAAAACTCTTTTAGTTTAGAGCTCTTTCATAAGTAATTCGGTAGTAACTTGTCTACTTCTAGGTGGTATTACAATTAACTAAATTTTGATTAATAAAGAAAAAAAACTAATAAAATTTTTATTGTATTTATTATAATCAAAGATTTACATGCCTCTACCAACTCTTTGCATGTGAATTTGTCCTCGACAGGACTTGATAGCAGTTCACATCTACAATATACCACCACCAAAGATCAGCGGGGCTGTTATCTCGCGGTACCAACAGGTACAACAAAATTCTAAAACTTAGTTTCGCTTTAAAAAGAAAATGCAAGCTTTTTTTTGAAATATCTCTGGAAAGTTAAACATCATTTCCAAAAAATTAGCACAGTCAATCAAGCCTGAGCATAGCATATCCTACACTAGTAAATCGACAGTCGGTTCCTACCGAAACCACTCGGAAATATTATATTAAGTTACAATAACAGTGAATTCGTTGTAAGCTTTATATAAGCTAATATAAACCGATTTCTATAGAAAAATTTAAATGAAATTTTTCTTCTCGAAAATTTGTGATAACATTTTTCTTCTCGAAAAGTTATAATGAAATTTTTCTTCTCGAAAATTTTTGAAACAATTTATTTTTATTAAAATTTGTATAGGCTTTTATGAGATTCTTTTTATAAGATCTTTAGTCTAATATAAACCGATTTCTAAAGAAAAATGTAGATGAAATTTTTCTTCTCGAAAATTTATGATTACATTTTTCTTTCGAAAAGTTATATAAAATTTTTCTTCTCGAAAAGTACTTCTCGAAAAATGTTGATAAAATATTTTCAATGAAAAAATTTTGATAAAATTTTTGTTCTCGAAGAAAAATTTTGATGAAATTTTTTTATAAAAAAAAAAATATTTTTAATCTAAATACAAATAAAAAAAACTTATTCATGAAAAACTTTGATACAATTTTTCTATATAAAATGTTTTGATGTAATTTTTTTATAAAAAACTTTCATGAAATTCTTTGTATAGAAAACTTTTTCTTATACAAAATTTTCTTTATATCTGTAGCAGGATTTCTTATGCTTTGGCTGTCTGAACGATTTAAAATTGGAAATGGTGTAACATTTAATTTCTGTAACACCTGTAAAAAAGTTGAAAAGCACTTTATTCCCAATTTAAGAAAACGCTTTTTATATAATGAGTATCTAGTAATTAAAAATAAGGACTACCAAATAAATCCTTAAGAGAAGCCTATCACAAATCAATCACTTCATTATCATTATCAACATAAAAATATAAATAAAAAGTAGTTTTAGTAACTAAAACCCCTTTAAACCCTTCACTAATCATAAAAAATTGTACATAATTCAAATAATGATCATTCACCAAAAATCATTTTAAAGTCATTTAAAACGTCATATAGGTCTATCCCTATATTTGCCCCTATTTCACTCTACTTCCCCAAACAATGTTAAGAAATCACATGACTTAACTTTTAAAAATTGTAATTAAAATCAAATTTCCCTCATTTTGTATCTGTATATCTATTCACACATTCTTAAAAAAAAATCGCTTTAGCTGATTTTGGTCATATTGCTACGACTCATCTGGGAAACATTGGTGTTACCACCTGGTTCCATGCAGGTGTCGCAACGGCTTCCCAAAACAGTCAGGCTAGTTGTAGTTCTCATGGATTTTCGACTAACAAGCAAAATACTAAAGGTTTTGTTAAAATATAACATATTTTTGATTTTTCTTTTGACATTTACCTAACAAATATTTGCAAACTCTTAAGATTTTTGTTATGTTTTCTAATCCTTTTTTTTCTATAACAAAAACTATTGTATTTTCAAAAATATCTAAACACTTGAAAATGTTTCTTTAAACTTTCGAATAATTGCAACTTTTAATTGTTAACTTTTAACCTCTTGAACTTTTACTCTTCTCTTTTAACTTTGAACTTTAATCTTTAACACTTTCCCTTAATTGTTTCAATTTCAAATTATTTCTTAAACAATTTTTGTATATACTCGTAAATCTAAGTGTTAGAACATTTGGTGGTTTTTCTTTAAATTTGAAAAATATAACTAATATGTATCTATGTATCTGTCTTATTTCTCTCTTTTTAAAAATCTTCCAAATTGTTTCGCTTTAAAATATTTATCACTCTCTTCGGTAGTCGTATATCTGTACTATCATAGTATTAATTAAGAGTATTTTGTCGTTAAAAAGATAACTAGTCTCTCTAAAGAGAGAGAGATCAAATTTGTGTACAAATTTTACAACAACTATACAAATTCTCCAACCCAAGAGCTCAATACTGAATAATTTTAGAAGAAAATCCCCCAGATCTAATCCCACTTATTTTTTTCACCAAGATTTGATAAAAATGTCGGTTGTACTAATTTCTGACTCTAATTCTTTTGGAAGTTCGCTATACATTACATGTTTCTGTGGGGATGGAACTCCCCCAGCTCTGACCCTACTTATATTTCACAAACCTACGCTTTTTAATGAAAAAGATTTCTGTTTCACATTAAAGATACTTAAAAGTTTTAAAGACACAGTATTTTTTTATGTGAGGAATAAAGTTCCCCTGAAATGATCCTACGACATTTGACTAAAAACACCTTTTGGGTATAACAACATATCTCACGTTTACCTGTTTAGGATTGAAATAAATATAAAAATAAATATATAGGGTTGTTTGCTAATACTAACGCCCGTACAGAAACAGAAAAAGAAGAATATATGTAGAAAACGTGCAACAAAGACTTAAACCATTATAAACTATAAAACCCGTTCTATATATTTAAAGAAAACCTATCCTATGACCAACCTAGGGTCCACATTCTAAATTGCATCCAAATCGTTTGAGCAGATTATATATTAGATGAACGATATCAGAATTTTTCAAAAACAATTTTTCGTTTAAAAATTTTTTCATAGACATTTTTTTAATATCAAATTTTTTACAGAAAATCTTTTAAGATCAAAATTTTTCGAAATTAATATTTTATATAGAAAATGTCAAAATTTTATATAGAAAAATTATCGATGTTAAAATTTTGTATAGAAAATTTTCGATGTTAAAATTTTATATAGAAAATTTTCGATGTTAAAATTTTATATAGAAAATTTTCGATGTTAAAATTTTATATAGAAAATTTTCGATGTTAAAATTTTATATAGAAAATTTTCGATGTTAAAATTTTATATAGAAAATTTTCGATGTTAAAATTTTATATAGAAAATTTTCGATGTTAAAATTTTATATAGAAAATTTTCGATGTTAAAATTTTATATAGAAAATTTTCGATGTTAAAATTTTATATAGAAAATTTTCGATGTTAAAATTTTATATAGAAAATTTTCGATGTTAAAATTTTATATAGAAAATTTTCGATGTTAAAAATTATGTAGAAAATTTTCGACGTTAAAATTTTGTATAGAAAATTTTCTTTATTACAATTTTATATAGAAAATTTTCGATGTAAAAATTTTATAAAGATATTTTCGATGATAAATATTTATATAGAAAATCTTCTATGTTAAAATTTTATATAGACAATTTCGATGTTAAAATTTTTATATATGAAAATTTTTTAACGAAAATTTTATATAAAAGATTTTGGAAGTTAAAATTTTATATAGAAAATCTTCTATGTTAAAATTCTATATAGAAAATTTTCGATGTTAAAATTGTATACAGAAAATTTTCGACGTTAAAATTGTATATAGAAAATTTTCGACATTAAATTTTATTAAGAAAATTTTCGATATTAACATTTTATGTAGAAAATTTTCGATGTTAAACTAAAATTATAAAAATTATAAAAATTTAATATAGAAAATTTTCTATATAAAATTTTCGATGTAAAAATTTTATATAGATATTTTCGATGTTAAATATTTTTATAGAAAATTTTCGATGTTAAAATTTTATTTAGAAAATTTTCGATGTAAAAATTTTATTTGATATAGAAATTTTTCGACGTTAAAATTATATATAGAAAATTTCAATGTTAAAATTCTATATAAAAACTTTTCGATGTTAAAATTTTATATCAAACATTTTCGACGTTAAGATTTTATATAAAAAATTTTCAGTGTTAAAATTGTATATAGAAAATTTTCGATATTAAACTTTTATGTAGAAAATTTTCGACGTTAAAATTTTTTATCTATGTTAATTTCTATATTAAAAATTAATATAGAAAATTTTCGATGTAAAAATTGTATATAGATATTTTCGATGTTAAATATTTTTATAGAAAATTTTCGATGTTAAAATTTTATTTAGAAAATTTTCAATGTAAGAATTTTATATAGAAAATTTTCGATGTTGAAATTTTTTATAAAAAATTTTTCGATGTTAAAATTTTATATAAAAAATTTTCTATGTTAAGATTTTTTATAAAAAATTTTCGATGTTAAAATTTTTAATAGGAAATTTTTCGGTGTTAAAATTTTTTATCGAAAATTTTTTTATATAAAAAGTTTTGATCGAAAATTTTTCAATGTTATAATTTTTAATAGAAAACTTTTCTATGTTAAAATTTTTATAGAAATTTTTTCGATATTAAATTTTTTTATAGAAAATTTGTTTTTCTTGTCAAAAATGTAATAGAAAATTTATACGTTGGTAAAATTATTCATAAGAATATAGAAAATGCTACGATATTAAAATTTTTAATAGAGAAATTAGTAGATACAAAAAAGATGGAGGAAGTTCCTTTTTGTATCTTTATTTTCAATAAACCCATTTGTAAATACATATATGAAATAACGAACCCAAGTAATTTTTAAAATTATACTTATAAAATTTATTTTTTGTAAAATATTTGAAAATCAATTTTAAATCCAATAAAACTATTTCTTAAAAATTCAAAATAAAAACATTTTAAGAAAAATCCTCTTATAAAAAACTAAACAACTTAAACCTAAAACCCCAATACCCTATTTTAGTGGAAGATCATAGTTTCTCATCAGCACCGGGTCTAACAGCCACATCACCCCTATCACTTACGGCCAGTTCGAATGGAAATAAAAGTGATGACATCAGTGCGATTGGTGGACGTTTCTTAACGGTACCAGGCGGCACTAAATCACCCAAAAGTCTAAATGTGCCAAATGGTAAAAACTTATACAAAATTTTCAGCATTTTTATATTGCAAAACAAAACAAAAAAAAACAAAATATTGAAATTGAAAACATGTAAATTTGTTACGTTGATTCTTCCTTTTTCTTTTCTTTGATTGCGTTGAAATATTTTAAATTTTGTAAATATTAATGAAAAATACTCCAATTGGTCCGAATATTGATTTTAAATTCAAAATCATTAATAAAAAAGCATGAGTAATTGTTACTAGTATAAGTTCAAAAATTTTCATTAAAAGATACAAATACACGAACACTATAATCTCAAAATGCCTGATCACTTAATCAACTAAATATCTCTAAATGTTTAACACTCAATCATTCCATGAAAATCATTCTCTCTTTTTCATTCAAAAAACTAACCTCAAACACTTCACATTCTTACATTTTCGTTTTAACCTAAAATCTGTTCAAATTTTCACGCTCCTTTTGTATTTGTGCATATGTTCCACGATTTATTGCTTTTTTACGTTATTTCTTAAGTAGCACTAAAATATTGATTTTTTTATTTCTTTTTGTTTATTTTCTCCCCTCCACCCTTAAATTTTTGCACGATCTTATTTCTTTAAATTTGAATTCTTAAATTGTACTTCCGTTGTTGTAATTTTCCAATTTTGTTGCCGATTTTTGTAATTTGTACTGTATTTTTGTGAAAACCTTTTGAATTTTGGTAAAATTTGATTTGATTTGAAAAGAAAAAGCTAAAAAATTACGTAAAAATAATAAAATGCCCGTTATAACAGAAGACATGATCAAAAGTCCCAGCAGTCAATCGATACAACGGAACAGCAGTGCCAATGATCTGAGCGATCATCGTGGCAATATGAATTTTATGCGCAAAATTCCTGTGGGTGCCGAAGCCAGCAATATTTTGGTGGGAGAAGTGGAGTTTTTGGACAAGCCATTAGCCGGATTTATACGTTTAAAGGAAGCCTCTGTTATGGGTGATTTGACAGAAGTACCAGTTCCCACAAGGTATTTGAGTTTCTTCATAAATTTTATATAGAAAATTTTTTATGTTCAAATTTTTATATGGAAAATTTTCGATGTTAAAATTTTATATACAAAATTTTTGATGTTAAAATTTTATATAAATTTGTCGATGTACAAATTTATAAAGAAAATTTTTGATGCAAAAATTTTATATAGAAAACTTTTGGTGTAAAAATTTTATATTGAAAATTTTCGGTGTAAAAATTTTATATTGAAAATTTTCGGTGTATAATTTTATATAGAAAATTTTCGCAGTAAGAATTTTATTAAGAAAATTTTCGGTGCAAAAATTTTATATAGAAAATTTTCGGTGCAAAAATTTTATACAGAAAATTTTTGGTGCAAAAATTTTATATAGAAAATTTTCGCTGCAAAAATTTTATATAGAAAATTTTCGGTGAAAAAATTTTATATAACAAATTTTCGGTACAAAAATTTTATATAGAAAATTTTCGGTGCAAAAATTTTATATAGAAAATTTTCGGTGCAAAAATTTTATATAGAAAATTTTCGGTGCAAAAATTTTATATAGAAAATTTTCGGTGCAAAATTTTGTATAGAAAATTTTCGGTGTAAAAATCTTATATAGATTTCTATAGAAAATTTTCGATGTAAAAATGTTTATAGAAAATTTTCGATGTTAAAATGTTTATAGAAAATTTTCGATGTAAAAATTTTTGTAGAAAATTTTCGATGTAAAAATTTTATAGAAAATTTTCGATGTTAAAATTTTATAGAAAATTTTCGATGTTAAAATTTTATAGAAAATTTTCGATGTTAAAATTTTATAGAAAATTTTCGATGTTAAAATTTTATAGAAAATTTTCGATGTTAAAATTTTATAGAAAATTTTCGATGTTAAAATTTTATAGAAAATTTTCGATGTTAAAATTTTATAGAAAATTTTCGATGTTAAAATTTTATAGAAAATTTTCGATGTTAAAATTTTATAGAAAATTTTCGATATTTAAATTTAAGATAGAAAATTTTTGATATTTAAATTTTATATAAAAAATTTTCGATATTAAAATTTTATATAGAAAATTTTCGATAATAAAATTTTATATAGAAAATTTGTGGTATTAAAATTTAATATAGAAAATTTTCGATATTAAAAAATTTTTGTAAAAATTTTATGTAGGAAATTTTCTATGTACAAATTTTATATGTAAAAATTTTATGTAGAAAATTTTCGGTGTTAAAATTTTACATAGAAAATTTTCGGTGTAAAAATTTTATATAGAAAATTTTCGGTCAAAAAATTTTATATAGAAAATTTTCGGTATAAAAATTTTATATAGAAAATTTTCGATATAAAAATTTTATATAGAAAATTTTCGGTATAAAAATTTTATATAGAAAATTTTCGGTATAAAAATTTCATATAAAAAATTTTCGATATAAAAATTTTATATAGAAAATTTTCGATGTAAAAATTTTAGATAAAAAATTTTCGGTATAAAAATTTTATATAGAAAATTTTAAATGTAAAAATTTATGTGAAAAGTTTTTGTATTAAATTTTTAATGTAAAAATTGTATATAAAAAATTTTTGGTGTTAAAAATTTTATCCTAATCATTTTTAATTCCTCCAACAGATTCATTTTCATCCTACTGGGTCCTCCCGGCAGCCAGACCAACTTTCATGAAATCGGTCGTGCCATGGCTACTCTAATGTCTGATGAAATTTTCCATGAAGTCGCCTATAGGGCTCGTAAACGTGATCATCTTCTAGCCGGTATTGATGAATTTTTAGATGCTGTTACGGTATTGCCTCCCGGTGAATGGGATCCTACTATACGTATCGAACCTCCTGCTGCCATACCCTCACAAGAAGTGCGCAAACGTCCACCAGAACTACCCAAAGAGGAGGTGGATGAAGAAGAAGAGGAACAGCGTTTAAGAGAAGAATCGGGTCTTTCAAAGACGGGCCGCCTATTTGGTGGTTTAATTAACGATATCAAACGCAAAGCCCCCTGGTATTTATCCGATTTTACCGGTGGTGTATCGATGCAGTGTGTGGCCTCTTGGATTTTCTTATATTTTGCTTGTCTTTCACCTATCATTACCTTTGGAGGTTTACTATCTAAGGCCACCGGCAAAAATATGGCAGCCATGGAATCTTTAGTTTCGGGTTTTGTTTGCGGTGTGGGCTATGGCTTGTTTTCGGGCCAGCCTTTGACGATTTTGGGTTCAACTGGTCCGGTTTTAGTATTCGAAACAATAGTTTATGATTTTTGTGGAAAACAAGGCTGGGATTATATGACATTCCGTTTTTGGATAGGCACCTGGATAGCGGTTATATTGCTTATACTCACAGCCATAGATGCCAGTGCTCTGGTGTGCTATATAACCAGATTCACTGAGGAAAACTTTGCCACTCTTATTGCATTTATATTTATAATGAAGGTATGTTTTAGGATCACTTGTTTATTTTTTCTGTAAATCCATTAATGTTTTTGTTTCATAAGGCTGTGGAAAATGTTTTGGAAATTGGTCAAAAATTCCCGGTTAATCAGGATGTTTATGATTGTGTTTGTACTCCTCCGGCGGGTAGTAATGCCACCATATTGGATTTTGCTAAATATGAGAAAAATTACTGTCTGGTAGGTTTTAATAATTAATTCGACTAGTATCTTTAAAAAATTGTATTAATTGAACTATTTTTTTTTAATTTTAGGCCAACAATGGCACTCTTGTGGGCTTAGATTGTAGCCAGCCTGATACCTCAAATATATTCCTTATGTCCGTGATCTTATTTTTAGGAACCTTTATCATTTCCACCATCTTAAAAGATTTTAAAAATGCTTTGTTCTTCCCTACCGTCGTAAGACAATACATCAGTGATTTCTCGGTAATCATCGCCATTGTAAGCATGTCCTTTTTGGACTTTTATATGAAAGTGGATACTCCCAAATTGGAGGTGCCACACGAATTGAAACCTACTTTGCCCACCCGTGATTGGATAATACCACCGTTTAGCGAAAAAAATCCTATGTGGACTTGTGTTATTGCCGTTATACCCGCCATGTTGGGCACTATATTGATATTTATGGACCAGCAGATAACGGCTGTTATAATCAATCGTAAAGAGAATAAATTGAAAAAAGGTTGCGGTTATCATTTGGATTTATTTATTTTATCGATCTTGATACAGATTTGCAGTATTATGGGTTTGCCTTGGTAAGTTCTTTTATTTAATTATAAAACGATATCTGATTTATTTCATCAAATTTATTACAGGTTTGTGGCCGCTACTGTTTTAAGTATAAATCATGTTAATTCTCTGAAACTCGAATCGGAATGCTCGGCTCCCGGTGAAAAACCTCAGTTTTTGGGTGTCCGCGAACAACGTGTTACCCATGTTTTGATTTTCCTTACCATCGGTTTATCGGTCTTCTTGACGCCCGTTTTATGTCACATTCCCATGCCTGTTCTATTTGGCGTTTTCCTTTATATGGGCGTGGCCTCTTTAAAGGGTTTACAATTCTTCGATCGTATTTTGATTATGTTTATGCCGGCTAAATATCAACCTGATTATATGTTCCTGAGACAGGTAAGCTAAATTACTTTGTGGTTTCATAATGGGACGTCACAAGATAAGAGCTAACAAAAATTTGGGAAACTTCATGCACATTAATCCAAAGAAATAGCTCTAATTATACTTTTATAATAGATGAGTAAATTCATGAAGTTTTTTAGGTTATTTTTGTAATTCTGCATTATCGACTTAAACACATATAAACAGTACTACCGACATTTTAAAAATTTAATATTAAGATTAAATATGATTATTGGAGTAGAATTCTAGGTTCTTAGTTATTCATAGGTCATTGGTGACTTTCAAAAAGTGTAAGCATTTTTGAAAGTAGGAGATATGGTTATTACGTCGATAATGTCGTTTTAACAAATCTTCAAATATTTAAATTTTATTCATATCTTTAAAAATAATATTTGAATAACATATGGGTAGTAATTTTGGTTTTAAATTCTTAATGCATTTTAGGTGATTTTTGTTACTCTGCATTTTCGACAGCATATAAACAGTATTACCGATATTTTAGACATTTAATTTTAAGATTAATTATGGTTATTGGAGTAGAATTTTAGGTTCTTAGTTATTCATAGGTCTTTGCTTACGTTTAAAAAGTGTAAAAATGTATTTAATGTTGGTAATGCGGTTAACATTACGACGCTAATGTAGTCTTAACCAGTCTGAAAAATATTTATTTATATATATATATATATATATATATATATATATATATATATATATATATATATATATATATATATATATATATATATATATATATATATATATATATATATATATATATATATATATATATATATATATATATCTCCAAAAGCAAATATAAGAAATATCTTAATAGAAATTTAATTTGAACTGCATTACCGACATTTTATATCATTAATTTATTTTGACGTTTTTCGACCATATTATGATATAAACCGTTTGGTAAAGATACATTATCGACATTTTATATTATTCATTTATTTTAACGTTTCTTCGACCGTATTTTGATACAAACAATTTTGCGAGGAAACACCAAAATTTACAAATAATATAAAATATCAGTAATAGAAACCTAGTTTGAACTGCATTACCGATATTTTTATTATAAATTAATTTTAACGTTTGTTTGGCGCTATTTTTATACCAACAATTTGGCGAAGAAGCACAGAAATGGATTAATAATATAAAACATCAGTAATAAAACCCCTAGTTTCAACTGTATTACCGACATTTTATATTATTAATTAACGTTTGACGTTTCTCTGAACGCATTTTGGTATAAATATTTAATTTTTGAGATATGAATGTTGGTCCAGAAATTTTAGTATA
The DNA here is from genome assembly GCA_933228675.1 of Stomorhina lunata. Taxonomy (NCBI): domain Eukaryota; kingdom Metazoa; phylum Arthropoda; class Insecta; order Diptera; family Rhiniidae; genus Stomorhina; species Stomorhina lunata. Next base: position 137,879,644 of record OW121741.1, on the reverse strand, counting down.
TTTGCAGTCTCTATTAACTGCATTATCGGCGCTATATAAACCGTTTTACCAACTATTTAAAACTACTAATAAGATTTATTTTTCTTTAAAGCTATGAGTATATGGTGACTAATATAAAACTGCATTATCGACAAAAAAAAACGCTTTGTTTAAATTTAAAAATTTTAGAAAATGTTTTAAATAAATAACGAAAATTTATCCCACTCTCTCTTTTTCAGGTCCCCATCAAACGTGTTCATCTCTTCACACTCATTCAATTAGCCTGTTTGATCGCCCTCTGGCTCATTAAATCCTTCTCAACCACGTCAATTCTCTTCCCGCTAATGTTAGTGATTATGATTGGTATACGCAAATCATTGGACCTAATATTCACACGCCGTGAACTCAAGATCCTAGACGATATAATGCCTGAAATGACAAAGAGACAAAATGCCGATGATCTACATCAATTGGATGCCGAGGTGGGATTTTTAAGAAAGTTATTACCTTGTTTTGGTGGTAGCACTGGTGGGTCTAGCTCTAACAATGAGAAGCCCATCAAAAATAGTAGCAAGATCAACATTAAAAATGGTAGTTTTACGCAAGCCAATGAAAAAGAATTGGAGGCACAAAGATCCTTATTGAAAAAGTAGAATTCCTAAATTACTTTTTAATTAATTAGATATAATTGAAATTTACTCATTGGCTTCAGAAAAACTTAGGCAATGCAAATTTTAAGTTTAGTTCACATAGGGCAAATATTTAACAAAATACAAGGGGCCATTATAATTTATTTTTTTACATTTTAACATAATTTTTTGTAGATTTAACTACAATTTTTCTAAGTAAAACATGATTTTATTTCGATAGAATAAAAATTGATAATAATGGTTCTTTTAATGTGCTCAAATATTTGTCCAACTCAACACTCACTAAATCATCCACCCATTAGTATGTGCCTTCAAAAGATGGCGCCACTCCTAATCCACCCACTACTTAATTACTTACATACATATGTTTACTTTGCTACTATTTGCACTTTTATAGTGGGAGGATAATTAAACTTTTAAACTATTTTAATTTTTGTTTTTTTAACATTTTCGAAAATCCAAAAATCGAAAAAAAAAATTTATAATATTTTTCTTTGTGTGTATTTTTGCACTAGAAATTTTCTATTAATTTTTTACACGTAATTAATGCACTGTAGTTTATAAAATTTATAAATTTTTATTTAATTATTTTTCTAAACTTAAGTTATATGTTTAATACAGTTCGATTGAGTTAAAAATACCCACCCAAAACTACTTAAATAAGTCCATTTTTAAAGGAGGTATACCATAGATACTATTCCATTTTCTTAAGTAACAATAGCCATTTTACTAAGGCTTTTTGGGTGGATATATTTAAGTGAAACTCACTGTATAATTAAATGTAAGTAAATCACAGTATTTGTTAAAAATTATTTTAATTTTAAAACAATTCTTAATTTTTTAAGTAGGCATGCATTTATGTGCATTTTTTTAAATTAATTATATTTTAATAATTATTACAAATTTTTTTAGCTCAAAAAATCATTTTATTAAATATTTAATACCTTAATTATTTTTAATTTTTTAAAGAAAATCTTCAATTTTAAATGTAATTAAAATAGTTGCTATAATTCTTTTAGAAACTAAATTTTATTTTTACTTAGCCACAAATTTTGTTTTAATTTTTATAATAATTATTTACATATTTTTTTAAATGTTTATTTAAAAAAAGTTTAAAATCAAAATGCTAAGTCAATATAGAAACGTACCTAAACACGTATTATGTATTAAAGCTAAAACAAATATTTTATATTTAATTATATAACATAACAATTAAAAAAAAAAGACAATGATTTTCTTATATATAAAAAAAAACAAATAAATCAGCTAAATTTTTTAAAACTTTTATATGAAAAAACACCAAATTCAAAAAAAAAAATTATAACTCACACTCAAAAAAAATAAAAAGTTAATTAAGCGGCCAAACCTCCAAATCAATTATTTTACACTTAACAAACTCAAAATTTATATTCAAACAAAACATCTGTTTTATTGAACCATAAGCTTTATGTAAACGAAACTTAGGAAAATACAAAACTCCTTAATTTTAAGTAATTGTTTATTTTAAAATATACTATTAGTGATAAAATAAAAATATTCACAAAAAAATATCCCTTACACCCACTGTTTATTTTTTATTTTTCCAAAAAGTCTAAAACATGCAATTTTTTCACATTGGCAACACTTTTCTATTTATGTTTATTCCATTTCCTAACACTTTCTTGAACTCAGTAATTTTAGTTAATTATACACTTTTATGTAGGAGCACACTTTAAAGATTTTCTATTCCACCATATTATCGACATAATACTGTATTTACAACGAACTGCTTTACCGACATTTTTACTAATGACTAAAGGCTTAATAGTAATAAATTTGTTTTACTTTACATACATCATATTATTTAAGCTATAGCTTTATTATTCAGAATCTCCTCATCGTTATTATATATAGCTAATGACTGAAATATAAACTATTTATGATAACTCGAACAGATTTTGCTTTATTGGAGCACACAATTATATTTTACTGTCGGCTAAGTCAGCCTATTACTTGTGTCGAAGTCGTATCTTCAATTACGACAGTTAAGTACTAGATTAAAGAAAATATTAACACAATTTCTTTATTCTCGTACGATATTGTCAAAAATATGACTTGGACACTCGTAATAGGGATGATTATATACATTAAAGCTTTTAATCCAACTTATTGACAATTTAGTTTTACCATGGCCGTATTATCAATATTATATTGGGTTGTTTGAAAAGTACTTTCGTTGATTTTCAAAATAGAATTTTGATGGATCACATTTTGAAGAGTAGTAGTATTTCATAGTTAATTACACTGTGACTTATTTTTAATGTGATGATCTGAGTTCAAACAAATTCCAATGTCAAAAGAATACATAAGACTAGTGTATTTAAGCCCCTAAAAGCATTTGGCGCTGGTAGGTGGAACTTTGCAGTTATCGCCTTTTGAAAGTCGCAATTTTCTGTGTGGGGTTTAAAAAATGAATTACCATTAAAAACCCTTAAAAGGCTTAAAAGTATTGTTTATGGATGTTACTCATAAATGGGTTTTTGTACCGAATAGGGTGCAAAATATTTTTCATAAATCGATAGATTATAAACCTAAAAACCAGAGACCGGATTTTAATACTTTTAAAACAATATTTTCATGTTTAAATCCATAAAAAAACAATCATTGAAGTTTAAAAAAATATGAAAAATCCCTCATGATTTTTATTTGTTCAAAAATTTTGTTTCTTTTTTCAATTCGATGAAAATAAAATATACAAAAATCGTTTGGGATATTTATCAGTACAGTTCAAAATAATTTTCATCTTTTTTCATCCGATGAAAATAAATTTTGATAGAAAAAATTCAAATTTTATTTCTGTATTTGTCCGGGTATAAAGCACCTTTAGGACGTTTAAATAGCAATAAATTCAATTATTGTTGCAAATTTTATATAGAAATGGGTTTGGGCAACAAATGGTCGTTGTCTAAGTGCGTTTAAAACTTTTAAAAGTTAATTTTTTTAGAAATAGCGACGCGAATCAAAGAAACCACCAATAGTTCCCATTAGAACTATTATCTTTAACTTCGATGTCCTAAAACATTGCGATAAATTGAAAACATTCATACATTCATTGTTGAAAATTTTAAAATTTCATAAGCTTTTATTTTTTCAAAGTCAAAACAGAAGTTCAAAAATAAAACAATCAATAAAATATTTTTCTGTTCGGATATTTATCTTTATAGATATTTAAAATTTTCATCATGAGGGATATTTATATTTCAAATATAAATCCCTCTTTTTTTATTTTTCGATCGAAATAAAAATAAATTTTCATCGGCAATGATATTTATACTCGATGGATTTAAAAAATAAAACGATCTCCGGTCTCTGCTAAAAACATAAACAAGAATTTAAACTTAATTTTATATGCAAGGAGAATTGCAACTTTCAAATGGCGATAACTCAAAGTTCCACCTGCTAGGTTCAAACGCTTTGCAGGTTTGAATACACTTGTTCAATACTTTATATTCGCGTGGGAATTTTCTTGATCCCAAAATCGTGTTTCACAGTGTTAGTTGAACTATCCGACACTTTTATTTCGAAATAGATCAATTCATGCTTGTAAAGGCACGATTGAGGTATGATCTACATAAGATTAATGTGTGGTTTATATAACTAAAGCGGTTGACAATTGAGTGACATTTATATGTGTTTTGTTATAATAACAAAACACATATAAATTCGACTCAATCGCTAGATGCTGTAAATAGCTACTCAAAAGTTAAGTTTTAAGCGTAAATATAATTACTGGAAGAAACTAAAAATATAACGAAAGATATAGTAATGTCAAACTCTAGATCATAGAGCAAAGGTACTCCAATTTCTGTTTGGTTGAATTGTTAAGAAAACATTTTACCTTTTCTGGATAACACAACAAATACTTCAGAAGTTTACCTTTATTGGTCGCACAGAACAGAATTTAAGCCAAACTTCTCCAACACACGTGGACTAAAAATAAATTTTCTCTATTTTTCTTCATCGATCGGATGTTTTCGCTTTGTGGGAAACCCAGGTCACTGAGAACTTGTGCGCATATTCTTTAATTGCGTAGGCCAAGCATTAAAAGATTTTCCTCTACTTGGTCTTTCAATCGAAGTTTTGGACGTCCTTTCGCGGAGAGCTCGTGGCACATGTAAGCAAACTGCATTACCGGGTATTTAAGTAGTTAACCGGTTGACACCAAAGCAGAGGTCAGCGTCCACAGTTGAGATGAAGGATTACCAAGTTTAGTCTGGGCTTACCAAGTTAAGACCAATCAGAACCGTTGCTTGGTATTAAACATCCCCATCTTACACCTCTTTTAAATTTCGATCATTGTACAATTTTCTCCACTTTCTCGTCTCCTCTCTTTTTCAGCGTTTCACAAACAGCCACGAAATATTCAAATTTTTTGCATGGTTTCTGGTCATTCATTTACAATTTTAGAAAGTTCTAAAGTTTTTATAGTTTTACATATAGGTTTTTATAGTTTTACATATAGTTTTACATATAGAAGTTCACATAAAGCAGCGCAGTTCGACCAACAGAACAAAACAGATGCGAGACCATATAATAGTTTGGACACTTGCCAAAAGCTTTTACAATTTAAATAGAAAACATTGTCAACCCCACCATATTCACTAGATCTAGCGTCTTCTATCCGGATTTTCGACGAATCGGTCTATTTTCCTTAAAGGTTTTATTTATTTTTTTCCGTGAAGTCTAACAAAGTAGGATTATAGATTCTGGACAAAATATAAACTGGAGCTCTTATCGACTTACTATGGCTTGCTTATGGTTGGTTTCATTTATTAGCAGGGGGATTTCTCGCATGATTACCCCTTAGAGTAGCATATTCTGTAAAATTGTTTCTTTCCATGCTTAAAACATCGTAAGTGGTAAGTCGATGGATAATGAGTCCAAAGACAAGAGCCAAGTTTGTAAAGTGAGCCGCTCGATCCGAGACAGACGCCCGCTTGTAGCCGCAACTAACATGTTGAACAGACGCTACAGTTTCGTATTTTACCAAGTACAATTATCTTAGACCCTTAGACCAAATACGTCGGAATGGCTCCAGGATGTACCACGAGGAGGTGTGAGTAGGAATTGAATACAGTTATTACCTGTTAGCAGGAAACCCAGGCAACAACTGTAATACATTTATTGAGGCCCTATGCTCCACTGGGAGTCAAGGATAACAGAAGAAGAAGAAGAAGAATGGCTTGCTTATTGTGAGATTAATCCGCAAGATTAAAACTTTGGCTCTTAGCGTCTAACAATTGATATTTCTAATATAGAAATGTGATAAATTTCGGTTATTGATCTGTAGTAAAAACTTTGGTTCACAATCGATTAAATACAGGGAATTATCTACAAGATTGAAACATGGTCTATTTTTAGTGACTTAGTAGGTGTATTAGAGAAAAAGTATCCAATCAGATAATTGCTGAAAAAATCAGATAGATAGGTTTGCGATCGCTCTAAATCATTGCTGGGCAAAGTCTCCCTGATTTTGTATTTTGCTAACCCTAGGGGTAGCAAAATACAAAATAAGAGAGAATCAGAGAGACTTTGCCCAACATTGCTCTAAATCGACAGGAAGTTATCCGTAACGTAGGCAGTTTATTATGGGATTTAAAAAAATACTGATCCGATAAGAAAAGTAGAAATCAATTGTCTGGTTTTTAGGACCAATAAGGAATAGAAAAAATTAATCTAAAGTGTATGAGGACATAAAGATCTGACGAGATAAAAACTTCAGCTCTCGATATGATAACTTCAGGTTCGCAATTGAAAAGGTAAACACTTGTTCTCGGTCTTGCGGGAAAACTTCTAATACAGTTAGTTACAATTAAATTTCTTAACTATATCGTTCTTCGGGTTCTGAACACTTTAGTGATCTAAATCAATTTAAGAGTCCATGCATTATATGGACATTTATTTTAATGATTTATATAAGAACACTCCTTGTCCTTGTTCCTGTATATCTCCTATACTAATATATACTAGTATAGGAGATATACTGTTTTTATATATGTGATATATAAATTTCAAAATCAAACTTTGCATTCAAAAACAATTAACTCTTGAGCCTAAAGTCAGTAGCTTAATTATAAATATAAGAGTAGTAATATCTCGAAGACTAGACATACAATTTAAAAACATTTTTAAAATTTTGTTATCCCAACACTGTAATTGTTTACAAAGTGATTAACACACTTTTCCAATTCCTTTCCAAAACTTAAATTTTCCACCCTATCACCTTACACAAAATGGCTACACATCTTTCAAGCTAGACCTAGAATATACAAAAACACTGAAAAACTAGTACTCTAGCTTAAAGGAATATACACAAAAAGTGTTAAGCCCTAAATAATTATACACAACTAATTAACAACATATGACCAAAACAATACCAATCCATCCTATTATTTAAAGGACCACCATCACGATAAGTACGAGAAATTTAATTCTTCGCTAAATCCGGGACCAACAACAATACATATACCACTGGCGAATGGAGCCACTTCCAATGCTAACACAAATCTACCAGCGAATGTCAATCAAGAGGTTCAAAGAACCACTATATGGCAACAGGTCAATAAAGATGGAACATCGGCCGATCAGTTGATAATACCGGTGACAGCTAAGGTGCGACAAATCAATGGCAGTCAAAAGTAAGTTTTTTGCTTTCGAATAATTTATTTTTAAAAATAGATTTAGTTAGAATTTAATAAAAAAAATTAAAATTGATAATTTCAATAAAATTTCAATAATTTGAAATGAAATAAAGAAAGTAGTGAAATTTTAGCAAAAGTTATAAAAAATATTAGGCCTTATAACGAGACTTGCAGTGACTTCAACATATTCGTACTAGCTTAAAGAAGAAAAGTTCTGGTTTTCTTTAATCTATTACGAATTTACGACAGTCGTGTATGTTAATAAGAGCCTATATTTAGTTTTGTTTATTAAGCTAGTTCAAGTTCCCAAAAATATTTACAAAATTGTTATTTTCTCTCTTTCATCTGCTTTTATCATTTAAATTACAATAATTGCTAAATTTAAATATTTATTAAAAAAAAAACAACGCTAAATAGTAAAAATAATCAACGTTTATCCACCATGAATGAGGAAGATGATGAAAATTCTTCAACACCCAAAAGTCATAACAATCTAACACTGAAAGTTGAAGCCTCCAAGGAATCAAACAGAAACTGTTCCGGTACAATTGTAGATTTATCGAAAAATGATATAACGCCTGTTTAAACAGTTAATTGATTTATATTATTTTTTAATACAGCGCAACTAAATTATAAATGTATGAAATATCTTTGAATAAGAAATATGTATAAGAAGAAATGTCAGTAAATAATAAATGCCCAATAATTTCTCTTAGTGTATGTAGATGGAAAATTCGTCAATCTAAATTCAAAATTATTAATCAAAGAAACATAAATTAATATAAATAATATAAATTTGTATCGACAAAGGTATGTAGTAGGAGTAATCACTAAAGGTATTCATAATCCAGAGTACCTTGTCTAGTAAAAGAGTAAAGAAATAATGTACCAGCTTCATTATTTTGGATAAGATTTAAGATATCGTGTTCTCTATAACCTCTAAAAGGTGTCCAAAAATGGAGGTATCATTACTAGATAAACCATTAATTTTGGCAAAATTGTCTTAAATTTTTTGAGGAGGTATTATTGCGTTAAATGCATTGGAATCGCAAAAAAAAATAATTTCGAAGAAAGTGTGAGTTAGGGCCTTTCTACATGAGACCAACGATATGTAATAATATATAAACTGTTTTTTGAAGGACATAATCTTTTGTGAAAGAGATATTGAAAAACTTTATGAAATTGATTTTAAAATCGCATTTTTACCATTTTTGTTATCAGAATACCATGACTTTAAATGATAAACAAAAACGTCAATTAGAATAATAACTTAAAATTTTCTCCCTGCAGAACTGCATTACCATATGCAGTTTTCAAAAAATATTTTATTTAAAAACCAAATAAATATTTGTGATATGAAAAGAAATCGCACAAAATTTAATTTTTTATAAATTCCATTAGTAAAAAAAACTTCAAAAATATGCCTAAATATTAAAATTTAAAACAAAAATGCACAAAAACTCGTATATACATAAATTTAAGAATAAATGACAACACTAGCGGAAGGAAACGTAAGAGTATTGTCACAGTGCGAAGAGAAAGATGGAGAATGCTTGGTAATCGTATTTGACAGAGCTGTAAATGAATGATTTATTTTTAGTTTTAAAATTTTTACATTTTTTGTATAAACTGATAAATTTTAGCTTAATTGAGTGAAGAAAAAGGATTAACAATATATTTCTGTTAGTTTCCCAATGAACTAATGATATTTTTAATTAAATACTTTTTTTAAGAAAATAAATTTATGACTTTTTTACTTTATTATGAATTAATCCATATTTTTCTTAATGATTTTTATATCATAATGATTCACAGATCACCTCATAACTCAGGTAGCCACTGGTTATTGAGTATTAGGCTATGTAAAACTTCTCTAACTAATGCATTTGCCGTTCGGAGCCGGCGTTAAAACGTAGGTCCCTTTCAATGAGTCTAAAAATAGAATCGGATGCAGCTCATTGTCTGAGAGAAGTACCCCTTGTTCCAATTGGAATGTTGTCGGGGAATTATATATATATATATATATATATATATATAATGATTCACAGATTCATTAAAAATGGAAATTCAGCTTAAATGAACGACAAAACGTTTCATTCTTTTACAGCTCTGATATAGGTTAGGCTTTTTAAAACAACTAAAATACAAATTTTACCAAAAAAGTTTTAAGCATATAAAATTAAACACAATTTATATTAAAAGTAAGCAATAATTTGACAAAACAATTCAATTAGATGTAGACGAGAAAAAAAGCTAAAGAAATAAAAAGGAATTTAATACAAAAAATATTGATAATTAATTAAACTTTAAAGTTTTAAGTTTTTTAAAATCCTATATTCAATGTGTGAAAAATATAAGAAATAATTTTAAGGCTGTGTTTAGTTTCCAAAAAAAAAACGATTTGGCTTGAATTTTAATTTGAATAAATTTTGTTTAAAAAACTCAAGTCCAAAGACAAAAAAATATTATCAGTATTTTATGTTAATTTTCAATAATTATATCTTAAAAGAAACCCAATGTTTATGTATGTAAAGTATTTATTTATATTTAAAAATAAATGTAAAAGAAACCAAAATTTGAATAAATAGAATTTTTAAAATCCTTGTTTATAATTTCATTTAATTGCAAAAAAATAATTATTTAATAAAAAAATCTTTTCATTAAAATGCAAATCATGTTTTGTTGTTGTTTTAATTCATAAAAATTTTTAGTAATTTAGAAAGTGTTGTTGCTGTTGATGTTGTAATTTGTTCTAAAAATTTTGTTTCATAGAATTAGTTTTCGAAACCATTTAGATGTCCAAGCACCTGTCATTTAACATTAATTTGCTGTAAAATCAAAAGTTTCATAATCATCATTTTTACTACAAATAAAAAGCATGATTTCTTTTAAAAACTTTTAAAAATATTTACAAAATTTTCAAAATTTTTAAAATCGAAATTATTTCAACTAAAAATTTATTTAAATTTCAGCACAAAGCATTTAATTCGTCGCTGCAAATATGGCACGGATATTCAAATACAGGTAGTCGACACTTCTATGTCTCACCAACCGAAACCTCGGTTTGAATCAATGCTTTAGGATAATGACAGACACAAAACTGAATAGGAGTTATCAACATTTATGATTTACGATTCTTCTTTTTTCGATCTGTTAAATTTAGATAGTATGTGTTCAAAACTAATTAACTTCCACCTCGTCCTAACGATCCCTATAAGAACTGCAACAACAACACTTTACGAAAATATTCTTTATTTTTTGTAAACGATATACCTTTAACGTTATACATCTATTTTTCGGTTGATTGCACACAATTAAGGCGTAAAATGTGTATTTTCAATTATTTAAATACTCTTACTATTTATATACTTAATTATTATGAATAATTGTTAAAAAAAATGTATTTAAAGAAAATTAGAATAAATGTTATACTTTTTTAAAATAATTTTTGAAAATCTTTAATATTTTTCATTGATTTTACTTACTTACTTACTTATTTTAGAATTCCATGCGCTTCGATCTTGTGTGCCTATTTTTCAACATCGTAGAAAATGTTTTAAAAAATTGGCAACTAAGCCCATTTTTTTTTTTTTTTTTTGATTCCTTTCCCATACTCGAGCAAAGTGCATCCCATAATATTAATGCCATCAGCAAACGAGAGTATCATGTGTTTTCTGTTGAAAATCGTTCCAGTTGTATTAACTGCAGCATCACACAGGGTTTTCCCTAACCTATTTTAATTGATGATGTTGTAATAGTTAATGCCATCCTTGTTTTAAAAAATTTCGTTCGTACCGAGCTGTCAAAAGAAGCTTTGAAGCTAACGATGAGATGATATGTGTCTATTTGCTTCTCTTGGGTCCTCTTCAGGATTCGAAATAGTGTGAAGATCTGGACTGTGGTAGATTTACTTGATATAAAGCCAAATTGGCAGGTTCCAACAGTAATGTAAACTTTGGGCTTTAGCCTTTCACACAGTATGGTCGATAGAATCTTATATGCAATTGAAAGCAGACTTATAATGCTATAATTGGCACTGGACAAATAACACTGAGACTCCTATCGTCTGGCATACGTTCCTCTAACCATAAGGTTTTTAGAAGCTGGGACATATACCTTATCAACTCATCACCTCCGGCATTAAAAAGCTCTAGTGGCAAACCATCGTCGCCCGCAGCTTTGATATTTTTCATTAGAGTTATTGCAATTTTTCATTGAGTTTAAAATTTCTAATTTGTCGAAAGTTTGGTATTTTTGACTAAGTTGTCTTAGTTATATTACCATATTTGACCCGTCTTATGACTAAAGAAAAGAAAAACTACTAAGAAACTGACGAAATGAATTGTTTATCTTTAAGAGCTAATTTTTCGAAATTTTGTTTTTGAGTCATAAGCCACCTTTTCATAGACCGGGTCACATATATTAAAAACAACTTATCTAATTTTGTTAAAAATACATCAATCGATTAGAACAAAATTGCATTAAGTCGTGCTTTCACAAGTTTTTTGTGTGATCAAATTCATTGGAGTTATTATAAGGCAACTAAATTTAAATCTAATAATTTTTTTAGATTTTGAAAATTCGTATCAAATTTAAAATACTATCATTTCTCGGCGGTCGTAAAACTATAAATATTTTGAATTACATAAGGTTTATACTATCGAAATCTATCGATTAGTAGTGATTTTTTTACAAAAATGTAAAATACCTAATTTACAATTTGTCATATTAATCCTATTATTTAAAAGAAAATTAAATAAATGCCACAATTTTCAAGATACTTTCATTAAACCTGAAACGAGGACAAAGCCCTTAAAGTATAAACAAAATCGTTTAAAATTTTGGGGTACCTTCAAAACAATTGTCTTTCCGGAGCATACAAAGTTTTAAATTAAATTTTTAAAATACATCTCTTATTTGATAAACACAACACTCTTTTAAGCATCTGACCTCCTGTGACATCCGTTTAAGAAAACTCACTATCCGCGCTTTAATTTATTTCGATTTCCTGCTTCTCCTTCTCATTTCCAACTAAAGTTCTCATAATATGCAAAAACAACTCAATGACACTCACCAACACTAATAACAACAACAGCAAAAGTGAAGAAATCAAGAAAAAGACATTTCTGTATATTTTACAATTTGTTTAAACACTTTTTTCACAAACTAAATTTATATTTTCCAACAAGATTTTGCTAGAAATGTGTAAATAAACATTTAAATTAAACATTTATGCAAAAATATTTAAAGATATTCTATTTTTTTAATTAAATATCACTAATTTTACACTAGAATTACACTTGCGACAACCGAACACTTGAGAAATTTAAAGAAAACTGATCAATATGAAGAAGAAGAGAAAATGAATGAAGTGATTGTTGTTGTTATAAATGCAGTTACATTTTATTGTTTTTGATAAAATAGGTGTAAAAACACAAACATTCAAAAGCACAAAAAAGGCAGGCAATGAAATACCATGAGGAAGTTGGACAAAGACACTGTTTTATCATAACATGGGGTAAGTAAGTTCAACATAGAAGAATAAGCAAACTTTTCAGATAATTGTATTAGTTTTAATAAAACTTAAACATTATTCGTCATGAGTATGGAACAGTGCGATAGATTTATTTCTTTTAGAGTGTCTGTATTTCCTTTTCAGTTGATAAATATTAAAAATTATATCTGCCTTTTACTTTATTAAAAGTATATGTATAAAATATTTTTACTAAAATTAAGGATTGATATATACATATTAATATATTCTTCAATTTCGTAAGCCAAGTTTTAAGATTTTTTTCTACTTGGTTTTCCATCGAAGTTTAAGACGCCTTCTTCTACGAGTTCTTTCAGGTTCATTCGCACAACATGTTCTAGCCAATGTAGCCTCTGTTGCTTAATTGCGTTTAATACTGTCTATTTCAGCGTATAACTCATACAGCTCATAGTTCATTCGATGTCGCTACCCAGACTGTTCCAAAGATTCTTCGTAGAATTTTCCTCTCGAAAACTCCAAAACCATCAGTTTTGTTTTTGATTCATAGTCAGCTAGACTCATTTTGTTGATTCTTTCTCGACACTGGAAAGGCGGCAAAGTACGTCCCAGAATATCAATGTCATCGGCAAACGCGAGTCGCATATATTTTCTATTGAAAATTGTACCTGTTGTCTTAAATGCTGCCACTTGCAAGATTTTCTGTAACACAATATTGAAGAGGTAACATGATAGACTGTCACCTTGTCTGAATCCCTGTTTAGTTATGAGAAACTCTGATAGGCTCTAACCTATCTTAACAGATGATGTTGTATTAGTTTCACTCCGCATAATTTTATTAGCTTCGTAGGGATGCCGAACTCAGACAATTCTTCAAACACCTTCTTCCGTATGGGGCTGTCAAAATCTGCTTTGTAGTCAATAAAGAGATACGTACGTATCAATTTGTTTCTCTTGGGTCTTATTTAGGATTTGACGTAGAGTAAAGATCTGGTCAATAGTTGATTTACCTGGTCTAAAGCCACATTGGCACGTCCCAATTATTTCGTTAACTTTGGGCTTTAGCTTTTCACACAGTACGGTCGATAGAATCTTATTTGTACATAGAGTTTTATCTCCTTTTTTGTGCACTGGACAAAGGACACTGAGATTCCAATCGTCTGGCTACGTTCTTCTGACCATACGTATTCTAAAAGAAGGCGTTGCCTTCTCGAATTACCTGGTTTTAATAGAGCTAAGTTTGTGTACCATGGGGTCCTTTTGATAAGTCACGTTGGCTTATTGATGCAGGAAATGCGGTCTCTAGATCAAGAACAATAACGACAGCTTTTGATATATTTTTCGACATTCAGATCTATTAATGGCCACCATACTTTTGAGCACGCCGCTTCATCACTGTATTGCCTTCATACGCTACTGCTCTTAGAGGAAATGTTGTAACGATTTCAGTTTCATGTAACAGAATATTGCCTAAAGCTCGAATCGAAATGGGAAGAACCTATTTGGTGCATTCAAGTCCCATTAACCGACTCTGTTTCTGTGACAAGAAACCGGCGATGTAATTATATACTTACCAGGTTTATATACAAACTTAAATTTAAGCGACTGGAGGCTATATGGGTCTAAATATCTCTTTGCCAAAGACTTGTAATCTGTGACTAGTTTGAAGGCATTAAGGCATTAAGCCTGCCAAATAAAAGTAACGTTTTTTTATCAATTAGTATATATAACACTGCATTATCAGTAATGTTTTATAAGTTGGCAATGTATCAAACAGAACCAAAAATAATCAACCATGAGCAAACAGCTGTTCGTCTGTCTTCCTTCACACATGTTCGTTAGTTGTTACAGCAGTGGATTGTTGGGGTGAATTTTGTGTTTTTCGAAAATTTTATTGAAATAAATAAGAAATTATCAATAAAATTGATTAAAAATGACTTTAATAAAACGTCTAGCTAATAGCCAGTTAATTTCACGTCTTAACAACATAAAGACTTTGAAACAAGTAAGTGAAAATTCCAAGATATCCGTACGATTCCACCCATTAATTTGGGGTGAGGAGGTTATGTAATGTAACTAAGTAGTATCAATGTAAAAGTGCATTTATTAATGGATTTATCATTTTTGTTTTTTCATAAAAATAGAATGGCTACTGTACCCACTTGAAGTTTTCCGAGCATAAGCCCATCGAGAAAATCCGTAATATTGGTATCTCCGCTCACATTGACAGTGGCAAGACCACCTTGACAGAACGTATTTTATATTACACCGGCCGCATTGCTCAAATGCACGAGGTAAGAGGTAAGGACAATGTGGGCGCTACTATGGATTCTATGGAACTGGAAAGACAAAGAGGTATTACCATACAGTCTGCTGCTACTTATACCATCTGGAAAGACATAAACGTTAACATTATCGATACTCCCGGTCATGTGGACTTTACTGTGGAGGTGGAAAGAGCCTTGCGTGTGTTGGATGGCGCTGTTTTAGTTTTGTGCGCTGTAGGTGGTGTCCAAAGTCAAACCCTGACAGTCAATAGACAAATGAAACGTTACAATGTTCCTTGTATTGCCTTCATCAACAAACTAGATCGTATGGGCTCTAATCCTTATAGAGTTTTATCACAAATGCGCTCTAAAATGAATCACAATGCTGCCTTTATTCAACTCCCCATAGGTTTGGAAAACGAATGCAAGGGTATTGTAGATTTGGTGGGAGAAAAGGCCATTTATTTTGATGGTGACTATGGTACTAAAATACGTTACGATGAAATACCACAAGATATGCGCACTGAATCGGCTGAAAGACGTCAAGAACTAATCGAACATTTGTCTAATGTTGATGAAACATTGGGTGAACTTTTCTTGGAAGAAAAGTCTTTGACTGAGACTGACATTAAAAATGCTTTGCGTAGAAGTTGTATCAAACGTACCTTTACACCTGTAATGGTGGGTACAGCCTTGAAGAACAAGGGTGTTCAGCCTTTGTTAGATGGTGTAGTTGATTATTTGCCTAATCCTGGTGAAGTAGAAAATCTTGCCTTTATTGAGGAGGAAGGCAAAGAGCCTCAGAAGTTTGTCTTAAATCCCGCTAGAGATGGCAAGGACCCTTTTGTGGGCTTGGCCTTTAAACTGGAGGCAGGACGTTTTGGTCAACTTACCTATCTCAGATGTTATCAAGGAGTATTGCGTAAAGGTGACAATATTTACAATGCCAGAACAAATCGTAAGGTGAGAATTGCACGTTTGGTACGTTTACACTCCAACAACATGGAAGATGTCAATGAAGTATATGCTGGTGATATATTTGCCTTGTTTGGTGTAGACTGTGCTTCTGGTGATACCTTTACCACTAATCCCAGAGACGGCTTATCTATGGAATCTATTTTTGTACCCGAACCTGTTGTGTCAATGGCTATTAAACCCAACAATCCTAAGGATAGAGATAATTTCGCCAAAGCCGTGGCCAGATTTACTAAAGAAGATCCCACCTTCCATTTCTATTTTGATAATGATGTTAAGGAAACCCTGGTCTCTGGTATGGGTGAATTACATTTGGAAATTTATGCCCAACGTATGGAACGCGAATACAACTGTCCCGTAACTTTGGGTAAACCTAAAGTGGCTTTCAGAGAAACTATGGTAGCTCCTTGTTCATTCGATTACTTGCATAAGAAACAATCTGGCGGCTCAGGTCAATATGCCCGTATTATTGGTGTCATGGAGCCTCTACCACCTCAACAAAACACTTTACTAGAATTTGCAGATGAAACTGTTGGTACCAATGTACCCAAACAATTTGTACCCGGTGTAGAAAAGGGTTTCCGTGAAATGGCCGAAAAGGGTATGTTATCGGGTCACAAATTATCCGGTATTCGTTTCCGTTTGCAGGATGGTGGTCATCATATTGTCGATTCCAGCGAATTGGCTTTCATGTTGGCAGCTCATGGTGCCGTTAAAGAGGCATTCCAAAACGGTTCTTGGCAAATTTTAGAACCCATTATGTTAGTAGAAGTTACGGCTCCCGAAGAATTCCAGGGTGCAGTAATGGGTCAATTGAGCAAGAGACATGGTATTATTACTGGTACCGATGGTGCTGAAGGATGGTTTACCGTCTATGCTGAAGTTCCCCTGAACGATATGTTCGGTTATGCTGGTGAATTGAGGTTAGTTTTATTTTGTCAATTTATAAATTTAAAAGTAAACTCAAATTTTTTATTTTATTGTACAGATCCAGTACTCAGGGTAAGGGTGAATTTACTATGGAATATTCTCGTTACTCTCCCTGTCTGCCTGATGTTCAAGAACAAATTGTTCGTCAGTATCAAGAGTCTCAAGGTTTGGGTCAAGGCGAAAAGAAGAAAAAGAAGAACTAATTTAAAAATTAATAGAATTAAATCATTCATGTTATATTTAAGTCGAATAATATTTAAAGAAAATTTCACGTAATCTAGAATTATTTCAATCTAAACAAAAACAAACAATAAATTAAACTTTTTGTACAGCTGTGATATACAAAAATATTAAGAAACTTGAAATCTTATTTCTCTGTTTAGGGTCTTGTTTTGAAATCGTTTACTTTAAATGGGTTCTTTAGCAACACAATAATGGGCGGAAATAGGAACATTTCAACCATAAAAAAATTATATTCCAAAATTTTCTGGAAACAATTTTATGTCGAAAAATTTTCCATTTAAAATTTTGTATCAGAAAACTTTCTATAAAAAATTTTATATCGAAAATTTTGTATAATAAATTTTATATTAAAAATTTTTCTACAAAAAAATTGTGTTTTAAAAATTGTTGGTATCAAAAAGTTCTTCATATAAAATTTTGTATCGAAAAATTGTCTTTATAAAATTGTGTACAGAAAGATTTTCTATAAATAATTTTGCATTGAAAAATTTTCTATAAATAATTTTGAATTGAAAAATTTTCTTTAAATTTTCTTAATTTAATTTTATATAGAAACATTTTTTATTAAAAATTTTCTATAAGAAATTTTATAAATTTTGAACAAAAATTTTTTTATCCATAATATTCTATAAAAAATATATTGTACAGAATAATATCTACAAAAAATGTTATTGAAAAATGTTGCACAAAAATTTTATGTATGATATCGAAAATTTGTATACCTATAACATTTTTTTATGATAAGTTTTATATTAAAAAGTTTCCATCAACAATTTTGTAACAAAAAATTTTATGTATTTTGAAAATTCTCTATAAAAATTAGCAAAAAACATTTTGTATTGAAATTTTGTTTTATCAAAAATTGACATAAAAAAAATTTCCACAACATTTTCAAAGTACTTACTTCCCCACTTGTAATAAAATGTATAGAGTATACTTTTACTAAAAAGAAAATTGTTTCTTTTTATTCGAATAAAAATAACAATTTGAAATAAAAAGTAATAGGTAGCCTAAACTTGATCTAATTTGAATTTTTGTTCCTTGGCAAAGTCATCCGTACGATGAAGTTGGAACAGTAAACGTTCTTCCAGATGTTTAACAGCATCAACTGTCAGCACTAATGTTTCATGTTTCAACATAGAATAACAATTTAAGCCATAGGCTGGCATTAGATTAACAAAGCCCAATTGATCGGTAGCGTAACAAATATTTTCAGGGAAGATATCATTTCTGAAATAAATCCAAAGCATTCGAACGTATAAGAAACAAAAAATTATTATAAGTAAATTACAAACTCACTTGTCAACTATCAAAACGGAGGGTCCCCAATTTCTTTCTTTTATTAAATCCAATATAAACTCTGGATCTGTGCTGGGAATTTCAACGTCTTTGATTATATGTAGATCGTCTTGTGCGAGTTTAACACTTAAGGTAGATGTAAGACCCAAAACGCGTTTGAAAAATGGCAGCATATAGAAGTGAGTTGTGGGGGAACGGGGACCATGGGCAACGCCACCACCCTTGAGAAGGGGGGATCTTATGGAACCATGTCTAGATCGACCGCCACCTTTTTGAGGCCAAGGTTTACGACCTCCTCCTCTAACTTCAGCTCTTGATTTGGTGGTGGCAAAACTTACATAACGATATTTACGCTGCCATTCAATATTCTCCTGTATGACATCCACCCTTGGCTGTGTGGCAAAAATATCCGGATGCAATTCTATTAAACCCAACTTTTCTTCGTTTACCGCATCTATATTTTCTATCCATGCCTGGCGACAATCTTTAAGATTTACCGGGGAATACTGCTCAAAATTTTGTGGTAAAATTAGTGCCTGTGCTTTCGGCGATTTTACAACTGGTTTAGGGGATACTTCCGTAATTTCCTCTGTCGCTGTTCGAGCGGTGGCTGTTAAAGATAAGGATCTTACTGATGGAATTACCCACAGTCTTGTTTTATTTAATAATTTTAACATTTTTGAGTATTTATTTCGTTATATTCGAAAAAAATACACAAAAATCGCGTGCGGTTTCGATTAGACAATAATTTTGACAACTCAACACAGCTGATTGTATTTACAAGAAGAGTGTTGCCGATCCCATTATTGTTTATTTTTCAGTTGGCAACAACATTACTACACTGAGAGAAAATTACTTTGTAATGAACTCTTTGCCATGTACATTAAATAGTTTTTATTCCAAAACTTTGTAACTCTGAACTTTAATTTAAAATTCTTGAATTGATATAAGGAATTCAAGAATGTAATACTAAAAATTCACTTAAAATTCAAAATTTAGGGAAAAGTTGTATGATTAATGCAAAAGCACATGTTTTTTTTTATATAAATCTAATACAAATCGTCATAAAAATTTGAATCTTCCCTTTCTATTATTTAGTAAAATAAAGTTAAAAAGAAAGTCCCATTTTTTATTGTATATTATAAGGTTTAATATACTGTTGCATAAATACCAAGTAATATCCCGAGTTTTTTCCTGTTTCGTGGTACCATCGACCGCTTAATCAAGTGTCTAAAAACGTCGGAATTTGTTATTTATAACTTTTATTCCAAATAATTGCAGTTCCGAACTTTTATTTAAAATTCTTGAATTGATATAAGAAATTCAAGAATCTAGTACAGAAAAATCACTAAAAATTCAAAATCTAGGAGAGAGTTTTATGATTAATTGTTATACATGTTACCTTTATAAATCTATTTATTGCAAAATCATCATAACAATTTGAGTCTTCCCTATCTGTAATTCAGTTAAATAAAATTAAAAAGAAAGTCCCATTATTTATATTATAAGGTTCGGTATACTATTGCATACACACCAACCATTATCCCGAGTTCGTGGTACCTCCAAAACATGGGTTATGAAGGCGTCAACCGGTTAATCAGGCGTCTAAAAAAGTCAGAATTTGTTATTCATTATTTGTCATAAAAAGAAGCCAGAAATAAATGGCGGAAGACTTAATAACTCTTTGTTTTTAGTGCTCAACAAGTATTTTTCGCAAGCCTTCATTGTCGTGGTGGAGAATGATAATGTTTTAGAAGACTTCTGAGAAAATAAGGTAATTTATTGAAGGTAATTTATTTTCGTTAGATTTTGCTAGTTTTTAGAAAACCTATGTTGTTGTTTTCTTTTAGGCTTATTATACCAATGGAAACAAAATTTATCACCTGTTACGATGTCATAAGAATGTTCCGATACACAGCGTAAGTTTCTAGATGACTGCATTGGGAATGATGAATTCATAAATATAAAAGGCAAACGTCGTATCAATTATGTGAGGCATGTACAATTTAGATCAAGTTTAAGTAATTTAATAATTATATTAAAAGATTCAAAAATTATAAATTCTTAATTAATTTCAAAAAATTATAAAAGTAAACATACATAAATAATAACTTAATTTATCTACTTTATAATAGCTAATAAATATTCCGCACAAAACTGTAAAATTCCAGTAAAATTTGTTTGTATAAAATCAAACACATCTCATCAATATTTTCACAATCTTTGACAATTGGAAAAAACTTTTTCTTTTCTATTCGGTATTATCAAAAAATTATCATATGACTTTTAAAATCAAATGAAATTCCATATTACTAAGAAAAATACCCATAAGAATCATTAAATATCACACTACGTAATTCCACACATTTTGTCAACACAAGATAAATATGGAATAAAAACAGAAAGACCACTTCAAAAAAGAATAACCCGCTATAATTTCCGCATGCAGTAAAAACCGTAAGACAAAAATAATGGTCAAAACCAAATGGTATATCCACTCATATGTGAACGATGTGACACTTTCAAATGTTCTGTATTCAAATTTCTGCTATGTTTAGAGTGGCGCTATTAAAGAGATAAATCACAGCTGGAGCGCAGTGAAGGATATGATAGGATACTTGAAAATTCGTGCATATTTACGCGATTGTTAGGAAATATTTGACATATTTTTATCTACAAAAAAGGATCGCTTTTATCTTATTTATCTAAAAGGAGGAGAAATTTATTTATTTAAGTAGCTACAGGTAGTAAGTCGATTATTTTTAACCATTTTAGCTATATTGTTGTCTCTGTTTTTTCATGTAACTTGAAAAGGACATGGTAAATTTTGTTCTTTTGTGTGTTTTGGAAATATCTATTTCATTGTATAAATATTTTTGTTATTGTTTGAAAGGGAATTTCCCATAGATAACAATTTTTTCACACAAGATTCTTTGAGTTTTTAGCAATGATTTTTAAAATTTAAGAGATTTTAGTCTCACTTAAACATTCAGAAAATCAACACTCGAAATACCTCCCAAGAGATATTTGCATAAATGTGTGAATTATATTAAAATCTAGAGAATTAAAAAAACTGTAAGATATAATTGTTTTAATTGTGGAATTCTACTGCAATACACTTTGAAAAAAAATTATTGTTTACTATCACTTGACGACGCTGCAAAGATTGATGAAAGTTATTTAAACAAAGATTGATAAAAGTTATTCAAAAATATTTACAAATTTTGAAAGTATTTCTTTTAAGTTGAAATGTGTTAAATATTACTTTTTTCTTTGTATTTCTAATTCAAAATAAACTTTGTGAATCTTAAATTTTAATAATTTTGGTATTTTAAAATAGTAACGTATATTATTCAAACAAATACAACTATATTTTCTCGGGCAAAACTGCGTCACCGTTTAAAACTTTTTAATATGTATTTTTTTAAAGTTAATAAAAATTGAATATTTTCTTTTTTAAAGTTAATAAAAATAAGAATATTTATCAAAATATTGAAAATATTTTTTTAAATATAGTTTTGATAAAATTTATATTTTACACAATTTTTCATATACAAAAATTTTGACACAATTTTCCATATAAAAAAAATTAAATGACATTTTTCATATAAAAAACTTTTTATGAAATTTTCCATAAAAAAGAATTTTAATGAAATTTTTCATATAGAAAAATTTTTCATATCTAAAAATTTTTAACAAATTTTTCATATTGAAAATTGTTAATGAAATTTTTCATATAAAAAATTTTTCATGAAAATTTTCATATAATTTTTTTTTTATGAAATTTTTCATATCGAAATGTTTTAATGAAATTTTCATGTAAAAAATGATAAGAAAAATCTTTATATAAAAAAAATGTAAGGTAATTTTTCATTTAGAGAAATTTTAATGAAAATTTTCATATAGAAAAGTTTAAATACAATTTTTCTATAAAAAATTTTAATGAATTTTTTCATATGGAAAAGTTTTAATGACATTTTTCATATAAAAAAGTTTTTATGAAATTTTTCATATAGATCAATTTTAATGAAATTTTTCATATAAAAAACTTTTAGTAAAATTTTTCGCATCGAAAAATTTTAATGAAATTTGTCATAAAGAAAAATTTTAATGAAATTTTTCATATTTAAAAATTTCAATGAAATATTTCATATAGAAACATTTTAATGAAATTTTTAATATAGAAAAATTTTAACGAAATTTTTTATATAGAAAACTTTTAATGAAATTTTTCATATAGAAAAATTTTAATGAAATTTTTCATATAGAAAAATTTTTATGAAATTTTTCATATAAAAAAAATTTTAATGAATTTTATATTTAGAAAAATTTTAATTAAAAAGTTGTACTTTTTTTTGTAAGCAAAATTGGTAAAATTGTTACATATAACAGAAAATTGTTGATAAAATAGTTCACACAAAAAAATTTCAAAATTGTTTTGCATAATAAATTTTAATAAAATATTATATGTAGTTAAATTTAAATAAAACATTTCATATATCCAAATTTTAATTAAATTTTTCATATAGCCAAGTTTTGAACAAAGGAATTTAAAATTTTGACACAATTTTCCATAAAAAAAAAAATTTAATGACATTTTTTATATCGGAAAATTTTAATAAAATATTTCGTGTAGAAAAGTGTTAATAAAATGTTTCATATAGAAAAGTTTAAATAAAATTTTTCATATAAAAAATTCTTAAAAATTTTTCATTAAATTTTTCATACAAAAAATATTTAATGAAATTTTTCGTGTAAAAAAATTTTAATAAAATTTTTCATATAAAAAAATTTAATAAAATTTTTCATTTAAAAAAATGTATAAAATTTTTCATTTAAAAAAATTTTAATCAAAAATAAGGTTTTTCTTTTTATTGCTTGCAAAATTGATTAAATTTTTACATATGAAATATTTTACACGAAAAAAATTTCATAATTTTTTTTGCATAGTAATTTTCAATAAAATGTTTTATGTACTCAAATTTGGATAAAACATTTCATATAGTCAAATTTTAATTAAATTTTCCATATAGCCAAATCTGGAATAAAGGAATTTAAAATATTGACACAATTTTCCATAAAAAAAATTTAATGACATTTTTTTCGTATAGAAAAATTTTAATAAAACATTTCGTTTAAATAAAATTGTTCATATAAAAAACTTTTCATGAAATTTTTCATATAAAAATTTTTCATGAAATTTTTCATATATTTTTTCATAAAAAAAATTTCAAATAGAAAAATTTTAATGAAGTATTTCATATAGAAAAGTTTTAATGAAATTTTTCATATATAAAAGTTTAAACAAAATTTTTCATATAAAAAACTATTCATAAAAAAAATTTTAATGAAATGTTTCATATAAAAAAATTTAGTGAATTTTTTCATATAAAAAATTTTAATAAAATTTTTCATGAATTTTAATGAAATATTTCATATAGAAACCTTTTAATGAAATTTTTCATATATAAAAGTTTAAACAAAATTTTTCATATAAAAAACTGTTCATGAAATTTTTCATATAAAAAAATTTTAATGAAATTTTTCATATAAAAAAAAATAATGAAATTTTTCATTTAGAAAAAGTTTAAACAAAATTTCGTTTTTCTTTTTGTCAGCAAAATTGAAGAAATTTGTACATATCATAGAAAATTGTTGATGAAAAAATTTGCTATTTTTTTGCATAATTAATTTTAATAAAATGTTTTATGTAGTCAAATCTTGATAAAACGCTTAATATAGACAAATTTTAATTTAATTTATATCCAAATTTTGAATAAAGGAATTCAATGTAGTAGAAAAATATGTGTCACTGTTTAAAGCGCTATTTAGATATTTAAAAGTTACAACACTGTTTATCAAGGAAAAACTTTCGCAGAGTTGTATGTTTAAGTTCGGAAAGTACCCAATTACACTGCTGTAATTTTGAGTCAAATTTCAAGCTTAATAAGCTTGTTTCAAATACTCTATTTCAAGTATCAAACTCTTAAAAGCTCTTGTTCAATATACATGTTTGTGTGTAAACAGGCTTGATTCAAGCATTTGAAACGAATAACCAAGCAAAATACAGCACTGTCGGTATAAAGAGGCAAAAGAAACAACAGAAGAAGCAACGAAATTCATAATAATGAACATTAAAATTAGTCTCAACGAGAAAGCGAACGATTTAAGACGTGTTCAACAAGCAAAAAAAAGTTTCAATCGTTTAAGAGATATTGTACAACAATAATTAAGAAAGCATTTAAGCGCTTATAAAGCAGAAAAACATTACAATTAATAAGCAATAAATACTTGATGAAAACTACAAATAGAAAGCACTAAACAAAAGTAAAAGTGACATAATTTGTGTAATTAGTTAGTTTTTTAACCGGCATTTAGCTAAAGGTATAAAAAATATTTCCAAAATAGTTACATTTTTGATACGTATGGAATTTAAATTCATAAACAAGTGGCCATTTTGATTAAATTAACAAAATCTATACATATTGTGAAACGAATAAAAAATAATACAAAAAAGAGAAAAATAAGTGAGAAAAAAGCAAAACTTCAATAAAAAGCTACACTTAGCTTTTAAATCAAATCCAGAAAAATATAGAATTATTTTAAAAACAAAGTGGAAAAATCAAGAAATAAAAACTGTGAAACGACTAATATTTTTTTTAAATAAAGCCTAAACGAAATGAATTAAAGAAATATTAATAAAAAAATTAACAAAACAAGAAAATTACTTAATATTAATCTAGTACTTAGTTAAAATTTTAATCACAATTTTCTTATTGCCCCTTTTCTGTACTCGTATTTATGTATACACACTACACAATAACAACAAGTGTCAATTTTCTATTTACGCATTGAAATCTGTGTGCTAGAAAGAGAAAGCGAGAGCAAATTATAGAGCTAAAAGGAGATAAGAAAATATTAAGTAAAATGAAATGCAAATAACTTAAACACAAATTACAGTGTCTAGATAATTTTAATTAATATAGATTATTTTGTTAAAAAGTAAATGCCTTATTATTTGATTGCATTTCAATTCGCCCTAAAAATTTAA
Source organism: Stomorhina lunata (assembly GCA_933228675.1). Classification (NCBI taxonomy): domain Eukaryota; kingdom Metazoa; phylum Arthropoda; class Insecta; order Diptera; family Rhiniidae; genus Stomorhina; species Stomorhina lunata. Next base: position 137,854,079 of record OW121741.1, on the reverse strand, counting down.
TTTGTCAATTTTTTAACTTTAAAATAAAATAGTTTCTTACATAGGACTTAAAAAGTTTATAAAACAAGTGACTGACTCGCTATTTAATTTGTTAACAATTTAAAAACAAACTCCAAAATAAAGTAAAACGTCATTGCTCCAAATTTACAGCTACTCCTTTTAAACTCTCTCCCTTGCTCTCTTCTGCTTTTTACTTATTTCTTAATAAACAAAAAGCACATACATTTTTAAATTCCTTTACTTAAATGCAAACAATTAATAAATAGTTCAACAAAGTTTAAAAACAACAAGTAACAACAAAAACTAAAGAAGTTTTAAATAAAAATTAAAAATAAGTTTAAAAACAATAAACATAATTAAGACAAAGCTACAAAATGTGGAATCCAACACCGTCATCATCAACAGCGTCGTCAAGTGATAACAATCAGCAAAATATTAAGGAAGTAATTGATGTAGGTGACGATTGTAAATGTAGTAGTAGTGAACAGCAACAACAACAATTAAATCAACAGCAACAACAACCACAAAAAAATAACAGTAAACAAACTTCAACATTTGGCGGTCAAGATAACTTAGACGACGACGGCGAAGAGGACCACAATAAGAAGTATTCGGATTTGGCAGGTGAAACTATAGACTCCGGCTTTATATCGGGACCACAAACCACAACTTCCTCAGGTCCTTTGGATTTGGATAGCCCACAAGCCGCTAGTGGAGGGGATATTAAAAAATTAAATATACCCGATTCTAAATCACAACAACAACAGCATAAAACGCTAGAACAACAAACCAATTTAGATTCAGGCATTATCGAAGAAGAATACGACGAAACAAATTCAGCTTCAAAAATGATTTTACCTCATAGTGTTGAATCCGGTATGTCTGAATGGTTCTGTAATTTAAGTTTGCAAAATAATCCCAATGCTGCCAATTCGTCTACAACATCATCATCATCTTCAAATTCTCGTACAGTGGCCAGTACGGGTTTAAATAATTTAGATGCTCCCAAACTGCAGCCAACAACAGCCCGTTCTACACAGTCCACCAAACAAACAGTATCATCATTATCATCCTCACCAACCTATGCAGCTGGTTCAACTGCTCAACAGTACCAACAACAAACCGCCACAATACAAATAACTCCCGCAAATGCCTGGGAGAAATACTATCAACAAAATGATGATGGAGATACGTAAGTATAATTTTTTTTTATAGTTGAGATAGTCTGTAAACTAAGACAGGGTAATGTATGGATTAAGTATACTTAAACGCCAAATGAAAAAGTTTGTGTGTTTGAAAGGGAAGACGATTTATTATATGAAGTTTAGTTAAAACTATAAACTTACAAATTTCGTTCGCTTGTCAATGCTTATGTTTAAAGACTAGGAAAGGGATTTGAGAGAAATATCGCACTTGATCTCCTCTGTTGATCATTAACTTAAAATTTTAAAATTCTCAGTAGAGTCAAAAAACTATTTTAGTTTACTACTACTTTCATATAAGGAAGAGGGTAAAACTGTAGTTTTTTGGCGAAATTATAGTGAAAATGATGTCAGATTTTTACAATGGGTAGATAAGACCACTACACATCAATTTCTTCTAAAAAGTGAAAATTTAAAAATATTTAGTTAATACCTCTTGTTGAACAAGTGCAATATATTTAATAATAGCAATTGGATTTTCTATATTTAGAAGGTAAAGAATAAAGATTATGCTGAAGATAAAAATGTTTAAATTTTTTGTAGTAAATTTTTGTAATAAAAATAAATATTCAGGGTTCAAAATTTTCTGAATTAATGTACCCGTACTCTAACGAAGCTACCCAAAACAGTCCGAAGTTGTCAGAAATTACTCAAAAAACAACAATTTATATTGAAAAGTTTTGTACGGGAATACATTTGAGTATGTTTGGATTGTTTCGTTAAAGTAAAGGACCGCATATTATTTGACAAATATCGAAAAATTTCGAAAATTATATTGGCTAAATATAAATTTATCTTAACATTTTTCTTTTAAAATAGAACGAAACTAGAGATAACTAAATAAGGAATTCAAAGTAATTTGAAATTAGTTTCAAAACTTGCAAAGGTCATCATAATAAAGTATATACAGCATTTACAGATATAGAATGTACTTTAAAAGATCTATGTACCTATCTGGCTTTAGATATTTTTAAAGATTGATAATTAACCAAAAGTCTTCTTCTATTAAAAGTTCAAGGTTTTAGGTTCATAGCAATAATCTTTCAAATTCATCATACCGAATTTTCCTTTTTCTACCAAATTGTCATATATTTGGAGTAGATATAACCTATTATGAGCCAAATTGATTTTCTTTGGTACCTGTTTAAGATGTTTAATACCTTTTACTAAAAACATTAACATCTTTCATTTTTGGGCACAAAATAAGGCAATAGTGAAAGATCATAAAACAGACATCCTCGTACAAGCAAAAAGTTAGTGACAAACAGGTCATAAATAGTCATAAATCACCTGTTGCATTGTGGCATTTGTTTAACATCCGTAAAAATTCCCAAAATTTCATTGCTAAGTAGTTTGTAAGTATACAACAGGTTTAGGTCTTTCACCGTTATTGTGTCTTAAAACTACGTGATCTTTTTTTCTAAAAACAGGATCAGGATTAAGAGGAAGTATTTATTTGTTTGCAGGTTAAAACAGGTGTTTCTTTCAACTAAAAGGCAGGTGATAGTTTAATTTTAAATATTGTTTGGATTTTAAGGATTTGCAAAACAACACGTCTTAGTGTTTTCTTTTCACTTGTTTTCTTATTTCTTTGTAGTGAAATTTTTATATATTTCATTGTTTTTATTTTTTTTTTCAGACCTTTACATTTGGCCTGCATTTCGGGTTATGTTGATGTTGTTGCTGCCTTAATACGTATGGCTCCCCATCCTTGCCTTTTCAACATACAAAATGATGAAGCCCAGACACCTTTGCATTTGGCCACCTTAACAGCTCAACCAAAAATTATCAGAATGCTATTAATAGCTGGAGCAGAGGTATGTATGTTTAACAATAAAGTTGTATAGGGAATACCCATGATTGTTTCTTTATGCATTAGCATTTCTATAAATTCTTTTGTGTAAGTCATGTCCTTAACGGAAATGCTTGTAGGGCGTAGTTGTGATATTTTGTAAATTCATTAATTCAAAATTGTACTATTGTTTGATGATTTTCGAAAATGTCCTATCCTATTAAGTCCTATCTCCCTTAATAATCAAAATTTAAAGAATTTTACACCAAAAATTCTTCATTTGGAAAGGTCTATCCTATTCAGAAAGAAGACCATTTTTGATTTTTCAGCACTTGAAACTTCGACTTTAAGAATTCTACAAAATTTAACAAACATTTAAATTTTTCAAAAAGGTTTATCAAAATTTTGGGACATCAAACATTTAATTAAAAAGTTTTACTGTAGTGTATTGCACTAAGATCCCAATTTATTACAATTATTTATTATTGTAATAAATATATTTTTTTAATTTTAAATTTAAATTTTTCTTCAAATATTTTACCAATAAAGCCCACCGCCCGTGATCGTCATGGTAATACAGCTTTACATCTTGCCTGCATATCTGGTGAAGAACAATGTGTACGTGCTTTAACTATACCCATTAGTGCCTCCGAAGTAAATGAAGCCCATCGTCAATATGGTCATCGTGCCAATGATAATTCCTACTTACAATATGCCCAATTACCCTCCGATCTGGAAATTCGTAATTATGATGGTAAGTACAAAAATGTTGCATGTTTTATTTAAAATTAATTAAAAAAGCAATGTTCAAAATGTTTAACTTATAAACGTTGATCTTAATTTTTATTACTGAAATCTTTTACGTTTCATGTCTGTTAACAACTATAATCTATAGATTGGAAAACATTGTCTTTCAGACGTCCCGTCTTTTGTCTTATAAAATATATTCATTATTTTTTTTCGCTCATTATTATTTTTTTTTATTTGGCTAGCCATAGTCATAGACATTTTTTGATTTTGGCACAAAATGAAGGAATATATTATAGATTTTATCACACATCTAGTTGAAACATTTTGTTTTTAAAAATAAAAATTTATTTCAAAAGAAAGAATTATACAAACTTTTATACTTACATACATACATATAAGCAAAAATCGGTTTCTTTATTTAAGAATTTTCCGCTTAGCTGTCTGATTTTTTATTCTTGAGAAAATATATATTCTTTTCATGTCTATTTTTATATTTGTGTCTATATTGTCAGTATTTAATGAAATATATTACATATTTGTTAAATATGAATTGTTTAATACTTGTGTAGTAAAATGGCTATATATTTCATTTTCTTTTTTAAATTATGGAATTTTAGAATTTAGGAAAATTTTACATATGAAAACTTTTGAATAAGCGGGATCTTGTAAGCTAGATTTAACATAAATATATTAAATTTTGAAAGTTATTCCTTTTAAGGCCTATATATGTGTTTACATAGATGTTTGTTAGCGTATTTAATAGATTTCCCCCATACATTTTCTTTTTAAAATTTCGTTTTGACGTCAGACTATCAAGAAAATATATGTGCAATCATTATTAGTCAAGTGTGTTTATTGCGAAAATTAAAAAAAAAAAATTAAAAAAAAATCTAAAGAAATTGTTTATATAAACAATATATATTTGTATATTTTTCCTAATATATATCTTTCTTATATTCATTTATTCTTCTGACGTCAATCCACCATATGTGGCATTCAGAATAGCCTTAAGTGTATAAATGATTTAAATTTTGAAGACAACAACCATTAAATAAACAAATTGAGAAAATTGAAAAATAATAATTTTCTTTTGAAGTTTTTGTTAAAGAATTAAAAAATGGCAACATTTTAAAAATAATAATTTTTTAAATATTTGAAAAAAATGACTCAAGTTAGAAAATAATAAAAATAATAAAATCAAACCCCCTAATTCATAAACGAAAATTAAAATTTTCAAAGGCTTATAGTACGAATTTTGTATGGAAAATTTGACTTATAAGCTTGTCATATCATTATTTTTCGTTTAGTTTTAAAGATATTGATATAAAAAAATACATAATAACTTAATAACTTTGTTAAAGAATTAAAAAATGGCAACATTTTAAAAATAATAATTTTTTAAATATTTGAAAAAAATGACTCAAGTTAGAAAATAATAAAAATAATAAAATCAAACCCCCTAATTCATAAACGAAAATTAAAATTTTCAAAGGCTTATAGTACGAATTTTGTATGGAAAATTTGACTTATAAGCTTGTCATATCATTATTTTTCGTTTAGTTTTAAAGATATTGATATAAAAAAATACATAATAACTTAAACAACTTTAATCATTACAAACTTAAATATTTCATTGGTTTCAAAAATGGATTTTTTTTGAAAAAAATTTCAATTACTCACAACGATGATAATGCAAATGTTTAAAAACAAAAAAATAAATCCCCCACATTCACAAGAAAGTCTGAAAATCCGAAATAGGTTAAATGCCAAAAATACTTGTGGTTCTAAGAAAGTAATTTTTGTAATAAAAAATTCCCCCACCTTAAAAAAGAAATAAAGAAAATAATAATAGATATCCTGGTATAATTTAATATGAAACATGTGCGTGTCTAGAGAGTTTTATTCTAATGCCTTAACCAAATCTAATTTTGGCATTAAATAAATTGTTTATATCGATTATTTTCGGTTAAAAAGTCAACATTGTACCTCCAACTCTTTCTTGGGTATACAAATGTTAATACAAAAATACTAAAATAACAACCTTCACTTGTAATATAACCTTTAACCAAACAAATATTTAATGTAAAAAATATACAAATATTCAAGGTAAATTACATTAAACAAAAATAAATTTTAGTATTAGAATTTTGTACCTGATATCAATAAAGAAAAGATTTAAATGAAAGTGTTTTCAGTTAGTAGATAAATATTTTGTTGATAACTTGCAGTTTTATGACTTTTTTTAATTTTTCTTCAGTTTTAGTTTTATTTAAAACAATAAATACTCGCACAATATTGTTTTTTTTTTTTGTTTCGTATTGTTTATTTTACATATTTAAATCAATCCCCACATGTTTTGCCCAGTTTATTCATATTTTTCATTTTCGCTTTTAAATATTTTTATATTTTTCTGCTATTCGCGGCTGTTTCTTTAGTTTTGCTGTTGATGTGCTGGCTGGCTGCTTTGGCTAAATATAAAAATATTTTGGGTTTTTCCCAAAAAACACACAGAAAAACAGACGAAACATTGAAACCTCGCCGCCAACACCACTACCATCACCACCACCGTCAGAGCACTACCATTACCCATCATCTTCTTCATCATCGTACGTAAAGCATTAACTTAGCATTTTCATAGACGTCCGTCATAATATTTCATATAATGTGAATCAAAATAGAAATGTGATTTTATTTATTAAAGTTAAATTATTATAAAGATTCATTTATTGGATTTAATATTGAATTATTAGAAATTTTAGGCTTCAGTAGATTTGGGATTTAAAAATTTTTGACTGGGATTTAGAAATTTGTTTAAAATATTGCAATTTCTTATGGAACTTGCGGTAATTACCATAAACTATATCAAGACTGAAAACACATAGTCTAATAAGGAACCAAAAAATATATATTTCTAAAATGTACTTTACTTTAGAAATAGTTTATAGCAATTACATTTACATTGTTATACCCTTTACCACCATATATGGAAAGGGTATTAAAAGTTTGTGCTGATGTATGTAACACATAGAAATATTTGTCTTAGACCCACCTTTTAGTATAGCAATAGACTTAGAATTACTTTTTGAGTCGATTTAGCGATGTCAGTCCGAGAAATTGATGAAATTTCGAGCAGATAATTTTTTTGATAATGGGACCATGTCTATTGAAATTTGTCAAAATCGCTCTATTATTTATGGTACCTCTCATATGTCTCACTTCCCGGAATTGATATTTGACCACGGATATCAATATTTTCCATGAAATTTAAGACAAATACTGCTTATGTAAACTATAATCACTGTACCAAATTTCGTTGAAATCGGTCCGCATTTAACCATAGCTCCCATACAAACTCTTCTATCAAAACGCACTAAATGAAACAAAAATCACTAAAACGCTCGTAAATCTGAAGATAATGAGAATTTTTATTTTTTTGCATTATAAGCTTTGTAAAAACTGTAATCAATTTGCCAAATTTCGAAGTAATCGGTCCGCATTTGACCATAGTTCTCATATAAGACAAATGACGGAAACAGCTTAAATGTATAAGTTTTGAGAAAATGTTTGTATGATGGCAAAATTTCGCAATTATTTGTCTTTATACAGGAAAAAGAACACCTTTGACCTTAGTGGTGAAGGGTACCGTATAGTAGGGCTTGACCGACTATTGTTTTATTTTAAACTTTGACAACTTTGGCCTACTAAATCTAAAAATGATATTGGTTGTTTCGAGTTGATAATTGTTAAGAGATTCGTTTTCTCAACGTTTTCAAATCTAATTTCGATTTAGAAAAATGGATTGCCTAAACAGCCATGTTCTACTTTTTTCAAATATTAAAAATCAATTTAAAATTGTTTTTCAAATATGAAACCTTTAAAAAATTTGGTTTCAAAAAAAGTTTTCAATTCTTAGAAAATTATGAATACTCTGCTAATATGTTTTTAATTGTAAATTAATTACATGATAATTTGATTTGTTTAAATTTACTTGTTTTTAACGTCTATAAAATTTACCCATGACGTTAGCTGCAGATTTTTGTGAACGTCATATCTGTTAAAAAATATTAAAAATTAATTTTGAAACACTTTTTGTTTTCTTTTAAATAATTTTTAATTTTTTTGAACTTTGCTCCTAGCATTAGAGTAAATCACGTCACGAGTTTTGAATAAAAAAAAATGCAAAAATGTGAAATTGAGCAAAAGTTGGGAGATGCGACTATTAAACGATACACTCTAGCCGATGTTCGAGTTTCGAGAAAAATATCCCTAGTTTCTTCAGAGCACATATCATTGTAACACAACGTCATAGCTGTTAAAAAATACTAAAAATTAATTTTATTTTGAAACACTTTTAGTTTTCTTACAAATCATTTTTAATTTATTTGAACTTTGCTCCTAGTATTAGAGAAAATCATTCCACGAGTTTTGAATAAAAAATGCAAAAATGTGAAATTAAGGAAAAGTTGTGAGATGTGACTATTATTATTAGCCGATGTTCGAGTTTTGAGAACAAGATCCCTTATATCTTCAGAGCACATACCATTGTAACACATCTTGCACTACGACGATGTTCCATTGTCACCAATGGAGCAGATTTTAAATTTTATAACATACGTTTATTAGTGAAAGCCCTTTTCTATTTTTAACAATTCCAATTTAATTTTCTTGTCATTATTAACTAATAAATCTTAGTTAAAACTTAAGTTCCGTGTTACTACGAAATCCAATAATTTCAAAATCAATGACGGTCATAAATCTTAACCGTTTTAAAGTTTGAAAACCCATTGACAGTGAAATACTAAAAATGTTAAATAGGCTAACATTTCAAAAGCTAACGATTAGATTGGATGTTTGGCATGTACTTTCACAAATATGGCAAAAGAAATCACAGTTACTAGGTTCAGATAATGAAAACAAGATTAATTATGGGGTTTTCAATTGAATAATGCCCCCAAACAAAAATAAACAGTTTATTTGAAATAATCGTTACACACTTCAATTTATTTGAATTTTGTGTCAAGTTTTAAGCACTTGTGATAAGTTAATAATTAACTTTTTAAATTAAATATCAAAATGAGACTTGTTATAAGGCCCCTAAAAGTTTTAATCATGTTCTTGAGAAATGTCTAGTTTGCATTAATTTTCTTCAATATTTTGACTGAAGCGCATTTTTTTTATTAAAATTGAAGTTATACTTTTTATTTAGTTATTTGTTTAAACTTTTTCTTTTTTTGGAGTACAAACTAATAACAATTTATTACACTTTGTTGTTATCTAGACAGTTTTTCGTTGTTTAATTAGCTCGCGGGTTTCCCCAAGAAATTTAATACACTAAACAAACGTCGTACTACAAAAATATGATAAGAAAAACCTTAAACAGATAATTTATATTGTTTTGCAATGAATAGAACAATTATACATGAAATGGAAAAAAGATAAAATATATTAATCTATATATTGTTACTAGCAAAATACGTCATAGAAAATACCCTTTTTTAAATTGGTTGGATAATGGGTTTATTTTCGTTTAGATTATTTATAATTTTCTTTAATTGAAATCAATAAATTTATAAACTATATAAGGTAAAGACAACTAATGGAAGGTTAGGTAAATATTTTATTTATTGTATTGTATGAGTGTTCAAAAATAAGTTATTTTAAATGGAAATTTATTTTTAAGATTTATTGACTTTTTAACTGTAGAATATGTAGTTTAAAAAGTACCTCCCACTCAAAATTATTTTAATTTCTTTAAACTCTTAAGTGAAAATGCGAGTGTCGCCCGCTACTATTTTCTGTTCCAAATTCGAAACTGACCAGATATACCGCCTTTTATATAAATGTTTTAAAAGTGATAGTAGTTGTGATATTGATAAATTATCATGGTTCTTTTTTTTGTAGTTAGGACCAGCATTAATTGAATTAGGGGTCATCAATGCATTGTGTTGTTGCTAGAAAAATTGTTTATGGGAAGAGCTATATATAGGAGTAATGTTTGTTGAGATTTGACTTAAGCATTATTATATTTCAACTGGCTGGGAAAAATTTTGCAGCTCTAATAGATAGTGTACTGCGCAATAAATTTAGAGTTTCAGGAACTAGTTTCCCGATTTCGTTAGAACACATTCTAAAGTAAAAAACAAGTAAGAATGTGCTATAGTCGATCAAGCAAGACCATACGATACCCTTCACCACTAAGGTCAAACGTGCTTTTTCCTGTATAAAGACAAATATTTGCTAAATTTTGACAACATACAAATATTTTCTTAAAAATTATATATTTAAGCTGTTTCCGTCATTTGAAATTATACGAGAGCTAGGGTCAAATGTGAACCGATTGTCTCGAGACTTGGCAAATTGATTACAGTCTTTACAAAAATTATGTATGCAAAAAATAAACTCAAAAATTCTCATTATTTTCAGATTTATGAGCGTTTTAGGGATTTTTTGTCTCATTTAGTGAGTTTTGACAGAAGATTTTGTATAGGAGCTATGGACCGATTTCAACGAAATTTGGTTGTGATTTTAGTTTACATAAGCAGTATTTTTTTTAAGTTTCATGAGAAAGTATTGATATTTGTGGCCAAAATATCAATTCTGGGAAGTGGGACCTTTGGGAGGTACCATAAATAATGGACCGATTTTGACGAATTTCAATAGCCATGGCCCCACTATCAAAAAATGATCTGTGCCAAATTTTATAAAATTATCTTTAGAATTGCGAACTGTACTTTGACTACATGATTTAAATGGGGGTCCAGCCAGACGGACGGACTTACTGACATCGCTAAATTGACTCAAAAAGTGATTATGAGCCCAGTGGTATACTTAAAGGTGGGTCTAGACAAATATTTCTATGCGTTACATACATCAGCACAAACTTATATTATATTCCACCTATGGTGGTGAAGGATATAAAAACTAGTTATTATTTTGAGAATCTGCAGAGTTATCTATGATTGGTTTTGAGAAATTTTGTACCCCTGTATTATTTAATTATTATTATTATTATTATTATTATTATTATTATTACTACTGTACAAAATGCTTTTAATATTGATTATGATATTCCTGAAATTGCAAAACTTCAAAGGCGGCTTTGGAAATTTTAATTGTTTGTTTACTTTTCTTCAAAACCACAAAATTCTTAAAGACTTTAAAAAGGGATTTTCTACTTTTGTTTTCCAAATACTTTTAATCACATTAAAATACCAAGAATTCAATATTTGAGAAATAATTTGAAAAAATTACCAAACACGCCGATATTTATAAACCGCAAAAAAATTTAATATTGTTTTTAAAGAATTTGAAAGGGTTTTTCTGTATTCTTTTAAATTTATTAAATTGTCATAATTCCAGGAATTTGTTCAATAAATATTACTTAATATTAAAAAAGAATTTAGAATTATTGCATGTTTCTATTTTAATACTGTAGTTTATTACAAAGTATAAATAAAATTGACATGATCATGATTACGTTATTTTTTCAAACCAAATAAGTCTCAAAACATTTGTTAAGTTTAAGTTTTCTTGGCCACACAATGTCTTTTTTTTAATTCCCTGCTTTGGAAAATCCCTCTTAACTTTCGAATATCAAGTTTAAAAACAGCAAATATAAGTTTTTTATTTTTTTTTATATAAAAGTGGGTTTTCCCTTTATTTTCATAAGGCATCCAAACTCAAACCCCAACGAAAAAAGTAAAAAATCGTTTAAAACAATTGGAAGCAAAAAACTGAAAAGAAATGCATAATCACTTAAAAAAAGGAAGCATTCATTCATGTACAGACAGACAGTTTTGTGTTCATTCCATATAAACATAATAATAATAAAAATTTAAAGCGTGACTTGTAATAACACCCCTCTACAAAAAAAAGCTCAAATTTCAAGACCCTAACTCTAACCATCAACTGCTAAAATCAGTTGTTAATTTAAAATGTGCAAAAATAATTATTTATAACAAAAAAAAAAAAAGAAAAAAAAGAGCTGACAATGAAAAAACCTGGCTGCTTGTTTTTATGTAAAACCCAGTTTTTAACGCTTTGACTTTTAGAGAATTAATTCAGTAAATCGTGAGAGGAGGGGGAAATCGCCCTACCTCACGCACGGTAAAAACCTAAAAATGTGAATAAACCCACATGTGTAACATGCCAGCGAATTACAACAAAAACATTTTAAATAAACATAAACATGTCAATAACAAAGAAAAGAAAATAAATTAACAGTTTTTTTTTTTTTGTTAAATATTATTCGTATGCACTTTGAAATTATAAAAAACCCTTTTTAGAAATTATGTCATGTTTGTTTAAAATACATGTTTTAAAGAAATTCAACACATAGATAGTATTTAAGCCAAAAATCTCGCTCACTTCACACTTTTTTATATTTGATTTTATTTAAACAATTTTGTGTGTAAATTTGAAATTAACCCTTTAAGGGCTTGACAGACTTTTTCTTAATTAGCAAGCCCAGCCTTTAGTATAAATACTGCTTGTCTATGATCTCCATCTGTCATCCAAACGTTCATTCCTTGAACTTGCTCATTATGGGTTCCAAGTCTTCTGTAATTCATCTAGGTCTGGTTTGGATGTCATTCTTGTCGACAACATCTCTAGCAATCAACAGAATGAGTTTAATTTAGCCCTGGGATCTGCCTTCATTGCAACTGACGTCAGCCATTGCTTTGTTGTTGTTGTAACTGCGATATTATTGTTAATATCGCAGAAGTGGCAGTTCTTGGTCGGAATCCTAAGATTTCCGAGTTTCCGGTGCGAAGAACCGACTGCCGTGGGAACCCCACCCCTTTGCTGATGACCGCTATTACAAGGCTGTCTTTAGTAACCACTGCAAGAGACAATAAACTTTAGGTCTTTTTGGTGTCGGAGGATCATAATATGATCACTATGTTTTACATGATGTTTAGCAGCATTCGAATCGACATTTTCAATTCTATCCAAGCTTAGTTTACTCTCACACCAGTCAGGTTTGTCTTATCAAGTCTTACCATCAAATTTACGAAAACTTGTATGAAATTTAAGGAAAATAAAATAAAAACTGATGAGGAAAATACTCGTGTGTGAATGTGAATGCAGGTTCAAAAGAAATTTGAAGAAAAACTGATTCGTGTGAAACGGGACTTAGTCTACTTTCACACCAGTCAGGTTAGTCTCACCAAATCTTGAGTTTGTACGAGAAAAAGCTGACAGAATTGAAATTGATACAAACCCGACCTTACCATCAAGTTTACGAAAATTTTCAAAATTTGTATGAAATTTAAGGAAAATAAAAAAATGAAAACTGATGAGAAAAATGTTCGTGTGTGAATGTGAATCCAGGTTCAAAAGAAATTTGAAAAAAAAACTCTATGTTATGAGATGTTAGACATACGTCATTCTAAGAATAGTTTGCTGAGTGCAACTCCGTATCAATAGACCTTCTCCACTTTTTAGTAGACGCACCAACAAGACGGCCGCTTTCCTGTGGATCCAACGAAGTGCTTGTCGAGCAATGTTGGTATTTTGGCCTACGAAGCGTGTGGCCAATCCACCGCCATTTCTGTTGACAAACCTCTACAGAAGCAGGGATTTGGTTTACCGCGTTTAGGAAATCTTCATTTCTTATTTCTTATTTCTTATTTCTTATTTCCAAGTTTATTGCATAAACACATCGAATCGTAAATAATATTTTTTTATAGTTTCGAACAACTTTTGCAATAAAAATTATTATTTTGCAATATTGCATGATTAAGCAACATTTAAATCTGAATTCGAAATCTAAGTTCAAAATTCTAGCTTTGTAAACTAATCTGTTAAAATAACACGCGTCGTCTTTGAAATTCACAAACTTGTACGTCAGTACCTATCAAATCATCCCATATCTCAAAACAAAACTGGGAAGTTTGGAAAAAAAATCAGTTTTTTTCTAAAAATATCTTATTTATAGGCGCCATTTTTAATGGCGCCTAAAAAACTACATGCCTTTAAAATTTAAATAGATTTTCAATTAGAAAAAACCCAACTTAAATAATCAAATAAATAGCAATGAACTTTTACAAATGATCACATCTAGAGCTATTAAGTTCAACAATGGGTTAACTGTTTCAACTGATAATACACATTAATAATACCTATAATAATGAAGATAATGATCATTACTAAAATGTTACTTAGTTTCGGTTTGGTTTGACTGTCAGATGCTAAACGAAATTTTTTTTATTGGGTGGGAATTTCCAAAATTTTGGAAGTGTGTATGTGGGATTAAAAATGAAATTTTAAAAGAAACAAAGAAATTCAACCAGTAACAGGGGGAATATATTAATAATTATACAAAAATACAATATAAGAGACTTGATGTCTGTAGCTTAAGATAAAATTGAACTTTAACTTAGATAGATAGAAATTCTTATTTTAAATTTATTTATATATCAACTTAAAAATTCGTAGTAAAACCGCAAAATTTTATCAATTTACTATTATTAATTAATATTAGACATGTTCGCATTTAAAATTTTGTGCTGTAATAAATTATGAGACAAGCCTTCTTCTAACTTTATGCGGTTTTAAAGGTAATTAAATTTAATTTAAAATTTTTAAAGTTATTTTCAAATAATGACGTACGGATTTCCCCATTAACTTACTAATATTTTATAAAATGACTCTAAAAATAAAATGCGTTGTCAAAACTGGGAATATTTTGACATTAAAAAATACAACTCTAACCACAAATCAACTGAATAAACAGTCATACTTTCGGAAATCTTAATACGATAAGGTGAAAGACTTATTTTATAATTGTTGGGGTTTTATTGAACTTTAAAATTGTTATTATAAAACTGAAAATAAGGCGGTTAAACCCTTGATTCATTTTGTTTATTATTATATAAAAAAAAGTTTTTATTTGAATAATACAATCATTGAAATTATTGAATGAATTGTAAAGTTTTTGTTGTAAGTTATAAATTGTCTTGTAAATTATTTTAGTTCAGGTGGTGATATCTCTCCATCATCGTTTACAATTATTTAACTTACGTTTTGTATACTATAAAATTGATTCATGTAGTTTTTTTTAAAGTTATCAAGCTAAATATTTTTTAACTACACTGGGGCACAGAATTCGATTCTTGGATATATTTGCAGAATCCGAATATTTGACTGCATTTTGAAGTTGCTCTATTCTTTTTTAAAAACTTCTTTTTCTTGGCTTATTACGTCATAACTTATATAAAATCATAGATTCTTAAGTTTAAATTTCAAAAAAAGGTTAGGCAAAGATTAGGCGATATATTTGCAACTACTTAAAGACAATATTTCAAAGAAATTTGTCTTTTTACTAAATAGGACAAATTGCTTCTGACATGCACAAAAATGAGTATCTCAAAAACTAAGGTTCATTCGAAAAAAAACTGATATAAAATTTAGTTTTCAAAGTTTTGTGCCGTAACGAATATAACATTTCTTTTTGTGCCGCAGTGTTTTTAAGCAAAATATTCAATAATGATTTCAATATAACGTTTTTTTAAAGTTATTGACATTGTTTGTCTGGTTTTTCGCTTTTTTAATTGAAAGCAACAAAATTATTTGCATTGCAATTTATCTCAGGGAAATCCTAAATTTTTGTATAACCGATTGTTGTTGGCAATTGAAAACAATTTAACATTCAGAGCTACATATGACAACATACCCTTAAGTATATGGTAGACTTTGGAGGCAAACAATTTTGTTTCAGAATTGTGAATTTCTCATGCCGAAAGTTTTGGTACATTAACAAACATAAATTCGTGAAGTATAAATATTTGTTATTTTGCGTTTTTTTTTTGCAATATTTGAAATTTTTTAAAAATTTAAAACTCATACTTATTTCGATTTCAATTGAATTCTCTACCTGCGAAAAAGACGAAACGGCATTATCGACAGTTAATTTTCAGAAATCTGAAAAAATTAGAATTGTCAAAAATTTGTCACAAATATAGGCGAATATAAAAAAAATGTTCATTGAAAATTTTTCTATAGTAAAAATTTTCATTGAAAAATTTGCTATGCAACAAATTTCATACTGGAAACTTTTTTTAAAAGAAAAAAAATCATATTGAAAATTTTAGAATATTTTATATGGAAAATGTTTCTAACCAAATATGAAGGAGAAGTGAAGAAAGATGAAACTGAAAAATGTTTGTGTTGACTTTTGATCAGTCGATAATCTGAGCTTTAACCTTTGATTTACAAACATAATTCGTAATTATTGTGTTTGTAAAATAGGTAATAATGTGAGTTTTTCGATCTGTCCAATAGTAGGGATACTCATCCTGAAGAAGATGGGGGGTTGTCCAATCATTTTTTTGGTTAAATAATTAAATTGTTTATTGCATTAATAAATAAATGTAATAGAAAGGGATCAAGTGCGAATAATTGTTCTTTTTGATTGATATTTACATCCCGAAAAGTTTGTTATTTTTTTGGAAAGAATAATGTATGTAGAAAAATTTTAAATTTTTTGAAAAACCCTTTTTAATAAATATACGTCTGCACCTGTAACAAGTTTTAAAATGAACTTTTGCTTATTTTAATCTTTTTTGAATCCCCTTTATAGCATTTTTGTCTTAGTCGCCAAAAAAAGCAACAACAAAAGTGATAGAAATAAAGAAAAGACAAAACTAAAAAATGTGTGTTTCTGTTCAGATGATAATCACCGCTTTATGTTAATATGTGTTGGACACAATAATTCGTATTTATTCTGTCCCTTAAATAAGATATAATGTGTGGTTTTCGCTCTGTCTAGAGTTAGGGATAATCCTCCTGAAGAAGATGGTCTAACCAACTATCGAAACGCGTCGAGGAAAGGTTTCCCCATCTACATTTTTTGGTTTTATCAAAAAACTATTTATTACAATAATAAATAAATTGGGATTTTAGTGCAATACACTACAGTAAAACTTTTAAATTAAATGTTTTCAATATAAAATTTTAACAAAAAATTTTATATTGAACATTTTTTTTTATTCAAAAAAAATGTATATTCATTGTAAGAATTAGAACTTTAACTAATATGAATAATATGAATACCTTAAAGGAGTGATGATCGCTGTATTTGCAGGATTATTGATAATTTGAGTGCCTTAACTGGTTTGAATTTTAAACATTTTCCATTCTAATTTTTTTATATATAACTAAAATGCCATAAATTTAATATTTCTTAATATTACCCTATACCCTAAAAAATAATAAAATCACCATTAAGTCTCTAAAAATATATTTGAACTCATTAAAAGTAGAATTTGCTCATACATTCAATTCAGTTCATTAAAAATATACTCGGTTGAACACATGTTCATTTAAATTTTCTTTTTATTTTTAAATACAGTCATGTGAATTTATTTTCCTTGATTTCAAAATTTATCTATGCAATACTTATATATACAACTGCCAGACATCTATATACTATATATAAACAAATCCTATTATATAGACAAAGAGATCTACAACTATGTATTTATACAATTTGTTGAAGAATAATTTTCGATAGAATTTTTTTTGAAATTTTGCCAAAAATATTAGAAAAATATTATTTCATAATTTGTAACAAATAAAAAAAAATCATTGGACCAAAAACAGGTTTTAAATAAATATTAATTTAAATTACATATTACAAAATTTATCATAGATATATAAGAACAAAAACCTTTGTAACTTTAAATTTAAAAGAAATATTTTGAGAATTTTTGTATTTTTTAATTTAAATTTAGTTGCTTTTAAAATACCACAAAGTTTTTATTTTAAGTGAAGAATTTTCGCTTAAAATAAAACTATAAAAATATAAACTTTGAAAAATTCTTTTGAAGACAAATGCCCCGACATTACAGATACAGTGTCTAATAAAACTTCTTAAAATGTTCTTATTCAAAATGCTGGCTCTCTAACACCAGACTGCCAGGATTTAAAAACAATCCGGTAAGTGATGGAAATCGATTGTTTTCAAATCGATCGTTTACAGATATATTTTTGAGATAGTTTTTCCCATTTTCACAAGAAAATAGATAAGATATCAGTCAAATGGATTAAAGCCCAATTTTTCATTAAAAAAAATTTATAGGCAAATTTTCGGTATAAAAATTTTATAGAAAATTTTTCGGTATAAAAATTTTATAGAAAATTTTTCGTTATTAAAATTTTATAGAAAATTTTTCGGTATTAAAATTTTATAGAAAATTTTTTGGTATAAAAATTTTATAGAAAAATTTTCGGTTAAAAAATTTTATAGAAAATTTTTCGGTATAAAAATTTTATAGAAAATTTTTCGATATAAAATTTTATAGAAAACTTTTAGGTATAAAAATTTTATAGAAAATTTTTCGGTATAAACATTTTATGGAAAATTTTTCGGTATAAAAATGTTATAGAAAATTTTTCGGTATAAAAATTTTATAGAATATTTTTAGTTACAAAAATTTTATAAAAAATTTTTCGTTATTAAAATTTTATAGAAAATTTTTCGTTATAAAAATTTTATTGGAAATTGTTCGTTATAAAAATTTTATAGAAAATTTTTCGGTATAAAAAAAATTTTATAAAAAATTTTTCGTTATAGAAAATTTTATAACAAATTTTTTCGTTATAAAAAATTTTATAACAAATTTGTCGTCAAAAAAGGTTAAACAATTTTTTTCGTTATTAAAATTTTATAGAAAATTTTTGTTATAAAAATTTTATAGAAAATTTTTCGTTATAAAAATTTTATAGAAAATTTTTGGGTATAAAAATTTTATAGAAAATTTTTGGGTATAAAAATTTTATAGAAAATTTTTCGGTATTAAAATTTTATAGAAAATTTTTCGGTATTAAAATTTTATAGAAAATTTTTTGGTATAAAAATTTTATAGAAAAATTTTCGGTTAAAAAATTTTATAGAAAATTTTTCGGTATAAAAATTTTATAGAATATTTTTAGTTACAAAAATTTTCTAAAAAATTTTTCGTTATTAAAATTTTATAGAAAATTTTTCGTTATAAAAATTTTATTGGAAATTGTTCGTTATAAAAATTTTATAGAAAATTTTTCGGTATAAAAAAAATTTTATAAAAAATTTTTCGTTATAGAAAATTTTATAACAAATTTTTCGTTATAAAAAATTTTATAACAAATTTGTCGTCAAAAAAGGTTAAAAAATTTTTTTCGTTATTAAAATTTTATAGAAAATTTTTGTTATAAAAATTTTATAGAAAATTTTTCGTTATAAAAATTTTATAGAAAATTTTTGGCTATAAAGATTTTATAGAAAATTTTTTGTTATAAAAACTTTATAGAAAATTTTTCGGTATAAAAAAATTTTATTGAAAATTTTTCTTTATAAAAAATTTTATATCAAATTTTTCGTTACAAAAAATTTTATAGCAAATTTTTCGTTATAAAAAATTGTATAACAAATTTTTCGTCAAAAAAAGTTTAAAGACATTTTTTTCGTTATTAAAAAGTGATATTATGTGCGACTTTTGTAGTTTATAATTATTTCGTTACAAAAATTTGTGCTTCTGTGTAAAATTGAAGTGATTTCCTAAGGAATAACCCATTTATTGGCATTATTTGATTTAAATATAAAATCTCAAAATCTTAGATTAACAAACCGCAAAATGGCAATTAAATTATAAAGCACGTGTTTTTATATTTTCTGTTAAATATAGGTTTTTTTTGAAGTGAAAATATAAGATTTATTGTGGGTTTTTTATAGAATTTTTATATGAAATAATAAATTTCAGTTATAAAGTTATCTCTTCAAATAAATTAATCATTCCCACAAATAACCACATATGACATTTTCATGTTACTTTTTTGCAATTTTTTTTTGATACTTATAAAAGATTTTAGTTTGTTTCAAATAATTATAAATCATTGAACTTTTAATAAGTTTTTTGTTTATTTTATTATAAAGTTTCTTATAATGAAGGACACCTCGATCAATTGATAATTGTCACTTATCACAAATTTCAATCCAACTTCCCCCTTCGATTTTTTTTTTTTGTACAATTTAGAAGCTGTTCAAATATTTGCCATAATTACTTATTATGGCTTTTTATCTTAAACAACAATATTATTAATAATTTGGTTTTTCCTTAATTGTTTTATATTTAAGTGCATGTTTTGAAATTGTATACACATGCGGAAATTCTTAAGTTTTATAAAAATGCCTGATATTTTTATATAAAATATTGAAAAATAACAATTTCACAGCTGTTAAAATAAATGTTTAATTTGATGATGTTAATATTTCTTTTTTCTTTCTGTTATTATTTTCAAAATAATTAATAAGTTTTATAATCTAACATTTTTATATTGTTTTTAACTCCTATTCATATTCATGGGGAATTTGGTACCAGTAAAAAAAATGCGTTTTAATTAATAAGTCAAATTCTAACAGCTTTAAAGTGAGTAAGTAAATTATGTAGAATTATTCTAACTACTTTTGATGATTAATATTGTATTTTTGATAAAGAAAGTTGATTAAATTTTTATAATATATAGCAGGGATTTTTAATTCTATTTAAATTTGGTAAAACTTTCGAGGAACAAAGAAATCAGCTTGTCGCTCAATAAATTCGAATAAACTGGGATTCTAGTACAATACACCTGATATTAATTTTGTACATCTTGTCTACAAAAATTACATTACACTTGTCAACAGCCAAAATTCTTCTAAGTACAAAAATAGTCGATATTAAATTTATTTTCTAAAATTTGAAATTTTTGAAGAAAATTATTCGTTATTAAGAATTAAAAAACAAAAATGTTTTTTTCGTTATAGAAATTATATAGAAAATTTTTCGTTAAAAAATGTATAGAAATTTTTTTGTTAAAAAAAATTTTATAAACATTTTTTCGTTATTAAAATTTTGTAGAAAATTTTTCGCAATAAAAATTTTATAGAAAATTTTTTGGTATAAAAATTTTCTAAAAAATTTTTTGGTATTAAAATTTTCTAAAAAATTTTTTGGTATAAAAATTTTATAGAAAACTTTTTAGTATAAAAATTTTATAGAAAATTTTTTGGTATAAAAATTGTATAAAAAATTTTTTTGGCATAAAAATTTTATAGAAAATTTTTTAGTATAAAAATTTTATAGAAAAGTTTTTGGTATAAAAATTTTATAGAAAATTTTTTAGTATAAACATTTTTTAGAAAATTTTTTGGTATAAAAATTTTATAGAAAATTTTTTTGTATACAAATTTTATAGAAAATTTTTCGGTATAAAAAATTTTATAGAAAATTTTCTTTATAAAAAATTTTATAGAATATTTTCTTTATAAAAAATTTTATAGAAAATTTTCGTTATAAAAAATTTTATAGAAAATTTTTGTTTTAAAAAATTTTATAGAAATTTTTTCGTTATTAAAATTTTATAGAAAATTTTTCGCTATAAAAATTTTTTGATATAACAATTTTATAAAAAGTTTTTTTTTATAAACATTTTATAGAAAATTTTTTAGTATAAAAATTTTATAGAAAAAATTTTTTGGCATACAAATTTTTTAGAAAATTTTTTAGTATAAAAATTTTATAGAAAAGTTTTTGGTATAAAAATTTTATAGAAAATTTTTTAGTATAAACATTTTTTAGAAAATTTTTGGCATAAAAATTTTATAGAAAATTTTTTGGTATAAAAATTTTATAAAAAAATTTTTTGGTATAAAAATTTTATAGAAAATTTTTTGGTATAAAAAATTTTATATAAAATTTTCGTTATAAAAAATTTTATAGAAAATTTTTCCTTATAATAATAGAAAATTTTTCGTTATAATAATTTTATAAAAAAAATTTTCATTAGAAAAATTTTATAGAAAATTTTTCGCTATAACAATTTTACAGAAAATTTTTCGTTATAAAAATTTTATAGAAAAGTTTTCGTTATAAAAAATTTTATAGGAAATGTTTCGTTATAAAAATTTTAAATATAATTTTTCGATTAAAAAAATTTTATAATAAATGTTTCGTTACAACAAAATATATAGAAAATTTTTCTTTATAAAGATTTATAGAAAATTTTTCGTTATATAAAATTTTATAGAAAATGTTTTCCTTAGAAAAATTTTCTAAAAAATTTTCCCTTATAAAGCTTTTATAGAAAATTTTTCCTTATAAAAATTTTATAGAAAATTTTTCTTTATACAAATTTTATATAAAATTTTTCTTTATAAAAATTTTTTGAAAAAAATTTTTGTTGTAAAAATTATATAAAAAATATAAAAATTTTATAAAAAATTTTTTGGTATAAAAATTTATATAAAATTTTTCGGTTTAAAAAGTTTATAGAAAATTTTTCGTTATAACAAAATTTTATAAAAAATTTTCTATTAAAAAAATTTTATAAAAATTTTTTTTTATAAAATTTTTGGGTATGAAAGTTTTAAAAAAAACATTTGAGGAATACTATTTTTATAGAATATTAAAAAATATTCTCTTAAAAATAAGAGTTGTCAAATTTGATTACATAAATCGCTTTCAGTTACCAGTTATACCATTTTTACCCCCTCAGCTGATTTCCAAAAATAAAAAAATCAATTTAATTTTTTGGCTAGTGCTATTGCTTAAAAATAATTTTTTCATGGTATTGAAATCGGTCCTGAAAAATATGGGCTCTCTGTGTTGTCATAGAAAAGAAAAAGCCACTTTGGCAGGCACTCCGTTATAAAAATTTCTGTGTTTATTAAATTTCTGGAGGAATTTTTCCATATTTTAGAAAGTATTTTGTTTCAGATGATGTCATATTAACACCTAATTGGCAGCAGTGATAAACTTTTTCATTTTTAAAATGAGAAATCCTCTCTCTTTTTAAAAATGGCGCTGTTAAAGCTCACACAAAAGATGAGACACAATCGAATTAAATGAATTTTATTATATTTCTCAATTTCAAAATGGCGTTGTTAAAGCAAAAGTTATTAAAACTCATAAAAGAGAAAATATATATGTAATTAGCAATATTAATTTGTTATTCCGATGTTGCCATATTTCATTAAAATTTTTAACTGATAAAATTTAAAACGCATAAAATATTGAATTTATGATGAATTTTAATATCTTTTTATTAATTCTTGGTATTTAATAATTTGAAATATGAATAAGTATTTCCGTTTAATAAGAAAGTAAATTAAAACGCCATTTTTAATTAACATTTAAATTTGGGAATTTTTAAGATAAATAAAAAAAATACAAAAGTTAATAACCGTTAGATGGAATACACTCGCTTATTTATATAAAAATAGACAATAAGACCAATATTTCAAGTATTACTTGACTATTGACTTATTTTTGTTAAAAATTTCGGGATTTCAAAAAATATTGCCTTCTATTTTTTATTAAATTTAAAATAATTTATTTAATACTTATTAAATTTAGTCATTAGCATTATATAAATCCCAAAATCTTAAGAATTAATTTATTTTAATATTAACTAAAGATCTGATCTGGTTTTGTTATTGCTCTCTTCGTTTCTCACTCTCTCTAAAAGAATTTTTGTTATTTAATGAATTTAGAAAAAATATTTAAATTTTTAAAGCTTTTTTTACTTTATATAGTAAAAGTGCTGATGGCTTAAGATGATGATATTTAGTATTACTCATTTTTTCTAAAAGTTGTTAAGGGGGAAATCCCAAAAAAATTAACTGTTTTATTTTAATATTTTTCAATACGAATTTATGATTTAAGAATTGGAAAATATTTGTTTTTAGCTTTAACTTTCTTTTAAAATGTTGTTCGTAATTACAAAATTACACGAGTTGTAAGATTTTTTTTGGTATTAATTCGTAGGTAAATTTTATTAACAAATTGACATCAGCATTATTTAAAATATTTGTGACACTATTATGACATTTTTGTTCATTAATAAATAAATTTATTTAAAATAGTGCTGAGTCAATTTGAAGCTAATAATTTATTCTATGCATTAAGTAAAAAAAAAAAATCGGAAACAAACGAGTTAAGGGGAGTGTTAGGGAAATAAATAATAAAAAAATATATGTTACATTTAAAAATTTAAATTTGAAATATCAGAAGGCAGCTAAAGGTAGGAGATAATGACACGTAAATAATACTTTAACCAGTTTTTTATGTTTTAAATATTTTTTCTTCAACACCTTTTATAAGACAATTAAGTCATTCAAGCTCGACCATATGATAACCTATACTAATGAGGTCAAATATAAAGCGAATCATAACAATTTGGAAAAATTTTCTTTTTAATTCTAGATCAGGGCTGCCAGAAAATTTTCTTGGAAAAACAAGATATTTAAAAAAAAATCGGCAGTACATTTTCAGAAATCGGCAAAAAATCGGATTTGTAATATAACCGAATATTCTATACCAGAAATATTCTATACCGAATATTATATACCACAAATCTGATATATCATATTTGTTAAAAAAAACTATTAAAACTTTGAGGTTAAGCTTGTTTTTTTAATATAACTCAAAAAATCGCCAATTTTCTAGCCAAAATCTGCATATCGGCACTTTACTATTTTTTAGATCGAAAATCGCCAATACGGCGATTTATCGGCAAATCTGGCAGGCCTTTTCTAGAGACATACATATATTAGCAGAATTTTGTCATCCTTAGCTAGCAAATGAGAGATTGTTGTTGATAATATCAGCAAAATGAGTCTTTTGGGATTCGTTTAGATGATCAAAAACTAGATTAATCAGCTTGGTGATCAAAAAGTGTATAAAAAGACTCATTGAAGCGCTTAGCAAGCGACTAGTTAAAAATGTTACAAAAAAATCTTGCAAAATGTGCGTAGTCATAATATAATCACGCAAACGATCGTAATATGATTATTTTTTGGTGATAAAAAAGGCCACAAAAAGACTTGTATCTCATTATGGGTGATGTGGCTTAGTTAGTTAGCACGTCGACTACTAAGCCTTACATATCATATTCAGCCTCATAATATTTTGGTTTTTTTGTGTGTTTTAGACCAATTTTTTGGGAGTAGGTCTTGTATAAGAGTCACGATGACAATGAACCGATTCAAAAGGATTTGGTTAAGTGATTTTTTTGTACAAGCAATCCTATGGAAATGGAAAATGGAACAATTTCGAACCAATAGCAATGATGCTGTACTTTTTTATAAGCATTACTTGGACCAAAGATATTGCACTACATACTTTTTTTCTGTCAAATTGTGAAATTAAAGTGTATAAAAAACAATAGAGAACGCAACAAACATACATTTCATGAGCAGGTGTATGTGCCTTAGCTTTCTCTTATTGGATGATAGTCTCCATTAGTTGTTTCTGAATAAGAGTAAAAACGGTATGTTCTTTTTTTTATGGGATTTTTCAAAACGACCGTACTGCAAATCAATGTATAGAGGTGCAACATATTTATATTATAGAGTCTAGAGTCGAACAAGTCTACCTGACGCCCAGATGAAAATACATGCAACGTTCAATAGATGTATATTCATCTAGATACCGATAGGATACTTAAGTGATCATGTAGGGTATACAAAACTGATCACTTTTCTCTAATGCTATATCTAATTAATAAAAATTCACGTATTTTGCATATTCAAGTAAACAAAAACAATAAAAAAAAAGATATTAGAAAAAAAAATTGTATTTAAAAATCTAGAAATGGAGAGTAAGTGGAGAGGAGTGCGACGGTCACATTTTTAAAAAATTTCGTATGACGTAAAATTTTAAAAACAGCAGCACAAAAATATTATTTACAATTTTGCAATATCATTTACAACTACGTAATTTAAATAAAAAAAATCTTTTAACTTAGGTCATTACTAAATTTTAACAAAATCATTTCTAACCGTTAGGAAAAAAACAAACAAATCAACGTAATTTCAACTTTGCAATAATTTATTAGTAAAATTCATTAAATTCCTATTAAAAGATTTTAAAACGAAACTACAATTATAAAATTACTATGTTTCAAATTAATTCAAACTTGAATGAGTCAATTTTAAAATTTACACGTGTTTGAAAATACCTACTCCCTAGTATATAATTATATATTTAAATAAATCAGCAAAAAAGTACAAATTAAAATAGATTTGAGATTAATTAAAGTGAAATGGATTAGAGCAGAAAGTCAAGTCGTCTTGTCTTGTTCACTGTCGTCGTCATCTTTTATTAATATGTCGTTTGCACCGAAAAAAATACGAAATTCCCTCCAAACTTATATAATTTGCATAAATATTAAGTATAAATTTTTAAAAATACCCTCACGCTTTTATTGGATTTCGTTTATTTAAAATAAACTTTAATCTTAATGACGAGTCTTTAATATGATATTTAATATTATAAAAGCATTTATTAATCCCATTATGTGGCTTAGTTATTATCTGTTTTTTTTTTTTTTTGTATTTTTTAATTTAAATATTCAAAAGTATTTTTGCATACGTTCAAGACTTGTCTACAATCTAGGGCGCTTAAATTTTATAATTAGCTAAAGAAGTTCCAAAGAAATAACAATGAATTAACGAGATATCTATAAATATTCTGATTTGTCTTGAGAGGCCTATTTTTATGAAATTTATGATATTTTGAAAAATTTTAATTTTATAGTTATGAATGTTAATAATTGTTTTGGTGGAAAATCGTTCTATATTATTGAAATTCCTCAGTTATTACGCACATGACAAATTGGATGATTTCGGTGAAGCTTCTCTTACACCTAACGAATAACTCTGGATATACATAAAAGTCGGCGGAATTTGCATGTTTCCTTTTTCCAGCCCACTGTTTACTTTAATGCAACATCGCCATTTTAAATAAGAGAGCGTAGATTTAAATATCAAACCAAAGTGTATAGCAGACAGTAGTAGTAGGTCAACTTTTTTTGTTACCTGTTTTCTTGTTACAATTTGCAACAGTGCCATTTTGAATGAGAGAGAAATAATTTGAAGTGCCTCTAAAGCATTGATGGACAAAAAGAAAATGTGATTGTATTTGTGAGCGAAAGAGAGGATACACTGGCAGAAGCACGAATCGATATAAATTTGGTTGTTAATTTCTGTTTTATTTCAGTTACCGCCGAACCAGCGAGGAATGAACATGAGGAGGAGTATTGTACTTTTTTTTTTTTTGTTATTTTTAGTAAACAAATATTAATTCTTTGTTTTCTATAGAAAAAAAGTATCTTTCTATAGATATCTTATATTATTATAAGAAAATATACTATTTCTTATAAATAAAAAATTACTTTTTCTATAGAACAAATTACTTTTTCTATAGAAAAAATTACTTTTTGTATAAAAAAAAATTACCTTTTCTATAGAAAAAATTATTTTTTCTGTAGATAAAATTAATTTTAATATAGAAAAAAATACTTTTACTATAGAAAAAATTACTTTTTCTATAGAAAAAATTGATTTTCCTATAGAAAAAAATGATTTTTCTATAGAAAAAATTACTTTTTCTACAGAAAAAATTACTTTTCTATAGAAAAAATTACTTTTCTATAGAAAAAATTACTTTTTCTATAGAAAAAATTACTTTTTCTATAGAAAAAAATTACTTTTTCTATAGAAAAAATTACTTTTTCTATAGAAAAAATTACTTTTTCTATAGAAAAAATTACTTTTTCTATAAAAAAAATAAAATTACTTCTATAGAAATTTTTTTTTTCTATAGAAAACTTATCTTTTCTACAGAAAAACTTATTCTTTCTATAGAAAAACTTATTGTTTGCATAGAACAACTTTTTTCCATAGAAAAACTGATTTTTTTTTTTATGAAAAACTGAATTTTTTTATATAAAAACTGAATTAAATATTTAGCATTAAAATAATCTCATATAACATCACAACATCTCGCAGTGTATCTGGAAGAAAAAACAACAAAATTTGATCAAAATAATGGCTTAACTAAAGAGCATAAGAAAAAGGAGGCGTTGCTTGCAAACAATTGTTTAATGAAATGTCCATCAATGCTCTAAAGCATTGATGGACAAAAAGAAAATGTGATTGTATTTGTGAGCGAAAGAGAGGATACACTGGCAGAAGCACGAATCGATATAAATTTGGTTGTTAATTTCTGTTTTATTTCAGTTACCGCCGAACCAGCGAGGAATGAACATGAGGAGGAGTATTGTACTTTTTTTTTTTTGTTATTTTTAGTAAACAAATATTAATTATTTGTTTTCTATAGAAAAAAAGTATCTTTCTATAGATATCTTATATTATTATAAGAAAATATACTATTTCTTATAAATAAAAAATTACTTTTTCTATAGAACAAATTACTTTTTCTATAGAAAAAATTACTTTTTGTATAAAAAAAAATTACCTTTTCTATAGAAAAAATTATTTTTTCTGTAGATAAAATTAATTTTAATATAGAAAAAAATACTTTTACTATAGAAAAAATTACTTTTTCTATAGAAAAAATTGATTTTCCTATAGAAAAAATTGATTTTTCTATAGAAAAAATTACTTTTTCTACAGAAAAAATTACTTTTCTATAGAAAAAATTACTTTTCTATAGAAAAAATTACTTTTTCTATAGAAAAAATTACTTTTTCTATAGAAAAAATTACTTTTTCTATAGAAAAAATTACTTTTTCTATAGAAAAAATTACTTTTTCTATAGAAAAAATTACTTTTTCTATAGAAAAAATTACTTTTTCTATAGAAAAAATTACTTTTTCTATAAAAAAAATAAAATTACTTCTATAGAAAATTTTTTTTTCTATAGAAAACTTATCTTTTCTACAGAAAAACTTATTCTTTCTATAGAAAAACTTATTGTTTGCATAGAACAACTTTTTTCCATAGAAAAACTGATTTTTTTTTTTATGAAAAACTGAATTTTTTTTATATAAAAACTGAATTAAATATTTAGCATTAAAATAATCTCATATAACATCACAACATCTCGCAGTGTATCTGGAAGAAAAAACAACAAAATTTGATCAAAATAATGGCTTAACTAAAGAGCATAAGAAAAAGGAGGCGTTGCTTGCAAACAATTGTTTAATGAAATGTCCATCAATGCTCTAAAGCAGAGGTCGGCACAAAGAGAACATATCAAAACAATCTTCGGCAGAGTTGACATTTTTTATGATTTTAACTAAATACTTAGGTATTTTTCATTGTGTAGAAAAAGTTTTCTACTCCATGATATTTAAAATATATTTATCAAAAATGATTCTAGAGAAAATTTTTTTATTAAAAATTTTTCTATAACTTTTTTTTTTTATTAAAAATTTTTCTATAAAAATTCTTTTTATCAAAAATTTTTCTATAGAAATTTTTTTATCAAAAATTTTTCTATAGAAATTTTTTTTATCAACAATTTTTTATTGAATTTTTTTTTTTTATCAAAATTGTTCTATAGAAAATTTTTTTTATCAAAAATTTTTCTATAGAAATTTTTTTTTATCAAAAATTTTTCTATAGAAAATTTTTTTATCAAAAATTTTTCTATAGAAAATTTTTTTATCAAAAATTTTTCTTTAGAAAATTTTTAATCAAAAAATTTTTTATAAAATACTTTTTTATCAAAAAATTTTCTAAGACAATTTTTTTTATAGAAAATTTTTTTTATCAAAAGTTTTTCTGTAAAAAATTTTTCTTTAGAAAATTTTTTTATCAAAATTTTTCTATAGAAAATTTTTTATCAAAAATTGTTGTATAGAAAATTTTTTTATCAAAAATTTTTTTATAGAAAATTTTTTGTATAGAAAATTTTTTAACAAAAGTTTTTCTATAAAAATTTTTTCTTTTGAAAATTTTTTTATCAAAAATTTTTTAAGGAAAATTTTTCAACAAAAAATTTTTTTATCAAAAAAAAATTTTTTATCAAAAATTTTTTATAGAAAATTTTTTTTATCAAAAATTTTTTTATAGAAAATTTTTTTTATCAAAAATTTTCTATAGAAAATTTTTTTTATCAAAAATTTTTCTATAGAAAATTTTTGATAAAAAATTTTTTATGAAAATTTTTTATCAAAAAATTTTTAACAAAAAATTTTTTTATCAAAAATTTTTAACAAAAAATTTTTTAAAGAAAATTTTTCAATAGAAAATTTTTTTATAAAAATTTTTCAATAGAAAATTTTTTTATAAAAATTTTTCAATAGAAAATTTTTTTATAAAAATTTTTCAATAGAAAATTTTTTTATAAAAATTTTTCTATTGAACATTTTTTTTTATTAATTTTTTTTTCAACAATTTTTCTATAGAAATTTTTGATACAAAAATTTTCTATACAAAAATTTTGTTATCAAAATTTTTTTATTAAAAATTTTTCTATAGAAAAATATTTTTATTAAAAATTTTTCGTCGGAAAAAAAATTTAAATTTTTCTTGTGAAAAAAATTTGTCGATAGAAAAATATTTCTTTTTTAGATTATCACAGAAAAATATTTTTATCGAAAAGATTTTCAAATAAAAATTTTTTTTATTAAAAAAATATTTGTATCGTAAAATATCTAAAAACATTTTTTTGTCCTAAAAATATAAAAATCTTTTTCGAGAAATATTCCCAATTCGATTACATTCATTTACAAAAATAATAGTGTCGTGGCAGCAATTGTGGAGATTTTATTTCTTTGTTCACGAGTTTCATTAATGATCGTGATA
Organism: Stomorhina lunata; assembly: GCA_933228675.1. Lineage (NCBI taxonomy): Eukaryota > Metazoa > Arthropoda > Insecta > Diptera > Rhiniidae > Stomorhina > Stomorhina lunata. Next base: position 137,823,757 of record OW121741.1, on the reverse strand, counting down.
TTTACCAAAATTATAAAAAAAGTCTTCGGCTTTTGGTGGTATGGGCTGCCTACGCCTGATCTAAAGGCTATGTTAGGCAATGGTAGCAAAATACAAAATAAAAGGGAATCAAAGAGACTTTGCCCAACATTGATCTAAAGTCTTTGTTCCTATTTCATGTCTTTGTTTTTTTTTGCACGTTTCCAGAATTCTGCCTTCTGCTAGGAGAGTTTCTACAGCCTAATGATCTAAGGATTACTGTTTTGTGTAAGCTTCAAGAATTGTGACAGAAAAGTCGAATATAAAGATTTGGTTTCTCTGAATTTTTTATTTTTTTTCTTTTAAATGTTTGAAATTGTATATCTCGGGACACAGTGTGCTATTAAAAAAGAATGTGAAACATTTATGATATATCAAAAAATTATAATATGATATTTAAACAATTGTTTTTTACTTGTTCGGACTTTTTTTTAATCACTGGATCAAATTTTAAACATTTGCACTTTTAAACAGTTTTTTTTTATTGTTTTTGTTATAATTCAATTCATTTTTTTTCTGTTTTGTATTCAAAAAAATTTATAAAAATAATTGTTTATTGTTGCCTTTTTTGCTGGCAAATACTGATATCTACATAAATAAATAAATACAAACGTATGTTTGTAAATATGTCTATTGTTATGTACAGAAATTTAAATTATTTTTTTTTTGTTTATTTAACTCGTTTTCTATATGATGGGAATTTCATGGGGTTTTTCTAAACCTCTACAAACGCAATAACTAGATATTTAAACAAATAAACAAAAACAATACATGTGTTTTATTTTGTTTTTGTTTTTAGTTTTTTGTTGTTGTTGTTGTAGTTTTTATAGTTATAACCCCCTCCTGAAAACAACAACCATATTAAGCAGACGAAACAAACCATCTCCAAATCCAACAAAAAGAAAAAAGTTCCATCACGTCAAGAAAGCCATTACACGGGGATACAAACTTTTGAGACGCGAGTGTTTTTAATCAACTTTTGTCTGATGTTTACTTATTGGGTTTTTCGAGTAGACTCTAGTTTTCGAGATATGTGTTTTTTCCAGAATTTAACTTTTTATCAATTTATTTTAAAATAATTACAAAATTGTCTCTTTGTTGGCAAAAAAAAAAAGAACTAAAATTCGAGAACAGTTTTGGAGATATCGAGGAATTTATGTTTCTGAAAATTTTTGTTTTTTAAAAATGAGTTTAATGGATGAATTATGTACAACTTTGGTCTGAATCTGAAAATGATATTAGTTTCGAGTTGGTTCTAGTTTTTGATATATAATGTAATGGAAATCGATCGTTTTCAAATCGATCGATTTCAGATACATTTTTGAGATAATTTTCCGTTATTTTCCCCAAAAAAAATTTTGCTTTAATCCCTTTAACTGATATCTTATCTTTCATTTGGTTGGCATTTTTTGTGAAAATGGGGTAAAATCTGAAATAGATCGATTTTAAAACAATCGTTTTCCATAACACACCGAATATTTTTGATTTTTGTTGATTTTGGCGAATGTCAAAAACAAACAAAATTGTTAAAATACAAGACTAGAGGAGGATTTACTAACATATGGTCCCAAAATTTTGAGCTTTAACAAAAAGTTACATTTTGTGCCTCCGTGTTATTGTCTGTCTTAATGTTTTGGCTGACATTACCTTCATTCCAATTTTTTTTGTTTGAATACATAAGTTAAAACTAGACGTTGAGGTATTTTGAAAAAAAGCAAAAAAACATTTTGTTAACAGCGAAAAAAACCAATCAAATTATTTAAAAAAGCTTGAACAAACCTTTATAACCAGCTTTTTTCAAATGTTTTATTTTTAAAAATTAATAGTTGATAGCAAATGAATTGTGTGATTTATGTATAGTTTCGATTTCATTCATTATTTGCTTCTCTAAGGCTGAGATGAAAAAGCTTTAAGCTTTTTAAAGTTGTAAGAAAGACGTTAAATTTAAAATGTTAAAAGCCGGTCAAACAATATAAGTTAAACATTTGTTGCTATTTTAAATATTTATAAAGATTATATGTTTAAAATATTAAGATAATTTTCAAAACTTTTTTCTTTTGTAGGAGAAAGATGTGTTCATTTAGCTGCTCGTGCGGGTTTCATTAATATCTTGCGCATATTAGTTTTATATGGAGCTGATATCAATGCCAGGGTAAGTTTTAATTAAAATTTTGAAAACTTCTTAAACTTAATTTTTTTTTTTCGTTTTCTTTGATAATTTTAGGAGGGAAAATCTGGTCTTACTCCTTTGCATATTGCCATCGAATGCTGTAACGAAGATTTGGCCAATTATCTTTTGGATGATTGTCAGAAATTGAATTTGGAAACAGCTACTTATGCCGGTTTAACTGCCTACCAGGTGGCCTGCATACTCAATAAATCAGAAATGCAGAATATTCTAGAAAAGCGAGGAGCTGAGCCACTAACACCACCCGACAGTGATTATGATAGCAGCGATATGGAAGATCTTGACGATTCAAAGGTGAGCCTCTATAATTAGAAAAAAATAAAGAAATATACAAAAAATGAAGGCAAATTTAGAAAAAAAAAATCAAACAAAAAAATTAAATTTAAAAAACTGAACTGGCCTTCAGTTTTTTTTATGGAAGAAAATAGTCTAAAAATTAATTTAAAATTTAATTAATCAAAAATTAAATCAAACTAGAAACTGTATTGTTAACCAAAAATCTTAAGGAATATTAAAGCAAACAAAAAATAGTTAAATTTTTTTAGAATTATTAAATATACAAAAATAAATATTTAAAGAAAAATTCAACAAAAAGAATGCTCATATAATATTTAAATAAATCATTATTAAAATAATTAAAAAAGTTCTATGTTTTAGTAGAGCTAATAAAAAAAAAATAAACAAAATCATCTAAAATTGGTTCATATTTAAAATTTTAAAGAAAACTAATTTAAAGTATAAAACACGACCAATTCCCCCCTCGTTTCGAAATTAAAAAGATTTTGAAGAAAATTGTATTGTAACAGGAGGCTTGAAAATTCGAAACATAATGTTTGGAATGTTTTTTTATTTTGAAAATTTGGTTATATTGGGTTATCCATTTTGCGATTTCAAAAGCGAACGTAAATAAAACACATATAAAATATTTTTTTTGTTGCATTATGTCTGAAATACTACATCATTTAAATGACCACCAACGAAATGTTGCAAACATTGATTCTTTTGAGTTTATTTTCGACCACTTTTTGACACATATTGGGCGGTATTTCAGCCATAACTTGACGAATGTTGGTTTTTAAGTGCTCGAGAGTTTAAGGTTTATCAGCATAAACACGGTCTTTCGCGTAGCCTTACAAAAAACTCTAATGTTGTCGAATCTTGGTGGTCAGTTGATATCGCCACAACGAGAAATTACACGGCCAGGAAATGTCCCTTGCAATAAAGCCATATTCGCTCTTATTATGTTATGTGTCATGTGGCTCCGTCTTGTTGAAACACATATTCTCAAAGTCGTATTCTTCAATAGCAGGCAAAAAAAGTCGGTTATCCGAATTCACGGAATCGACACATTCGTGTCTTCGGCAACACTTTCACTTACAGCAGCGATATTTTCCGCGCAACGAACGAAACGATAATGCACAGTCCTTATAATATTTTTAACCACTCCAGTCTCTTTCTCTACAATTTTGCCAATTGCTTGCAAAATCGTGCTTAAAGCACGATATGTGGCCGCTGCAGAATCACCATTTTTATAGTATGTTTTCATAATTTTTATGCGTTGTGTGATATTAAGCGATCCATTCTCGTCAATGTCAGACTTTCAACTGAAAAGAAAAAAATAGGTTTAACAACTTAGTTCTGTGTCATCCATTGTCACATTTCGAAGCAAAATTGTCTGGTTTATAACGATGTTTAGAATCATAATTTCGTTATTGCTTTTGCTCGAATGTGAGCTCACAATAGGTCAAACATCTTTCTTTAATATCTTAGAGTCTTAGCTATTGCGATCACTTAACGATCAAAACTTTGTCGTTAATAGCCTCTTTGAAGCTTAAACTGCATGTATCGTTGTCGGCGCTCAATTCGCCTCGTTTAAACTTATTAAATCATGGTTGATACTTCTGGATGTTAAATAATGTTTATTAAGCCAAGTCATGGCTTCAAAAGTTTTTTGGCCTGTATATAACTTTTAATAAAAATATCGAGATTAAAATGATCCCAAACGACAGGAAAAATATTGATCGTAAGCGACAAAAAATCTTAATTAAACCAAAATCGGGGAATGTTTTGGTGCATAACATTTTTGTTCTTTGTTAGTTTGCTACTTTCGACAAACTACTTAAATTTTTTCCAAATGGTTTAGAAGTTATGGTGCAAAGTATTGTATGTGAAGTTTTTTAGTTTTACTTCAATGACTTTTAAGCTACTGGGAGGATTGTGGCGCAATATGCAGAAATCGGCCAATACCCATTGGAGTTTTAGACAAATTTTTAAAAACATGTCTATTTTTAGAACAATGGCCTCTACACTGAGCCAAAGTTGAACACCATTGTATGTAAAACCTATTGGTCCGTATAACTTTCGTAAATATAAACCTATAAAGAAGATATGTAAACATTTAAAAACTACTTAAGAAAGAAAGAAAAATATGCTTATTGTACTACGCTATCTCTAATAGTTTAAGAGATATTTAACGGAATGTCGCTTACGATTATTTAATTATCTAAGGGCTCCATATTTCCTAAAAACACATAATTTATTTTGATCCTTAAAGTATGCAACACAATATTCTACAAAACATCATTAATTTCGATTCGAACAGTACAAGGGAATTAGGCTCCAGAATTCAATGATTCTTGATTTTTTTTTCAAAATTCTTAAAACTATTTGAAACAATTTTTAGAAAACAACTTAAAGAATCTTTTAATCAAAGTATTAGAATATTAAACAGTTTTGTCCTTTTCATATTAGTAATTTTAATTATTAAAAAATATTTATGTTAAAATTTATTTTAGCTTATATAAACTAAAAAACCAACAAAATAATTTTTTTATTTGCAATTTAAATTCTATTTCACAAAAAAAAAAAAAAAATATGGGACCAATTCTTTCTCTCTCCATAAACAAAATAAAAAAATAATAGAAATAGAAATACTTATCTATAATTTAAGAAATGTTAAATGTTTTATTGTATGTTCTAAGTGGATTGTAATTCTAGATGTATGATGTGTGTGTTTTTTCTTTAAAAATCATTAATAGTTTTAGTTATCTCAAAAGGTATTTCTTAACTTTAGACTTTTAAGTATATCAAAAATGAAACCTGTGTTTGTCAGAGTAGTTTATAGTTTTAATACTTGATTTATGTGTGTCTTTCTATTACTAATTGTTCAATAACTTTAAAATCTTTAATTTTAGTTTTTCGTTCTCTTTACTTTAACATAATATGTCTATGTTTAAATGAATTCTAATAATATTTGACTGAACTAATTACTTATTATGTATTAAACACAAAAAAAAATATCTTAAAAAAATCAACCAAAAATCTTTAAAACAAATAAAAATTACAATATTTTATTGTTATAAAAAAATTAATACCTAAAGGTCTTTTTTTATTTGGATTTGCAAAATTATAAATTATACACAGGTATGTAAATGAAAAAGAATTATTTTGTTGGTTTTTATTTTATATTGTTAATTATATTTTTAATACATTTAATACTGATAATATTTTGCTTTAGTTTTTATTTTTTTTTTTATTTTAAAGTAGTTTATTTGTAGTAAAAGTATTAAATTAGACAAAAGTATTTGAATTTATTTTGATCATGCCAAAGTATTTAAGACAAAATATATTTCTGTTCTCGTACTTGTACACATTTTAGCCATATACATATATTCTATATATTTCGAACTAATTTGAGTAGTTTTGTTAACATACGGGAACAGATCATAAATGGAAAAAGTTATGACAAACTTATAAATCAAATTTTACAAGTCTTACAATAAATCTTCGATTATTTTTAAATTCGTTTATAAATTAGGGGGTTCAATTTTGATAAAATATTTTTTTTAATATAAAAAAAATGAAGTTCGATATTTTTAATATTGAGTCAAATCAAAAATTTTCGATTTATTTAATTAATTTTTTAAATTCCTAAAAAAACTATAGTTTTTAAAAGCCCTATCTTGAGAAATGGCATCAAGAGATAATAAATAACTTTTAAATCTTAAAACTTTTGGTTGGATGATTTCTTATATTCAACTTTTGTCGACAAGAAAAGTTTTATATATATATATATGTATATATATATATATATATATATATATATATATGTATTTAGTCTAATTCTTATGGAACCTAGGGTCTCAACAAATGTTTTCCATGTGTGTTTATTGGTAGTTAAGACTTTAATCTCGATCCACGATCCGAACTCTCATAACTCGTTATCAGTTCGCCGCCTCCACGTGTTTACAGGTCACCTCCTGAGCCTTGAGGATTATATTCGACGGCTTGACGATTTATATCAGTAGCTGGCTTTCTAAGTGTATGTCCTTGCCAACCGTATCTCCGATAACGAATAGTAGTTTGTAATGGGTTTTGATTGGTGCGCAATCATAAGTCTTGATTTGAAATTATAACGGGCCAGAAAATTCTTAGAATGCGTCTCAGGCATCGATTGATAAATGCTTGTAGTCCGCTTATCGAAACCGACTCGAAAAACTCCATGTCTGACAGCCACATAAGAGCACGGGTTTGACATTAGTGTTAAAAACTTTGAGTTTGGTGATAGTAGAGATATTTTGAGCTTTCGTATGGGTAACTTTTAATGTCTAAAACTTTCGACTAAAAACATTCCACATCAAATGCTTTCCAATATAAAACTGTCATTATTTATCTGAAGTTTTCTTATATAAAACTTTCGATGTCGAAAGTTTTTCTATAACAAACTTTCGATATCGAATGATTTCTTATACAAAACATTTGCGTCAAAATATTACAGATAGAAAACTTTTTATATAAAACTTTCCCATAGAAAAATTTTAATGTCAAAAGCTTTTCCTAAAGATAACTTAAATATCTAAAGCTTTCTAAAAAAACTGTTTATGTTTAAAATTGCTATATAAAACTTCCGATGTCGAAAGAATTCCTATAATAAACATTTCACATCGAAAGATTTCTTATATAAAACGTTTCTATAAAAAACTTTCAATATCAAATCTTTCCTATAAGTAACTTTTGATACAAATTGCTTTCAACTAAAGGGGCTCGTCGGTGACGGAAGAAATACTACAACGAACTCTCTACATTGACATTAGTTTTGACAGTTCCCAACGTATAAACATTTTTCGTAGTTTTAATTTTTTTTAATAATCTGAAATTTTTATTTAATTTTGCCTTATTTCCTATCTAAATATTACAAAAATTAAAATTTTTAAACTTGAATTTTATTAAATCTGTTATTCTTTTTTGATATATTTTCAGTTGTACGATCGCTTTGGTGATCCTGGTTACTTTGTTGGCTACAAAGGAGGCAATGTCATGACAGTGGCTTGAGTGCTCACACTCTTTCCTATACATCCGCATCCGCACACCCACAACAATAACACCAACACACTCGTTTCCTCTTATTTAAAACAAAAAATTCCTCCTGCAACACAGTCAGTTCATGAATGCAATAATTTTAGTTCAAATTTTGTTAAACACGCTCTTAAAAAAAGAAACCAAACGATTTTTATAATTCCCCTCTATCTAATATTATATATTTAAATTAATTGACCCCCGCCCAAAAAAAAATGTATATAAAGACCTGCCTCTATTTAAAGAAAAAGTCGTATAACGATTTTTTATTTTTTCTTGAAAAATAAAAGAAATTCGTTTTTTTATTTTCTTCGTTCTGTACTTTTAGTTTATTTTGTTAAGTTTTTGCTGTAGTTTTTTTATTTGGCAAATTTCTTAAATATTTTCATGAATGTATGTATGTATTTTATAAAAATAAATTTAATAATAATAAAAAAATAATAGTTAATAATAATAAAGTCATTACTATGTGTCGATTTTTCGTAGATTGAAGTTTTTACTAAGATAAAGTTTATTTGCTGTCGTTTGAAAACGAAATTTGTCATCATGTCTAACGTTTTTGACTTGAATTGGTATTCTGTAATTTTAAAAGAAAATATGGACGACGAAAAACATTTTGATACTATTCACCATCATTCGACGTAAATCGTTTGTTTTCAAAAAGTATGCAAATTTTGTAGCATATTTTAGGGAGTAAATTAAAAGATTGATCTGAACGAAATTTTTGTACCTTTAAAGTTGACGAAATATTGAATTTAGGATAGAATTTGATATGGATATGGAATGATAAAGGGTGTGTTTTTTTTTTTTAATTTATATAAATGACAATTCCAATGAAGATGAATAACTTAAGGCATTACGAAGCCTTATGACTCCTCTAACGCTGTCTTTTAATTTAGGATTCATGTATCAGCTTATATAGTAACCATGTCCTTATTTTCATTCCACCTACAAAAGCAGGGGTATCTCTTTCTTACAAATATACCGGGTTATCCATTTCGTGGTTTCAAGGGTATAGGACTGTAATTCGACATCTGTCAAACTAAGTTGTTAAAGCATTTTTTTCTTTTCAGTTAAAAGTCTGACATTGACGAAAATGGATCGGTTAAGTATCACACAACGCATAAAAATTATCAAAATATTCTACAAAAATGTTGATTGTGCAACAGCCACTCTTAAAGCACGACATGTGGCTGTTGCACAATCAATATTTTTGTAGTATATTTTGATAATTTTTATGCGTTGTGTGATACTTAAGCGGTCTATTTCCCTCAATATCAGATTTTTAACTGAAAAGAAAAAAAACTGGTTTAACAACTTAGTTTGACAGGTTACTATATAAGCTGTTACATATGGTTTAAGTAATCGTCCAACTACGCAAGCAATTGGCAAAATTGTGGAGAGCTTTAAAGAAACTGGAGCGGTTACAAATATTGTAAGGCCTGTGCATCATCGTTTCGCTAGTTCCACTGAAAATATCGCTGCTGTAAGTGAAAGTGTTGCCGATGAACCGAATGTGTCGATTCCTTGTTCTCAGGAAGTAGGACTGTCTGAGGGCACATTATTGAAGAATACACCTTGGAGAATATGTGGTTTCAACAAGACGGTGCCACATACTACACAACTCGAGCGAATATGGCTTTATTGCAAGAGACATTTACTGGCCGCGTAATTTCACGTCGTGGCGATATCAATTGGCCACCAAGATCATGCGATTTGACACCATTAGACTTTATTGTGGGGCTACGCGAAATACCGTATTTATGCAGATAAACCTTTAACTCTTGAGCACTCAAAAACCAACATTTATCAAGTTATGGCCGAAATACCGCCCAATATGTGTCAAAAAGTGGTCGAAAATTACCTCAAAAGAATCAATGCTTGCAACATTTCGCGTGGTGGTCATTTAAATGATGTAGTTTTTCGTACATAATGTCAACGTTCAAACTTTATATAAATAAAATATAATGAAAAAAATATTTCATTTGTGTTTTATTTACGTTCAATTTTGAAACCGCAAAATGGTTAACCCGTTATGTAGTAGATATCAATAAAATGGATAAAACATTAAGGTTCTTAATGGTTTGACCATCTCTCTGATTGCGTTCCTTTATTCGCATCAGGCTCTAATAGTATTTGGTTTCCTGGTACCCATGATCCGGATAGATTAAAATATAAGTACATTATTTTTTTATATTGGTACCAAATTAAAAAAAAAACTATTTTCCATCCCTGTTACATACACGTAGTTTTATTTTAAGTGTGTGTTTGTGGCAAACATAAGCGATGAAATCTATTAAAATTTTGTATGACGAATATTTTTAACGAATATCTCCTTAACTACTGGCCAAAAATGGCTGGAAAACGCTAGTACGTATTTTTGTCACACGCTTAATCCGAAAATGATGTCAAAATTTAGCTAGGTTGAAGCCTTCCCAGAAATACCGCCAAATTTGAAAATCAAAGCGTATGAGTAATATACATTTTTAAACATCAAACGTATTTGGTATTCAAAAGGTGTGTGAATTTTGCAGCATATTTTAGGGAGCAAGTTAAAAGGTACAACTAATTAAAAGTTCAATTTATTTATTTTTCGATTAATTTATTTAAAACTTGTTTTATTTTAAAATTTTCTTAATTACAACAACATTTTGCTAGAGTTTTATTAAATTTTCTTGGTGTGTTAAAATTTAAGACTAAGTATATTTCTAATATTCAAAGAGGACATTTTGTTTTATTCCTGAGGTGTTTTTCTTTTAAGGTACAGCTGTAGTTTTTCTTGATTGATTAATGAATAAAAACCAAAACTTATTAAAAAAAAGAAAAATACCAAGTTTTATTAAATGTTTTTTTTTTTAAGTTGTATTTCTCTTATAATTATAGAGAGATTTCGAATTTATTAATTGTATAATATGAAAACAAAAAAACAAAATAATAAAACTTAAAAGTAAATATTAAGATTAAAAAAAGTAGTTCCCCAATAAAAAGGAGAGAAATAGTAACACGCTGTTTAGTTGGCAGGACCATCCTCAGGAGCTGGCAATTTTTGCCATGTTGGCTCAACACCCCAGATTTCGCGAGCGTATTCAGCAATGGTACGATCAGAAGAGAATTTACCGCTGGAAGCAATGTTGTTAATGGACATTTCCAACCATTTGGCTTGGTTCTGTAAAGAAACAAAGTAAAGGATTTTAGAAACATTTTTTAAAATTCAATTAAAGAAAACCTTAAATTACCTGATAAGTTTTGGAGACTTGATCTTGGGCCTTAATGTAAGCATCATAATCAGCCAACAAGTAATAGTGATCGTATTTCAACAAAATGTCAGCAATATTCTTGAATTCATTGGGATTGCCGGGGCTGAAGAAACCACCAGCGATTTGATCAACACATTGCTTAATCTCGGGATTGGCGTTGTAGTAATCGTAAGCATTGTAACCCTTCTTTTTGAGGGCTTCTACTTCAGTAACGGTCATACCGAAAATGAAGATGTTTTCCATGCCCATCTCTTCGGCCATCTCAACATTAGCACCATCCAAGGTACCAATAGTCAAGGCACCGTTCAATTGGAATTTCATGTTGCCAGTGCCGGAAGCTTCGGTACCAGCGGTAGAGATTTGTTCGGACAAATCAGCAGCAGGCATAATCTTTTCAGCCAAGGTTACACGGTAGTTTTCAAGGAAGATTACCTTGAGCTTATCACCAACAATAGGATCGTTGTTGACCACATTACCAACAGCGCAAATCAATTTAATGATTTGTTTGGCAACATAGTAGCCTGGAGCGGCCTTGCCACCAATCATAATGGTACGTGGTGTGAATTGGGCGGTGGGATCCTTCTTAATGCGATTGTACAAGGTGATGATGTGCAAGCAGTTCAATAATTGACGTTTGTACTCGTGAATACGTTTGACTTGAATATCAAACATAGAGGCAGGGTTGACCTTGACACCATAATCCTTTTCCAAAATTTGAGCCAACTTCAATTTGTTTTCTTGCTTGACACGGGCAACGTTGCGTTGGAAGTTGGGATCCTTAGCCCATTTCTTCAAGGCAACCAATTGGTCCAAGTGAACGGGCCATTCGTTGCCAATCTTTTCACAGATTAAATCAGCCAAGCCGGGGTTGCAAAGCAACAACCAACGACGAGGAGTAATACCATTTGTCTTATTTTGGAACTTGTGAGGATCCATTTCGTAGAACAAACGGAAAAGATCATCCTTTAAGATTTGAGAATGAATAGCTGCTACACCGTTGACGGCATGAGAACCAACAATGGACAAATGAGCCATGTTAATGCGTTTCTCACCATCTTCTTCTACCAAAGACATGCGACGCATACGTTCCATGTCACCGGGATAACGCTTCTTAACATTTTCCATGTGCAAGAAGTTAATGTGATAGATGATTTGCAAGTGACGAGGCAAAATGGACTCGAGCATGGAAACGGGCCAGCGTTCCAAAGCTTCAGGAAGGACGGTATGGTTGGTATAGGCACAGGTGCGTACGGTGATTTCCCAAGCCTTCTCCCAGGTCAAGTGTTCTTCATCAATCAAGATGCGCATAAGTTCAGGAATGGCCAATGATGGATGGGTATCGTTCAATTGAATGGCTACCTTTTCGGGGAAATGATCAAAGTTGGTGCGAACAGCTTCGCGGGAGCCAAACTTGGAAGCCTTGTAACGTCTGATGATATCTTGCAAAGTAGCAGCAACCATGAAGTACTCTTGTTTCAAACGCAATTCCTTGCCTTCGAAGAAGTTATCGTTGGGATACAAGACACGAGAAATGTTCTCAGCCAAGTTACGGTCCAAAACGGCCTGAATGTAATCACCATCGTTGACTGGAATAACAAGAAAATGGTTAAAATCAGATTATTTACATAAAGGGTAAAAACAAAATACTTACAGAATTTCAAATTGAAATCAATGGGTGACTTAGCAGACCACAATCTCAAGGTGTTGACATAGTTGTTGCCATAACCGGGAATGGGATTATCATAGGGCATGGCATAGACAACTTGTGTGTCTACCCATTTCTTGCCTTCGGGTGTATCCATAACGCGACCATAAAAATGTATGGGCAACATAAATTCAGGTCTGGCCTTTTCCCAGGGGTTACCAAAACGCAACCAATCATCGGGTTCCTCAGCTTGTTCACCGTTCCTAATCTTTTGGGCAAAAATACCGTATTCATAACGAATACCATAACCGTAGGCGGCCAAACCCAAAGTGGCCATGGAATCAAGGAAACAAGCAGCCAAACGACCTAAACCACCGTTACCCAAACCGGCATCTTCTTCCATCTCTTCGAGGTTCTCAATATCAAGACCGACTTGATACATGGCCTCTTCGCATTCGCTTTGGATACCCAAATTGATCATGGTGTTTTGTAGCGAGCGGCCCATATAATACTCCAAAGAAAGATAATAGACACGCTAAGGTAGAAAGAAAAGAGTGTAATGTTAGTTGTGAGTATATTTAAAGCTTTAAATATTTTTAAAATTAGATTAAATGTGAATGATAGTGTATAAATAAAAATACCAATTTAAATTTGTTTTAAATTAGATTAGATGTAAATGATAGTGTATGAATGAAAATCAAAGAATTTTACCTTGAAAACACTAATTCAGCTATTCTAAATCACTGATCTTATTATCAGCATTTTGAATTTGACCCATTTTTTTCACTGGCTTCTTTAATGTCTATTTATCTTTTAATCAGATTAACGAAGTATTTCAATATTTTATCATTGCGAAGAATACCTATACCGCCCTGCTAAAATTTTAGAACATGTACTAAAATCATTAGTTCTGGAACTATTCAGTACGACTTTAGATTCTTTAATAACATTTTAAGTGATGTTATTTTATATCTCTGCAATAGAGCCTTTTTTGATCCCTAAGAGTTTTTATAAACCGTTTGCGAACTAGTGCTTAAGAATTACACCCTGTTACACTAAAAAACAACTCGGGAATTGGCCTAGCTTGGGTTGTAGGCCTTAATGAGTACATGACAAACCATGCAAAAAAAATTCAGAAATACGTCCAAAATTTAAGAGTTATACGCAAAAAACCGATTTTGATTAGGTTCGTTAACTTATCGACCCATAGCTCAGCCAGTTTTTATCCGATTTTAATTTTTTTACAGTGAATAAAAAGAACAGGGGCAAATTACCGCATTCGATATCGATCGAAAACTCAGACTTTTAAGCGAATATTGTGAAGTATACAATAATTAATAAATCACTAGATCTAAAAAAGTGTGAACCACTGTGGTATACGAGGTAAGTCAACCGCCTAGGATACCAGAGGTCCCAAGTTTAATCCCCGCCAGACCCACTTGAAAAAATTAAAAAAACAAAACCGGTTCACCTCAAAACTCAGCTAGCCACTGGTTATTGAGTATTAGGCTATGTAAAACTTCTCTAACTAATGCATTTGCCGTTCTGATGAAGTTAAAACGTAGGTCCCTTTCGATGAGTCTAAAACTAGAATCGGATGCAGCTCATTATCTGAGAGAAGTACCCTTTGTTCCAATTGTATATATATATGTATTTCTAAAGAAGTAGAAATAGGACCATAATGCTCATATAGAGCTATTTCTACAGATAGGCCAACACCAACACTTTATAAAGGAGTTGACTTTACAGAACCGTTAAATAATTATATGTTTATGAAAGTAACGGTTTTTTTCATTTAAATTTGACATTTCCTGTCACGTTTCCAATAATTATTTCAAATGCATATAATTTTTGAATTCTTAATTCATTAATTAATTAACTAATTAAATATTATAAACAAAAGTAAATGTTATGCCCAAGCAGTTGATAAAATATAATCACTTTCGCTATCAATTCAAATAAAATGATATAAAGAAAACTAATTTAAAAATAAAACAAATAAAAACCGACGAAGACTTTACTAAAAAACATTTTGCGATAAAATTTGTAAATAGTCTTTGCTATAAAAAGTCTCTTAAATACCGTTTGGTGTTTGCACTAGAAATTCTCTTATTTTTTGTAATTTCATTTTATTGCAATTTAACAGTTTTTTTTTTGTTGAGAAATACTCAGTTCTCATTATCTGTTATGAACGATATTGTTTCTCAAAGATGCATTTAAAATATATGTCAGTGTGCAATTTAAAAATATCTTTTGGATGCACATTACAAAAAATCAAGTGCAACATGTTGTCGTTCGTTACCAACGACAACTTTCAATTATGGTAAAAATAAGCAAAAAATATGTATGTATTAGAAATTGATTAATGGTCGACTGTATTATTCACTATGCAAAATCTATTAGATGATATTTTTTTATACAGAACAAGAATGTTTTATAGTCGGTCAAGCCTATACCCTACGCCACTTAGCTAAAACCGTGGATCAATTGTCAACATTTTTTTAGAGCATAGGAAACTGTGTGTCGAATTTTATATTAATATGAACATTGTTTGAAAATGAATATATGGGCAAAAATCAAACAGTTTTTATTCCTTTGAAACCGACTTTCAACTCGAATAATTGTTTTACCCTCAGGAGTTCGGAAAATTATAATTACAGATCTTGAATTCGCAAAAACTTCTGTATACTGAACACAATATCTTAGTTGCGCAAATTTGCGCTTCTAAATGTAATTGGCATGCAAATTAAAAAAACGTTAAAAAATCTATTGAAGCATTCAAGTTTTTCTTTATATTTCGTCTTCTTCTGCATTTGTTTTAATATTTGGACCCAAGTCGTTGTTCTACGAAATAGACACCACACTTAGGGGATAAATCCACTTCCCTCTAAATTTTAATTTTGTCACTTAAAATTAATTAATATTAATACTATTTAATGGCTGCCAAAATTTGAAGCTCGTTTTCGCCACTTTTTAATTTTTATCGCATATTTTTTGGCCGCCTCAAAGAGTTTTAAAAAAATAGATAACGATTTGTAGATCTTTCAATTTAGCATCGTTTGATATATATCTCGTTAATGCGCTCTGTATAGGTATAATATACGACAGGTGTAAATCAGGAGTTTTTGAGCGTAAATTTTTCAAAATACCGGTTGTTCGTGGAGCACACTCGCAAATATGAATGAAAATTTCCAAACTACCGCGTAAACCGAGTTTTTTGCCATTAAGCACCTAAAAATTCGTAAGTTATTACTTTAGAGTACTCTAAAGTTAACTTAAAACAAGTAAGAAAGTGCTATAGTCGGTCAAACCCGACCATACGATACCCTTCACCACTAAGGTCAAAGGTTTTATTTTTCCTGTATAAAGACAAATATTTGCTAAATTTTGCCATCACACAAACATTTTCTCAAAACTAATATATATATGCGTTACATACTTCAGCAGAAACTTATAATACCCTTTCCACCTATGGTGGAATTATAACGTACCGCTTTTTTATTGTGCCTTTGTGTATCCAACTTTGTTTCCGACATAGGTACGAAAAAGTTAATAACTTTTGCCTGTGCGTAAGTTTAGTATAATATGATAATGTACTTTTTTCGAACCTTGGTTTATTTAATTGACTTTTGAAATCTTAAACACGGTTAAATTTATGGCTGTGGGAGGCCCAATTCTTGATTGAGGGAGAAGACATCCGAAATAATGGACCGATTTTGACCAAACATCAGCGGAACTCCTTTTCACCTATGCTAGTGTAAAAATCAGGTATGAACAATTTTAAATTAAAATAATTTTTCAATGAAAAGTTGTACCTGTTTTAACAAATGTTTATATGTACAAAAAATTTTTCTTTAAAAAAGATTTATAAAATTGTATGACTCCGGGAAAAGGGACCTAGTAAAAAAACGGCCTTAAGAATGGATTATGGTACCTAACAGGGTATAGAATAAGATGAAATGAGTTAGATTTCTGATAAACATTTATTTACCCCAAAAAAAACGAACTTGGGGAAATCGATAAAAATGAGAAAAACTTTTTATTTCTCGGAGAAGGTCACATGTAAAAAATTTTCATATGCAAACAATTTTATAAAGATAATTTTTTATCAGGCATGTCAGAAATTCCGTTCACATATTGAAACCACTAATTACACTTTCAAAATAGGAACAATTCTTTTGTTTTACTTTTTCTATAGAACCAAAATACGGAATTCATTCCACTTCCGAACGGGATCGAGTTCTGTGACATGGCTGTATATTTCTTTGAAAATCAAATTTTACCAAAAATGTTTTATAATAAAAATGAATAAAAATTTTCAACCAAAAATAAAAAAATTTGTTCTTTAAAAAATTAAATACAAAAAATTTTTTCTGAAAAAAGTTTAGCGAAAAATTTTTTTATGAAAAACTTCGAGAAAGGGATGAACTCTAAAAACATTGTAAGTTCTCAAAATTCATTAATTTTAAATTCTACCAAAGATTTCGTAATAATTTTTATTTTTAAAATTTTACCGCCTGATTAATCATACAATTTTTAAAGGCCTCTTGTATTAATTTTGTATGAAAAACTTTAATTATAAGCTGGTCAAAATCTTATTTTTCGATTATGAATTTTAACTTTTTCTAATCGTTAACTTTTATTTGTATGTATTCTAGAGAGTTTAAAGTAGCATAAGTGGACAATACTTTTCATAGTATAAATAGACACTTCTAGTTTTTAATCTTAAAATGTAAAACTGTCTTTCCATGTCTTCCCCTTTAAAAAAAATCCTTAGTAACACAACTAGTAGTTGTGTAGTTGGTGTAGTTGTCAACTACATGAGATCAGAAAAATATATATAACACGAACCAATGCATGTTCCTATCTATCCAGATTACAATTTTGAGGTCTCAATGTCAAGTAATGAGTGATCAATGTTCACAAAAACATCTGTAAACATCTGATGTGTTCTAATTTTACAAAAAATATTTATTAATAAAATTTGCAATAAATAGTTTTAATCGGTTTTCTATTTATTGAATTTAGTTTTGCAAAATATTTATTAGGTTTATTTTTGAGATAATAAAATCATTTGAGATAAGAAAATCGATCATGTTTGAACACTAGTCGAAAGCGTGTGTGCCTCTCTATTTTCATAATAATGTTGAATATATTTTATTATTTGCAAATGATTTGTTTAGCTTTATTTTTCTATATTTTATTTATAGGCAATTCCTATTTATTTATTTATTTGTTACATTCAAAATTCTGTCATTCGACAATCATGTTTATAAGATCACAAACAAGTGTGTTGATCTTATGATGACAAATGGAAAAAGGTCAATTGGACTTATCATTATTACAGTAACTGAAATATTTACTTAAAGTAACCTACTATCAATTAGATTCTAATTGTGTTGTTTTTTTTCTAATTGCTTATTAGGATTTCAGAGAATCCTAGACATACATAATAATTTCTTGATAAGAATGGCTGTTTTAAAACTATTATTAATTGAAATTTTATGATTAACATTATATTTGTTCTAAATGACTTGTTGCGGTCTAGAAATTTAATGCTTTTTCTATCTATATCAAACTGGCGCTAGCATTTATATACAATATTGCATTTCTTACATTTTTGTAATTAAAATTTATATTTCCTATATTTTTGCACACTATAACACCATATGTGAAAGGGTTATATTGAGTTTGTGATAATGTTTGGAACATTAATATTGGTCAATTATACCGATAGCATAAGAATCACTTTGATGTTATAAACAAATGTACTTGTATTTGAACGAAATCCTGTATATAATAGCTAATTCATATTATATATGTCATACCTCTCATACAATATCTACTCTCAAAAATCTCCTAAATTTACCAAAAATCTACACGCATACATAACTGACAAACTTACTAAGTGGCAGATTAGTTATTTAACATTGACTATATTGTCAATAACCCATTTTTATTGAGGTGTTTTGACTTGGCGCCAGTTTTTAATAGACATTAAATGATAACCTTTAAAAGATTTTAGTCATGTTTTTATAAATTAAAAAATTTGTCGTTAATTAAATTATACTTGTACACCCGCTAAAATATATTACCAAAAATAATTTATTAATAATAAAAAATAATTTTTGATTAATAGTCAGAATTTTAAGAATTTGTTACTGATTTTTGCCATTTTTTCCCCTAAGTTGAACAAAGTATAAAATAATCGTTTCATCTTAATCAATCTCAATCATTTTCATAAATAATAGGTAACAGCTATAGTCGGTCAAGCCACAGTATATGGTACCCTTTACTACTAAGGTTAAACATGGAGCAACAATTTAACAAGTTTTCATTAAGTCTTAAAGACATACAAAAATTCACCTGTGCTATTTTTTTTAATTTCGAAATTTTAGTAGTTTTTATGTCATTTCCGACTGAGAACCTGATATGAGAGCTAGGATCAATTGTGGATCGATTGTTACCCAATTTCGGTTATCGGTGTTTATTTACAAAATATTTATCTGTGCAGAGTTATAGTAATAAAATGCAAATATTTTTAGATTTATAAGCGATTTTGCACTTTTCTGGTGACTTTTGAGAGTGTCCGTTGTATGGGAGGTATGGTCAAATAAGTACCAATTCCTACAGAATTAGATACACTGATTTCGGTTACCATAAGAAATATTTATGCTGAATATTATTAAACTACAATTGAATTTGTGGCTATAGAGGGTCAAACACTTTATTCTGGGGAGGCATCTCTATGGAAGGTGCCCGAAATAGTAATCCGATTTTAACCAAAAAGTAAAGGGATCATCTTTAGACATAAATATGAGCCTGTGTCAAATTTCATTAAATTATCTTTAAAGTTATGACCTGTACTTTGATAAAAATCTTACATTGATACCCGTCCAGCCAGTCGGACGGACATCGCTAAATCAACACAGGGAGCGATTCTGACTCAATCGGTGTACTAAAAGTTGGTCTCATACCAATATTTCTATACGTTACAAACATGTCTTTCTACCTATGGTAGTGAAGGCTATAACATGTAAGAAAATGCTATAGTCGGTTAAGCCCAACCATATGACACCCTTCATTACTGAGTTTTAATGCCTTTTCTGTTTCTTGCATAAATCCAGATATATATTTGCTAAATTTTGTGATCAGACAAAAATTTTATCAAGTCATTTTCGTGATTGGTCTTTGTATGGGAGCTAGGTTCAAGTGTGGAACGATTTGCTGGAAATTTATGTCTGCAACAAATGTGTAAGCATAAAGTCGTAGTTATCTTAAGATTTATGAGCGTTTTTGTTATATTCGTCGTATTTTGAGACTTTTCACTGAAGGGTTTGTATGGGAGCTTGGTCATACAGTGATTTAAGTTTACATAAGCAGTATTTGTTTTAAATTTCGTGAAAAAAATATTGATATTTGTGGCCATTATCGATTCCGGGAAGTGGGACCTTTGGGAGGTACCATAAATAATGTACCGATTTTGATGAATTTCAATAGACATGTTCCCACTATAAAAAAAATGATCTGTGCGAAATTTCATGAAATTATCTTTAGAATTGCGACCTGTACTTTGATTACATGGTTTACATGGGGGTCCAGCCAGCCAGCCAGCCGTCCAGATGGACTGACTTCGCTAAATCGACTCATAAAGTGATTCTAAGCCTAATGGTATACTAAAAGGTGGGTCTAAGACAAATACTTCTATACGTTACACACATCAGCACAAACTTTCCACCTATGGTGGTGAAGGGTATAAATATACTGAAATTTGTGCCAAAAACTCAATTTCGGGAAATAACTAATTTAAGTAGCAATGATCCTAGTTTGGTTAGAATCGCAGAAGTTGGAGTTTCGTAACTCTTAAACAATATTGTTTTTATTGTGCATCTTCACAGCTATTAAAGATAAAGTTCCTAAAAGCAGGGTGAACTCCATAGAACAAAAAAATATTTAAAGTCGAATATTTTTTATTGAATAAGGATATCTAAAACTTTATTAAATCATTTGGTATCAACATTTTGTATTTTTTTAAAATGTAAAATTTTTTCCGTTTCCTACTTCAATATTTATGTATGTACGTATTTCGTAAGTAAATAAATATTTATGTTAAATTTATGAGACATATAACAAAATAATGAAAAACCTTATACTCCCTCCTTAATAATAAATATTTTTTCTTAACATGAGATCGAAAAACCCCGCGTGTGTCTGTTTTTTCATCGTTCCAATTTCCACCCACAAAACGTTTGTAGAAAATACTGAGAGTCTAATAAACATAAAATAAACTCAAAATATTTTTTTTTTTTTTGGTATTCATTTATTTTTGGGTTATTGTCTCTCTGTTTTGGTCTAAATTTTTTGTATGAATCTAAGAAAGTAACCTTTCTATGACCTTGAAAAATAATTAACCGAAACAAATTCTATTTCACACAATTGGTACAAAATGCTACAAAGTAAATATTAGGAAGATTCTTAATCAATCATTGAATGAAACTATTAAAATGCCCCCATTTATTAAAGAATTGACCCCTATTCACTACAAATGAAAGGAAAATTTATAAAAGTTTTATAATATTTTGTAAATAATTTTTGTATTTTCTAAATCTTTGTTATATTTTAAATTCTTCTATGAATATGGGTATAAGAAATTAATAAAACTTTTTTTGTTCAAAAAAATGTTGAAATTATTAAATTGAATTGATGCCAACAATTTATTTTGCATTCTTTAATAAATTTTGTTTCTCTAGTTTGTTCGTCGTTAGTAAAAGTGCAAATTACTTTTATTTATTGTCGAGAACAACAAATTTTTTCAACATAAATTTTTGTGAAAGATTTTTTGCGTATTTTGGGTTTGTCGTTTTAACTTTAAGACTTTTTGTCCAAATTAACTTGACTTTGAGGGAAGGACAAAAATCAATTTAATGGAAATATTCCACAATATATGTATGTCAGCTTAAAGTAGCTTTTTAATAAATTATTGTTTATACTAAATGTTCAATAAGTTGACTTTCGAACGTCTATATGTATGAATGTATGTAAAAAGTAGCACGTGCCCCAATGAATACGTCTGGTAACAGGAACAATTAAACATTAAATTCGTTGTGGCGCGCCTAGAAAGTTTCGTGGATTATATTTAAAATGAGGTACTTTAACAAAAACAAGTACATATATGTACATTCGGCTGTATCGAATCTTATATACCCACCATCAAATTGTGTTAAATTTAGTAACGTATTTAAAACTTTAACATATCGAGTGGTATTTGTATAAAGCCTCTTTGTGCTAAATTGAGTGCTGTAGCTGTCATAGTTTATAATTTTTAGTGGTTTCCGGAAGAGGTTTTTATATGAAAGCAATGGTTAAATGTAGACCGATTAAAGCTGCCTAATATATAATTTAATATTTAATAGCATTTAACTGGTTTCCGAGGGTAGATTTATATGGGGGCTATGGTCAAATGTGTACCGATTCCCATTAATTTTTATATATTGATCAGTAGTTGCTAAATACTTCCCTGCTCCAAATTAAGTTGTCATAAATATTAAAATTTGATTTAATTTGTCAGTATTAAAGTGATTGCCTTTGCGGAGTTTCGATTTCGTCAAATTTCAAGACTAAACTTCTGTTGTTCTGTTGCTTTAGCTCTTTTCGTTTAGTCAGACAAACACTACAAATTCTTTTTGGTAGTTTTGCTGTCTCCGTAAGTTGTTTATATGGATGTTATGGTCATTTCAGTACCGATTTCGTCCATTTGTAAGAACAAAATTTCCAAGAAATAAGGAATATTCTTGCTATTTTTGTTGACCTAGCTCGTTCCGTCCAGGCGTTACCATGCCTTTAACAGACAGACAGATAGACGGACATCGATCGTTATATCAATCGAAAGAAATAATCCATTTAAAGTGAGTAAATACTTTTTTAAATTATCCAATACTTTCTAAAACTACATAACTTAACCTATTTTTATATAGTAAAGTAAAATATTTTCTATCTGTGGTTACAAGAACTTTGTGGTTTTACGACACTTTGACAACAAACCTGAAAAGTACCTGTAAAATTAAATGGTTTGTTGGCTGTGTATTGCAATGTAAAGCTTGTAATTAGGTTACAAGTTGCAATATTAACTATAGTCGGTCATTCCCGACCATATGATACCCTTCACCACTGAGGTCAAATGTCTTTCTTTCGTGTATAAAGACAACTACATATTTGCTATACACTATATAGGTATAAACATTTTCTCAGAACTTATATATTTAAGCTATTTCCATCATTTTGACTTACATGGGAGCTGGGGTCAAATGTGGACTGATTGTCTAAAAATTCGCCAGTTTGATTACATTTTGAACAAAAATTATGTAAGCGCAAAATAAATATAAAATTTATATTTTCTTCGGATTTAGGAGCATTTAAGTGATTTTCGTCTCAATTAGTGAATTTTGACAGAAAAATTTGTATAGGAGCTATGGTCAAATATGGCCCGATTTCCACGAAATTTGAAACAGTGACTTCTGTATACATAAGCAGTACTAGTTTTAAATTTCATGAAAATATATAGATTTTTGTGGGCAAAATATCATTTTCGGGATATAAGACCTATGGGAGGTACACTAAATAATGGACCAATTTTGACGAATTTCAATAGCCATGGTCCCAATACCAAAAAAAATTGTCTGTGCCAAATTTCATCAAATTATCTTTAGAATTGCGATTTGCACTTTGATTACAAAGTTCATATGGGGGTCCAGCCAGCCATACGGACGGACGGACTGACATCGTTAAATCGACTTAGGGATCACTTCCTGAGTTGATAAGTCTATTGGCATACTTATTAATATGCGTTACATACATCAACACAAACTTATAATACCCTTGAAATTGGTCCACATTTCAAAATTGCTCCCATAAAAACTCTTCTGTCAAAACGCACTAAATGGAACAAAAATCACTAAAACGCTCGTAAGCCTGAAGATAATGAGAATTTTAAGTTTATTTTTTGCATATATAATTTTTGTAAAAACTATAGACAATTTGCTAAATTTCGAGATAATCGGTCCAAATTTGACCTTAGCACTCATATAAGTTTAAATGACGGAAGCAGCTTAAATATACAATTCTTAAGAAAATGTTTCATTGATGACACAATTTTTCAAATATTTGTATTTTTACAGGAAAAGAAACACCTCTGACCTTAGTGGCGAAGGGTATCGTATGGTCGGGCTTAACCGACTATAGCACTTTCTTACTTGCTTTTTAAATAATTTCTGACAACTTCAGACTGTTTTGGGTAGTTTCGTTAGATTACGGGAAGAAACATATTATGTTTATTATTGAAAAAATTAAACATTGTTTACGAAAACACAGAGTTTAAAGAAATGCGTCATAATCTAACAAATACAGTTTTGAGTAAAAAGGATTCATTTCCCGTTTTTGTAAATAAATTTATTTTGGTACATGAGATTCCAAAATCTTCAGTTTTATAAGAAACTAATTTCAAGACATTAAAATAAAAGTATAAAACTTTTAATTTTGTAATTAATTGTCTTACTAGCTTTGAATATATTTGGAATTTGCGACTTGATTAGATGAAAGAAAATGCTTTGTGGTACTCAACTTAAAATATGTAAATTTCGGATTAGAACTCTAGTATAGTATTCACTACAATATTATACGAAATCTTTTAAGTTTCCAGTTGATGTTCGAAGAAAAATTTTCCAAAATTTTTCTTCGAATTTTGATTTTTACTACTACATACTTCAAAAATGCATATCTTTTAAGGAATATTACCATGCCTAACAGATTTGCCGTTTTATCGGCATTTTGGCGATTTTCACCTAAAAATTGTAAAATGCCGATATACAGATTTTGGATAGAAAATTGGCGATTTTTAGATTATATCAGAAAATAGCATAACTTCTATATGTATGGATATAATAAATCAGTGGTTAAAAAACGATATAAGTTTAAATAATTCCGATGTATTGGAATTTACAGAGTCAAAATTTGAGAACGAAATAAACATTTTTTCCTACAGAAAAATTTTCAATATTAAAAAAATTTTCATTAAAATTTTTTTCTTTTTTTTTTTTCTACAGAAAAATTTTGAATTTAAAATTTTTTCTATCGAAAATTTCCCTACATTTATAAATTTGTTAATAATTAATAGAAACATTTTCCATGTACAACCTTTTTTTAGATAAATTTTCCATCCAAAATTTTTTGTTTAGAAAAATTTTCCATTTCAAATTTTTTTGTATAGAAAAATTTCCAACTTAAAATTTTTTGTAAAGAAAAATTTTCAATATTAAATTTTCTAAATTAATTTTTTTTGTATAGAAAATTGTTCCATTTAAAATTTTTTGTATAGAAGAATTTTTAATATTAAATTTTTTGTATAGAAAAATTTTCTATAATTTTTTTCTTTTAGAAAAATTTTCAATTTGAAATTTTGTTCTATAAAAAAATTTTCAATAAGTATTTTTTCAATATTCGGCTATATTCTTTTTTGCCGATTTCTGAAAATTTACTGCCGATAATGCCAATTTTTTTATTTATGCCTATTTTTACGAAAATTTTCTGACAGTCCTGAATATGAATTTTTTTCCATAACAAAAGTGAAAGTAAAAGAAATTATGAGCAAAAACAAAAATGCGATTCCTGGTTAAAAATAAAACTCAATGTCTGGTGCATTAAGGCCAACCAACCGATGAACAGCATCATACTTGTAGAATGCAAATGTACGCTTCGATGGTTGTCAGATGGCAGAAGGCGGTCAGTGGCGAGTGAATGTAGTGGTTGGCAATGATCTCGTTTTTTTTGCTGAAGTTTATTTTTCTAAAATTTGTTTTATAGGTGTAATTGTTTTTTTCTTTTTTTTTAGTTTTTTATTTTCTAAAAACAAAAACGAATTGGCAAAATTGCAAAGGACGCGAAAATAAAATAAATAAAAGTTTTTTAACCGTGAAAATACAATAAAATAACATCATCGAAATCAAAAGATTCTAAAACTTTGTTATTTTTAGGCGTTTGTTTTGAATTGAAATTGAATTGAAAGAAAATGAAGAAACAAAATAAATTGCAAGATAAATAAGAAAATCAAAAGAATACGAATTAATTATAAATGATTTGTGAAAAAGATGTCGTAAGTGATTACGAGAGTTTTTTAATAAATATAATTTTTTCCTTAATAAAATTAGGAAAAATTTTCTAAATTTTTACTTAAATAAAGTAATAAAATAATATAGGTATAATTTGTTTGTTTAATTTAAAAATTAAAGAAAATTTTCTAAATTTTTACTTAAAGTAAAAAATTAATATAGTTATACCCTTCACCACCATAGGTAGAAAGGGTATTATAAGTTTGTGCTGATGTATGTAACGCATAGAAATATTTGTAAGCCAATAGGCTTAGAATCACTTTCTGAGTCGATTTAGCGATGTCCGTCCGTCCGTCTGGACGGACGGACGGACGGTAGTTTGTAATCAAACTACAGGTCGCAATTATAAAGATAATTTGATGAATTTTGGGATCCGTCAAAATCGGTAGATTATTTATGGTATCTCCCATAGGTCCCACTTCCCGGAATTGATATATTGGCCACAAATATAAATATTTTTTCATGAAATTAAAAAAAAAACTACTGCTTATGCAAATTAAAATCACTGTACCAAATTTTGTTGAAATCGGTCCACATTTGACCATAGCTCCCATACAAACTCTTTTTTAAAAACGCACTAAATGTGATAGAAATCACTAAAACGCTCGTAAATCTAAAGATAATGAGAATTTCAAGTTTATTTTTTGCACACATAATTTTTGTAACAACTGTAATAGGGATAATCGGTCCACATTTGATCCTAGCTCTCATAAAAGTCCAAATGACGGAAACAGCTTAAATATATAAGTTTTGAGAAAATGTGTGATGGCAAAATTTTGCAAATATTTGTCTTTATACAGGAAAAATAACACCTTTGACCTTAGTGGTGAAGGGTATCGTACTTTCTTACTTGTTTTTTAATAAATATGCTTTAATAAAATTAAGAAAATTTTCTAAAATTTTACTAAATTAAAGTAAGAAAATATTTTGGTGTTGAGTTTAAGATGCGCATGAAAATAATACGTATTTTCTTTTTATATGTAGGTATACCTACAGGGAAGTCAAAAATAGAGGAAATCCTATTACGTATTTGTAACACAATTTCCCCATAGAGTTCATAAACAATATGACCTTTGACCTCCATAAGTTTCTGGTCGTTAAAATGTTTATTCAAATATGAAGCCTTCAGTGTTAAAGAAAATTTCTAACCTCATCTACTGAATCTATAAGAATATGCACGTTCTATCGAATGCAGAAACGTTGTAGGCATTTGATAGCAGTGGTATAGAGTATTATAGAGCCGTGCTTGACCTTCCATAATACTATTTTACTTGTTTCCACAATGAAGAAATGTTTGTGATTAAATATGAAAAGTTATATGATGTTCCCATAAGACACTTACCTTAGGATCCTTTTCATAGTAATGTTGTTGTGTACGAATCCAACGTCCAACCATGTTATCCTTAACGGTATTGGCCAAGGCAAAGTAATAGTCGCGTAAAGTGGCCACATTACGATCCTTAACCAAAGTGTAGTGCAAATGACGATTGAAATTCTTTTTTACTTCGGTGACATTGCCCACCTCAGCGATACCGCGTACCGAGATTTGCTTGCGCCTATCAGCATCTGATTGGGGCTTCGACATTTTAACTTTTATCTAATTTCTTTTCAATTAAAAAGTTATGCACTGCCTTTAAGTCTCTATTGATGGCAATTTCTTTTGTTATTTGGTTTTCTTAAAGAAATGCCTTTTTAATAATTGTTTTATTTTATTTCTTTTATGCTAAATCTGCACTAACTAAACGTTAGGGATAGATACAGATGAGACAACCGAGTGAACACAACAACGAACAACAACCGTTTGCCACGAACTCTGGAGTGCTTCTCACTAGATTGTGTTCAAAAAGTGAAAAATTAAACAAAATAGAATTCATTAAAATTATTTTATAGCAAAACTCCTGTTTTTTTTTTCTTTCTTTCAATTTTTCATATAAACAAGCACATAAGAGAGTAATAATGTGCTCTTTCCTTATGTTAAGTGCAATTATTTCAAGCTCTTTTATTAATGTTAACTTAACATAAGTTTAGTTAATAGCTAATGTCTCTTCATCTTGTTACTAACATTACATTAAATTTGCTTAATTAGCTTTTAGCTTTAGTAGTAGCACCAAAAGGCCTTAATAACAATTTGTTTACTTCTTTATTTTAGCTCAGGCATTTCTACCTTTTAACTAAAATTCTGTTAATATTTCCTCTTTTTATGCATTTTAACGGTCACCTTGTCGGAAGGTCAAACATGCGTATATGTTGTGATTTTCCCAATTTTCTCTCACTATTTTTCTCTCTCTCATTTGTTCTTCTTCTTAATGTTCATTATACATTTTTGTGCTTTTTTCTTGTGTACATTCGTCTGCCTTCCTCTAGTAAAGCCGGTGTGGTTATAAGTTGTCAAAAATTTCACAGATCTAAGCACATCTGTTATTTCATTTACACTTTGCCTGAAGAGTTGTTTGTTTTTATGGAAAGTTGGGTTGGTGGGGGTCTCAGAATCATATCAGAGTTGTTTAATTTGGGTAGAAATTCTACTTGAAAAGTACAAATTTGTTGTCATTTTATGTCTAAATTACAGTTGGGTCTTCTTAACACTTGAAATACTATACTTGTACCCTTCACCACCATGTAAACCTTGTAATCAAAGTAAAGTTCGCAGTTCTAAAGATAATTTGATGAAAACTAGCACAGATAATTTTTTTGATAATAAGATCATGGCTATTGAAATTCGCTAAAATTAGTTCATTATTTATGGTACCTCCCATAGGTCCCACTTCCCGGAATTGATATATTGGCCACAAATATCACTATTTTTTCATGAAAGTTAAAACAAATACTGCAAATACTTATGTAATCTTAAATCACTGTACCAAATTTTGTTGAAATCGGTCCACATTTGACAAACTCTTTTTTAAAAACGCACTAAATGAGACAAAAATCACTAAAACGCTCGTAAATCTAAAGATAATGAGAACTTTAAGTTTATTTTTTGCATACATAATATAACAACTGTAATCAATTTGTCAATTTTCAATATAATCGGTCCACATTTGACCCCAGCTCTCTCCAAATGACGGAAACAGCTTAAATATATAAAGTTTGAGAAAATGTTCGTATGATAGCAAAATTTAGCCGTTTTTTAAGGTTAGCTCTAGTTTTCGAGATATAGCGTTATTTAAAAAATGGAGGAGGTTAAGCAATAAATATTCGCGTAACTCGAAAACTATTTATTTTCTTCAACTATGTAAAAATTCGAAAATTCGGCAACAAAATTATCTTTAAGGAAACACTAATAATTTTAAATCAGAGCAGTTGTATTGGAAATTTTTGTGATTTTTCAAAACATATAATTTTTTTTGCAAACAAAAAAATTTATTTTCAAAACGACTGCTCGAATTAAAAAAATAATTAGTGTTCCTGAAAGATAATTTTGTTGCCGAATTTTTTTTACTTTATTTAAGAAAATAAACCGTTTTCGAGTAACGCGAATACTTGTTGAGCTCCTAAATTTTTTGATAACGCTATATCTCGAAAAGTAGAGATAACCTAAAAACGGTTAGAAACATTGAATTCAGCATGCTCGATCTATTTTTACAAGAAATACTATTTTTTAATACCAATAAAATGGCCATTTGGTCCAAGAGGTTTTATGATAAAACCAAGTCTTGAGAAAAAGTTAAATTTTAAGGAATAAATTTTATATGTCGAATTTTCAATTTTTGTAGAAATAAGAAAAATTTAATTAAAATGTTTCAATAAGAAAAATTTCATTGAAATTTCTATAAGAAAAATTTAATTAAAATTTTTCTATGAGAAAAATTTCATTAAAATTTTTCTATAAGAAAAATTTCCATAACATTTTTCTATAAGAGAGAAAATATTTCTAATAGAAAAATTTAAAAAAAAATTTTTTATATAGAAAAATTTTGAGAAAATTTTTTATATAGAAAAATTTTAAGAAAGTTTTTTATATAGAAAAATTTTAAGAAAATTTTTTATATAGAAAAATTTAAAAAAAATTTTTTACATAGAAAAATTTTAAGAAAATTTTTAATATAGGAAAATTTTGATAAAATTTTTCTTATAGAAAAATTTTGAGAACATTTTTTACGTTGAAAATTTTTCTTAAAGAAAAATTTTGAAAAATTTTTGATATAGAAAAATTTTAAGAAAATTTTTTCACATAGAAAGATTAGAGAAAATTTTTTATATAAAAAAATTTGGATAAAATTTTTCTTAAAGAAGAATTTAAAGAAAATTTTTGATATAGAAAAATTTTAAGAAAATTTTTGATATAGAAAAATTTTAAGAAAATTTGTTCATATGGAAAAATTTTGAGAAAATTTTTTATATAGAAAATTTGGAGAACATTTTTTACGTAGAAAAATTTTCTTATAGAAAAATTTTGAGAAAAATTTTTATATAGAAAAATTTTGATAAAATTTTTCTTAAAGAAAAATTTTCAGAAAATTTTTGATATAAAAAAATTTTAAGAAAATTTTTTATATAGAAAAATTTTGTGAAAATTTTTCTTATAGAAATAAATTTCATTAAAATTTTTCTATAAGAAAAATATCATTAACATTTTTCTATAAGAAAAATATCATTAAAATTTTTCTATAAGAAAAATTTTAAGAAAATTTTTAATATAGGAAAATTTTGATAAAATTTTTCTTATAGAAAAATTTTGAGAACATTTTTTACGTTGAAAATTTTTCTTAAAGAAAAATTTTGAAAAATTTTTGATATAGAAAAATTTTAAGAAAATTTTTTCACATAGAAAGATTAGAGAAAATTTTTTATATAAAAAAATTTGGATAAAATTTTTCTTAAAGAAGAATTTAAAGAAAATTTTTGATATAGAAAAATTTTAAGAAAATTTTTGATATAGAAAAATTTTAAGAAAATTTGTTCATATGGAAAAATTTTGAGAAAATTTTTTATATAGAAAATTTGGAGAACATTTTTTACGTAGAAAAATTTTCTTATAGAAAAATTTTGAGAAAAATTTTTATATAGAAAAATTTTGATAAAATTTTTCTTAAAGAAAAATTTTCAGAAAATTTTTGATATAAAAAAATTTTAAGAAAATTTTTTATATAGAAAAATTTTGTGAAAATTTTTCTTATAGAAATAAATTTCATTAAAATTTTTCTATAAGAAAAATATCATTAACATTTTTCTATAAGAAAAATATCATTAAAATTTTTCTATAAGAAAAATTTCATTAAAATTTTTCTATAAGAAAAATTTTATTAAAAAAATTGTTTATATAGAAAAATTAAAAAAAAATTTTTTACATAGAAAAATTTTAAGAAAATTTTTAATATAGGAAAATTTTGATAAAATTTTTCTTATAGAAAAATTTTGAGAACATTTTTTACGTTGAAAAATTTTCTTATAGAAAAATTTTGAGAAAATTTTTTTTATAGAAAAATTTTAAAAAAATTTTTCTTAAAGAAAAATTTTGAGAAAATTTTTGATATAGAAAAATTTTAAGAAAATTTTTAAGAAAATTTTTTCACATAGAAAGATTAGAGAAAATTTTTTATATAAAAAAATTTGGATAAAATTTTTCTTAAAGAAAAATTTTAAGAAAATTTTTGATATAGAAAAATTTTAAGAAAATTTTTGATATAGAAAAATTTTAAGAAAATTTTTGATATAGAAAAATTTTAAGAAAATTTTTGATATAGAAAAATTTTAAGAAAATTTGTTCATATGGAAAAATTTTGAGAAAATTTTTTATATAGAAAATTTGGAGAACATTTTTTACGTAGAAAAATTTTCTTATAGAAAAATTTTGAGAAAAATTTTTATATAGAAAAATTTTGTGAAAATTTTGAGAAAATTTTTCTTATAGAAATAAATTTCATTAAAATTTTTCTATAAGAAAAGTATCATTAACATTTTTCTATAAGAAAAATATCATTAAAATTTTTCTATAAGAAAAATTTCATTAAAATTTTTCTATAAGAAAAATTTAAATAAATTTTTCTTCAAGAAAAATTTTATTAAAAAATTTTTTTAAGAAGAATTTTATTTAAATTTTTCTTAAAGAAAAATTCATTTAAGTCCATAATGTAGTTGACCAGCGATTTGAATTCGAATCTTCTAAATACATACATACTTACTTTTAGTAATCATTACCTAATTCCCAAGACCTCTCTTTAATTACAAAATTCTTAAATGATTTAGATTTTTGACATTTTATTAATTAATTTTACTTGTTTATTTCTGTTTTCTTTTTGTTTCTTAATAATTTAAATTGATTTGAAATATACTTGACGAAATATTGAGACTCTGCTGCAAAACAACGTTTATTTTCTTCGGTTTTTACTTTTTATTATTTTGTATAATTATAAATTTTTGTTTTGTTTGTTCGTTCTTTATCTTAAACGACGAATGGCTGAAAATAAAAGATTTAAGACTAAAGAAAAATAAACAAGTTAATTTTTGGCTTAATAATAAATATTAAATTAATTATAATTATAATAAAATGATTTATCATTTTAAAATATTTTTAATGAAGTTAATGAACAATTTCCTAGCGAGTGTTAATATTGCATAGGCCGGTTGTCGGTTATATAGAAAACAAAACATTAAAAATCAAAGCATACTTTTAAGCTGTTTAAAATAAACAAAACAAATAAAGCAGAATTTTAGGCTTGTAACATTTAAGTAATTTCTTTTTTATAACATTTTAAAATTTAAAAATTTCTGCTAAATAAAATACGATGCTTCGTTCTAAAATATTTTTTTTCATTTCTTTTTCATTATTATTATTTTTTTTTGATTTAAGGCATTTTTATGAATAACAAACAAAGTTAAACAAAACTTTAGAGTTGCAACTTATAAGAGGCTAAAATATTTTAATTTAAATATATGCAATTATTTAGTAAAATGTAAAGTAATGTTTATGATGATATTTAAATATTGTTGTTTTTTGTTTAGACTAACATTTATTATGTTTTAGTTAATGATTTTTTTTTAAATAAAAGTAAAATTCACAAAAAACATCAAAATATTTGTTTTCTTATATAAATTCAAAGATTATCTGCCTTATTCATAACATTTATCAATTATACAGGAGTACAATATTTGTTAACCAGAATAACTTTAATCTGCTGAATCTGAAAATGATATTGATTCTTTTGAGTTGACTCTAATTTTCTAAAAATTTGTCTATAAGAAAAATTTTCTGAACATTTTTTTATAAAAAAAATTTCTCAATTTTTTTCTAGAAGAAATTTTTCTCAAAATTTTTCAATATAAAAATTTTTCTCAAAATTTTTCTATAAGAAAAATTTTCTCAAAATTTTTCTGTAAAGAAAATTTTCTCAAAATTTTTCTACATAAAAAAATTTCTCAAAATTTGTCTATATAAAATTTTTTTTTTTAAATTTTTCTATATAAAAAATTTACTATAAATTTTTCAATATAAAAAATATAAAAATTTTTCTATAAGAATTATCTCAAAATTTTTCTATATAAACAAATTTCTCAAAATTTTTCTATATAAAAAATTTTCTTAAAATTTTTTCTCAAAAATTTTATCAAAGTTTTTCTATAAGTAAAATTTTCTCAAAAGTTTTCTATATAAACAATTTTCTAAAAATTTTTCTATATAAAAAATTTTCTCAAAATTTTTCTATATAAACAATTTGTCTCAAAATTTTTCTATACGAAAAATTTTCTAAAAATTTTTCTGTACGAAAATTTTTGTAAAAATTTTTCTATATGAAAAATTTTTTTAAAAATTTTTTATATAAAAGATTTTCTCAAAATTTTTCTATATAAAACATTTTCTCAAAATTTTTCTATATTAAAAATTTGCTCAAAATTTTTCTATATGAAAAATTTTCTAGTTTTTTTTCATAAATAATTTTGTCAAAATTTTTCTATACAAAAATTTTCTCAATAAAAAAATATTTTTATAAGACAAACTTTCTCAAAATTTTTCTATTACAAGAATTTTCTCAAAATTTTTCTATAAGAAGAATTATTGCAAAATTTTTTTATGAGAAAAATTTTCTCAAAATTTTTCTATAAGAAAAATTTTCTCAAAATTTTTCTATATGAAAAATTTTCTCAAAATTTTTCTTTAGAAACAGTTTTGTCGAAATTTTTTTTAAGAAAAATTTTCTCAAAATTTTTTTACAAAAAGAATTTGTTCAAACATTTTCTTAAATTTACTATATAAAAAATTTTCTCAATTTTTTTTTTTTTATAAGAAAAAATTTTCTTAAAATTATAAAAAAAAAATCTCAAATTTTGTTTTAAGAATATGTTATTGAGATAATTTTCCCCATTTCCACACTAAAATTCAAAAAAAAAAATTAAAGATAATATAAAAGTCAAAAGGGATTTAAGCCCAAATTTTCATTTTATGGGGGAAATAACCGAAAATAATCTCAAAAATATATCAGAAATCGAACGATTTGAAAACGATCGATTTCCATCACATACCGGATTATTTCAAGCACTTGGGGTTTACTCCCTATCTCAATTCGAAAAAAAAAATGTTTTCAATTAATAATTTCAAATGATTTAAATATACAAATTCGAATCGAGATACTCAGGGGGGTGAGTACCTCTAAATGACTGCTTAATACCAATGTTATATTGATCCGGAATGAGGTTCACTTTGGATCAATCTCTCCTACAATTCTGCGGGGTCCTCTCTTTAATCTTATCTAGTCTATAATTTTTTTTCTCTATCCCTTGCAGAGACTAGTGAAAGACCACCTTTAGAGCCCAAGTGATATTAACGTCAAAAAATTAGAAAATAATTTTTTGAAATTTAACCGCTTTCTATTTTCTAAGTTGAACAATAAAACAATTTTTCATTTTTTTTAATTGTTCGGAATTTAAAGAAAGTAAACCAACAACGGCCAAAGTAGATAGAACAAAAATGTTCGAAAACAAATATCATTTTCCGTTTCAGCGCATCAAAATTATTTAAAATTAAGATTCAGAAAAAATTCTGTTTCTTAAGCAGAAGCTTAAGAAATCGAATTCGTAAGTCAATTTTAGATTGTTAAATGTTATAAATATGACAGGATGTATTTAATACCTTTAAATGTCTGTTGTTTGTCTGTAAATATTTTTATACTACCTGTTTGTTAAAGTTTGTGGTTGCTGTTTTAGTTTTTGGACAATTGTTTTTTTTTTTAACGTTTGTTTGTAATAAAAAAATTTTGATATATTTTATATATATATTTTTTAATTTTTAAAGATTTTTTTTTATTTATTTTTCTTAATAATTTTTTATTTAAATTTGTTTTTCTTCATGTTATTAAATCTTGGTTTTCAAGTAAGTAAATGTAGCTAGCTAAATTAGCTTAGTAATGATGTCCATCCATCATTATTCATAATTTTATATAAATAATAATTATAATAGAGTAATAATAGATTTAAGTCTTCTTCAACTAAAAAACACAAGTTTAAGAAGCTACAATTAAAAAAAAGAAATAATCAACAAATTAAAATAGAGAAAAAAAGAAAATTAGGTTGGTATAGATTTATAAATATCTAAAAACTAAAAGAAAGAAAAAGAGTTTGCATTGTTGTTTTTTTTAAGTTTTCCTTTAATGTTTGTTTTAGGTTTCAGTTTTCAGTTGTTTCTTTTTAGGAAAAATCTATTTAATAAAATTACTAAATAAAAAGATTTAAAATTAGTTATAATTATAATCATCATAATAATTTAATTCATAATTTCAAAAAATAATAATTATAATTAAAAAATAAAACATTGTTGTTTTTTTCATATTAACACATATCGTTGAATCAATCAAGTAATTAATAATCATCATTATTAAGTCAAAACTACATTTTAAACATTTTTGTTAAATAAAAATGTTTTTATTTTTTTGAAAACCTCTTTTCAAAGAATTTTGAAAGAGGCCGTTTTCTATTTTTGTTTAATTGTAGTGAGAGACAATGTTTGAAATAAAAATAATAATTAAAAAATAAAATTAATTTCGTTCGTTTTGAGTTTAAAGTGCTACCAATTTTGTTTGTTTCTTTTTTGTTACGTTTCTATTTGGAAATTTTCTGGTGGAGAATTGTAAGTTTATTTGAATATATATTTAAGTTGTTGGTATGATTATTAAATTGGGTTAAATCTTAACACAAAGAAAAATAATATATAACTGCAATAAGATAGTAAAAGTTGCGTTTATTTGTTTGCTTTTCTCCTCTTCATCATCATCTACTTCTTTCTTCTTGATCTCTTAATTATTTTTTAATTACTTTTTAAAGATGTTGTTGTTTGTTAATACAAATTAAATGTTGCTTCACAACATGTTTGTTGGTTGGTTGGTTGTTTTGTTGCATTTATTTCAAATTTACTTGTCCTTATCGGTTTCAGCAGCAATAGGCTTCTTGTTGCCAATGGGAATGGCGGCTTTGATCCTAGAAAAAAAATTTAATATTACAGACATTTCTAATATAATTAAATTTCTAAAATCACTTACTTTTCAGTTACTTCAGCAACTTTGCTTCTGGCCAAATCCAAGTAAGTATCAATAGATTGTTTGTTGTTTTCGTAAACCTTGGGCAAGGTGAACAAAGAGACAAAGGCTGTAAATAAAAGGGAAAATATAAAATGATTTCAAACTCAAAAAAGGTTAAGAAATGGCAAAATGGGGGAAAATTTTTTCTAGAAGAAAAATTTCCTAAAAATTTTTCTATAACAAAAAAAATGCTTCTATAACAAAAGTTTCATTAAAATTTTTCTATAAGAAAAATTTCATTAAAATTTTTCTATAAGAAAAATTTCATTAAAATTTTTCTATAAGAAAAATTTTATTCAAATTTTTCTATAAGAAAAATTTCATTAAAATTTTTCTATATGAAAAATTTCATTAAAATTTTTCTATAAGAAAAATTTCATTAAAATTTTTCTATAAGAAAAATTTCATTAAAATTTGTCTATAAGAAAAATTTCATTAAAATTTGTCTATAAGAAAAATTTCATTAAAATTTGTCTATAAGAAAAATTTCATTAAAATTTGTCTATAAGAAAAATTTCATTAAAATTTTTCAAAAAGAAAAATTTCATTAAAATTTTTCTATAAGAAAAATTTCATTAAAATTTTTCTACAAGAAAAATTTCGTTCAACTTTTTCTATAAAAAAAATTTCGATAAAATATTTCTATAAGAAAAATTTCATTAAAATTTTTCTATAAGAAAAATTTCATTAAAATTTTTCTATAAGAAAAATTTCATTAAAATTTTTCTTTAAGAAAAATTTCATTAAAATTTTTCAGTAGGAAAAATTTCATTAAAATTTTTTTATAAGAAAAATTTTATTAAAATTTTTCTATAAGAAAAATTTCATAAAAATTTTTCTATGAGAAAAATTCCATAAAAATTGTTCTATTGGAAAAATTTTATTAAAATTTTTCTTTAAGAAAAATTTTAGGAATTAGCAATACTTTTTTTTTCTAAATTATAACACTTACCCAAAATGACCAATGTCATGCCGTTGAACCAAGCGCCAATGTAGGTCATAACCCACAAGATTACACCGAATTTGATGGAATCAACTAAATCCTCAACCAAGAACAATCTTCTCAATTCAGCGGTGAAACCATTTAAGTGAGCAACAGCAACACCAGCAATATTTTGGATTTTCTCTTGGGACAATGTTAAATCGAATTCCAAATATTCTCTGGAAAAATTTTAAGGTTATAAAAAATTAGTAACAATAAGAATTTATGAAGTAATATAAAAAAAGAAGAACTTACTTGAAGGGATGACCATCGGAGGTCTTTTGTATGGCCTGCATAACTGATTTATAGATTCTGAAGGCAATAGAGCCTGTCAGCAAGATCAATGACAAATAGGCGAATACACTGATGACAGAGAAACATGAAATGGCCAAAAGTGTGATAAGACCAGCACCAAAAACAATACCAGATTTTTTCACATCGCGCCAGTAAATAAGGGATTCCACTGAAATTAAAAAGAATTTTAAATAAATTTATTAATAAAAGGTTTTTTAATAAAATTTAAGTTTATTATAAGATGAAAACATTTGATTAGGGGTTTTCTAACAAATTGATTCGGATTTTTAAATTTTGAACCAACATAAATGCAAAATTTAGCATAAAATTACCCCCAATTCATAAATGAAAAATAACTTATGGGACAAATTTTCCATACAAATTTCCTTCTATAAATTTTTGATAATATTATAATTCGTTTGTGATTAGAGGGTTAAATTTAAGTGAAATTCGTATTTTTAATATAAAATTTAATTCCTTGACTAAATTTAAATTTTAATACAAAATTTGAAATTCTATCAAATTTTGATTTTCTTCACGAAATCAGATTTTTAGTGCAAAAATTCAATTTAAACAAAAATAAATTAATTTTACTACACATTTTAAAAGTAGATTTTCCATTAAAATTTTTCTATATTAAAAATTTTATCAAAATTTTTCTATATAAAAAATGTTTCTATATTAAAAAATTTCATTAAAATTTTTCTATATTAAAAAATTTCATTAAAATTTTTCTATATTAAAAAATTTATCAAAATTTGTTTATACAAAAAATTTCATCAAAATTTTTCTTATTAAAAAATTTACCAACGTTTTTGTACATAAAAAATTTCATTAAAATTTTTCTATATTAAAAATTTTCATCAAAATTTTTCTATATTAAAAAATTTATTCAAATATTTCTATATAAAAAATTTCATCAAAATTTTTCTATATTAAAAAATTTATCAAAATTTTTCTATATAAAAAATTTCATCAACATTTTTCTATATTAAAAAAATCATTAAAATTTTTTTGTATTAAAAATTTCATCAAAATTTTTCTACAAAAAAAATTTCATCAAAATTTTTCTATATTTAAAAAATTATACACATTTTTCGATATTAAAAATTCCACCAAAATTTTTCTATATTAAAATATTGCATCAAAATTTTTCTATATTACAAAAATTATCAAAATTTTTTTGTATAAAAAATTTCATAAAAATTTTTCTATGTTAAAAAATTTATCAAAATTTTTCTATATAAAAAATTTCATCAAAATTTTTCTATATTAAAAATTCAATCAAAATTTTTCTATATTAAAAAATTTATCAAAATTTGTCTAAATAAAAAATTTATCAAAATTTGTCTAAATAAAAAATGTCATAAAAATTTTTCAATAAGAAAAATTTCATTAAAATTTTTCTATATAAAAAAATCAATCAACATTTTTCTATATAAAAAATTTCATCAACATTTTTTCTATATTCAAAAATTATCAAAATTTTTCTAAATGAAAATTTTTTTCAAAAATTTTTTTATTTGAAAAATTTTATCAAAATTTTTCTATAAGAAAAATGTCATCAAAATTTTTTATGTAAAAAAATTTATTAAAATTTTTCATTAAAATTTTTCTGTATTAAAAAAAATTTAGCAAAATTTTTTTATATAAAAAATTTCATCAAAATTTTTCTATATGAAAAATTTTATCAACATTTTATTATATGAAAAATTTCATCAAAATTTTTCTATATGATAAATTTTATCAAAATTTCTATATATATATAAAAATTTATCAATATTTCTCTAGTGAAAAATTTTATCAAAATTTTGCTATATAAAAAATTGAATTTTTTAATGAAAACATTTTTTAAAAGAAAAATTTCATCAAAACAATTTTATGTGATAAATTTCATTAAAATTTTTCCTTTGAAAATTTTTTTTATATACAAAATTGCCTCAAAATTTTTCTATATGAAAAATTTTATCAAAATTTGTCTACAGAAAAATTATATCAAAATTTTTCTATATGAAAAATTTTATCAAAATTTGTCTATACGAAAAATTTGTTTCTTCAAAATCATTTATGTGATAAATTTCATATAAATTTGCTCTATGAAAAATTTCTTGAAAATTTCTGAAAAATTTTCTATGAAATTTTATTCTATGAAATCTTGTTTTTTTTTTTAATTTTTCTCTATTTAAATTTTTTTTTAAATATTTTTCACTATGAAATTTTTTTTTAATATTTTTCTCTATGAAAAATTTCTTCTTATTTCTATATTTGTATTTTTTCTGAGTTTTGAGTTGTTTGAAAAATTTTATCAATATTTTTGTGAGTGAAAAATTTCACCCAAATTTTTGAGTATTTAAAAATTCATCAACATTTTTCTATGTAAGAAATTTCTTAAAATTTTTTCTTTGTGAAATTTTTCTTAACAATTGTTCTCTATAAAAATTTTTTGGAAAAAGCTTTCTCTATGAAAAGGAAATTTCATTATTTTCAAATTTGTTATTTGTAAAGAAGAATAGAAAATTATAATAAATTATTGCGGTTTAGTTAAATCATTAATCACGAATTTCACATTTTTATATCTAAAATTCTTTATAGAATTTAAAAAAGAAGCCAAAAATATCACACAATAAAACGGACAGGCCGTTAACAAACACATATGCCAACACAAAAAAATTTCAAATCAAAAAAGTTTTGAATCTAAAAAAACATAGACACTCAAAATCATAATTATGCAACCTTTTAAAATATATATTTTTTAATTTTCTTATTTCTAATCTTTCTTCTAAAAATTTGTATATAAAAATACTTAAAAATAATATTCAGTTCTTTTTAGATTTTTCTTAAAAATTCAATTACTTTTCGACATATTTGTAGAAGCAACAATTAATATAAATGCACTTTTTTTAAGTTAATAATTTTATTTCTACAACAGGACGGGGATCACAAAAACGTTTTAATCTTAAATGCGTACAAATGAGACAAGACCGAGTGACTGGCGATTCTTTATCATTTACTTTCAGAAGATTTTCCAAATTAAACAAAACAAAAACAACAAAGTAAGAAAAAAGAGAAATATTTAAAAATTCGAATTTTTATCTTTTACGTACAAAAGGAGGGAGAATGGTGGAAATAGGTAGTAGATAGATATATGTACATAAAGTATATTGTTTAAAAATAAACAAACATTTGTTTTATTTTCTTTTATTTAAATACTATATGAAAAAAATCGCCTCCCTCATGCCGAGAATAAGTAGACATACAAATTTTGAAAACTCAAAAAAGTTGACCACACGGCTCAAAATTTGTTAATACAAATCTTGAATATCGAAATTTGTTAATGCAAAACTTGCATTCGAAAAAGTTTTGAAACAACTGTGACAACTGTATAGAACGCCTATTTTTTTACCGGGAAAAATTTAACAATTACTTGAAAAACTGTTTAAAATTTCAATTTTTCACTTTTTTATGGGAGAAAAAAAAGCGTGGGGTTTTTTTCTTATAAATTAGGAAAGGAAAATTGTTTCTTCTATTTTAAGAGACAAAGAGATAAAAAATAATAGACTCTCAAATAGAACACAAACATTTAAATTTATTTATTTTAAACGTGTTTTGTAAAAATCTTTTTATTGATCTTTTTAAAAGGAATTTTTTAAAATGCCAATTAAACACAAATTTAGAACTTAAGATTGTTTTGAGAAAAAATCGATAAACGAAAGAAAATTTATGTTATAAAAAAAAAAACAAGCAAAACGAAATCTTTAATTTTTTTTAAAACATAATTAAAAAAAGAATGTATAAAATTGTTCATTGAAAGTAATGTTTTGTTCTAAATTTTTTTTTATCAAAATATTGTTGTAGAAATTTTGTAAAATTCAAATAAGTTTGTCATAACTTATGTTTTCGTTTATGAATTAGACGTTATCCTACTAGCATTTGGAAGATTGTTTTATCAAAAATCACCTTACTAAGTCTTCCTCGAGTATTTCACATATTAAACATACAGTAATCGAAAATAGATCATTCAAGTGTTTGAAATACGACTGTTTTGAAGTTATTTATGAATAATTTTTTGCTCATCTAGACGATTAAAAACTGATTTTAGTTCTAGCTTTGAACAAGCGTAAAATATTAGAAAATTGAAATGGAATGAAAAGGTTTCGAAAATAATCAGAAATACGACTTAAGAATTACCTGAAAAAGACTCACAAATCATTAGAAATGTTAAAAAAAAAACTCATAAATAAGTTTAAACTGATTAGAAAATCGGGTAAAAAAAGACTAATCAAGAAGAGTCCCGGGTTGACTAACATTTTCTCTTGAGGAAACAATCATTTACTATCAGAAAAAGAGCTCATATATGCCTATTTTAATCACACAGAAGAGTCATAAATGACTCGAATATGTTATTTTTTTTATAAAATGCTTGCAGGGTAGCTTTTTACGTTTTACTTTTCTGAAAAAGTCTGTGTAGTTCTGAGTAAGAGGGGAATCACAATTTAGTAAAGACCCAAACCAAAATAAGAGTACGGAAACACAATTATGTGAGTTTTGGCAAAGACTCTAAGATATAAAGATGGTCCTTTTGATAAGTCCCATAAAAAAAGATTATACCGCTTTTACTCTAATTCCGAAAAAAATAACTAATCAAATAAAAAAAGATACACATGTGCTCATGAAATGTATGTTTGTTTATAGAGTCTTTGGTTTTGGTAAATTCGGACTAAAGATATTTTACAGTGGTTACCTTTCGCCCCCGTAGTTGTTTATAAGCAACTTTGATGTTTGGCCACGTTTCTTGCAAAAGTAACGAAACTGAAGAATTAAAAAAAAAAACTCATGTTTCTAGGTTACATCTTCCTTGATTTTAAAACAACAAAAAAATAAATAGATCGAATTTTTACCAACAAAATTATAGCTCATTAGTTAGAGTAAAGTCGTCTAAATTTTACTAGTAAATACAAAAAACAAAAAATAATTTAAAATATTTATGTATCACAAATAAAACAAGTTGATTAGTGGTATTAATATTCATAGATAACTCAACAAATACAAATTAAAATATTGAAAGAAACGTGAACAGTTACAAAATAAATTTTTTTATTGTTTCCTCAAGTTGCTTATAAGCAACTTTGGTCCACTTCAGAAGCAAAACATTTAAATGATGAAAGCAAGTAAAGGAATTTGTGAAGCTGTCCAGTAGGTTAAATGGGATGAGTTCTGATGAAGAGTGAAATGAAAATGAGGATGAGTTTTTAGAAAAAAATTCGATATTGAGGAACATATTGATAAACATGGGTTATATCGGGAGAAAAAGTTCGATGCCGCCAGGAACAGCTCTTCCAAAATGCTTAAAGTGTGCAGTAATACCAGTAGAAATTGTTTCCTAACTTATCATTTATAATTATTTAATAAATAGTATATAAAACTAAAATAAGATCAATAACGAAAGTTTTATTTTTTTTCTAATAACATAAGTTGTTATCACAATGGCCCAAAGTTGCTTATAAGCAACTTTCTTTATCTCTATAAACTTTTAATCAAAAAGTCTGAAAAATCCTTAGTTATGACCTATTAAACAAGATAATAATTTTTTTTATCAGCTGTTCGGGAGTGGGATCGAAAGGATCAAGTTTTGAAAAAATAAGTTTCCGTACAAATTTAACATTTTTTTCTGTGAAACTATAAAACTCCTACTTTTAAATTTTTGTATTTTTAAAATTTGCTTTAAAAGCCTTGAATGAAAAAAACAAAATATGACAAAAGGCCTAATAAAATCTATTTATTTAAAAAACTTGTTATAAAATTCAAATTTTTAAATTTGATGTGTGTTAATTAATGCAAATTACGGAATATTTAAATTTGAAGTTTACTTTTAAATACTCTGTGCTAGGCAACAAGAATTTAAAAAAAAAATTAAACAATGCACTAGTTCCTGTTTTAAGTCTTTTCTGTGGAAATGCTATGCAAAAATTGATACTGAAAGT
This sequence comes from Stomorhina lunata, assembly GCA_933228675.1. NCBI lineage: Eukaryota > Metazoa > Arthropoda > Insecta > Diptera > Rhiniidae > Stomorhina > Stomorhina lunata. The sequence continues at coordinate 137,780,369 of OW121741.1, read as the reverse complement.
GATACCAAAATATTTGAATAAACTTTTTTAAAAGAAACCGGTAAAATTTGTATAAAAATAAATATGGAGATTTATTTTAAAACGAAACATAATTTATTTACAAAAAAATTTGTTGAAAAATTAATTTATACAATAAATAAAAAGTTATTTATAAAAATTAATAAAACGAAAATTAGGCTTTATTTTGAATACTAATTTTAAAATTTGAATACCTACTTTCAATTTCAAACATTTGAAAATTTTCTTTAAATGTGAAAAATAGAGGAACATGTGTCATACAATATCAAATCATCTTGATTTAATTTTAGTTGTTATGTGTTGAAATATTAAGAGTGATGTCATTTAATAATGAGGTCAATTGGTCTGGAGAAATTTTTGGTAAAGTTTATTGTAATGTAAATGTTACAAAAAAGAACAAAAACTTTCCAAAAATTAACATGAATTTGAATAAATTTAACGGTTTTGTTAGATTAAATTTTATCTATCTGATTTTTCATAAAGTACCAAACATCTATTTGCTTATTTTCCTTATGATTTGAAGTTCAATTATATTTATTAGAATTGACGAATTTTTATCCTTAAACGACAGAATTGCTTAAAATTCGTTTCGAAAATAAAATCTTTCGTATTTATATGCCTAACAGATTGTGATTCGAAAAGTTTTCTTTCGAATCGAATTACATAGTAATGCTGTAAACACAATCACCACGGCAGGCTACACGAACACCGACTACAAAAGTCGTTGGTTGCTTTTGTCGCCTCGTAGTCAGCTACTTAATTATTTTTAAGACGGCAGCTACATTCAGAAACATCTGTTTATGAGTGGTGCCAGTAACACGTTAATAAGATGATAGAAATTTTTATATTTTGATAGAAATGACATAAATTAATTTTAGTAATTAACCTCCGATAATAACGGTTTCCCTTTACCTGAAAGTATGACTAAATCAAAAAAATTCTTATAGAAAGATTTTGGTGTAATCTCTTAGCATGAGAGTATTTTAAATTTCAAGAATTATACGGCATATCTTTGGAAGTCATGTCCGGTATTAAGTTTTTTGGTATTAAACAAAAGATACCGAAAATACCTTTCACATAATATATATATATTCCTCCGATTCATAATTGATTAAAAGCTTATATACATACTATTTTTACAAACTACTTTTTTTTATAAAAATTTGCATATCTTAAAACAATATAGATATAAGTATGATTTTTTAAATAATGAATTTTATACAGGACATACTGCGCTGTTATATAACCTAATTTATGGCGATCTAGCAAATGAAGTGTGTGAGATATGACAATTTGAAAATTTACTTCTATTGAGGTAGAGTTTAACAAATATAATTTTGTATATTTTGTATTTATCAGATATTATTATTTACATTATATATATATAAATATTTGATAAGTATATAAATTATTTATATAAATTTTCTTCGTCCTATTATGGTAAATAAAATATAATATAAATATAATAAATAAAATTAAGTAGTTTAAATCGCTCATTTATTTTAATATTCTATGTGTTGACATCACTAAATCTGTTATTGTCGCTAACAAAAATAGAAATTAGTTTAATGTTGGATACAGCTGCAAAGGTGGTCGGTAGTCATGTGGCTGTGTCGACTCTAAAAAGTTTATTCTCATTCTAATATTGACAGGTTGTAGTCCGTAGCCTGTAGCCGTGATTGTGTTTATAGCACAAGGCCCCAGAATTTTGAAGCATTTTGTTCTACAGCCAATTTTATTTATTTTACAGCGTGTTAATTCTTCAGGTAACACTGTGCTGGCTGAAAAAACCGACAAAAGGTATAACTGGTGGGTTAACATAATTAGAGTACGCCGATTTCAATGCTGCTAGCCGTTTTTTAGGTAAGCTTTAGTTTTCGAGATATAGCGTTATAAAAAATGGAGTAGGTTGAGCAATAAATATTCGCGTAACTCGAAAACTGTTTATTTTCTTGAAATAAGTAAACAAATTGAAATTCGTCAACAAAATTATCTTTCAGAAACATTTTTTTTTAATCTTTACCCACTTGATCTCTTTTGACAGTAAAAAAAAGTTGTCAAAATAGAGCACAGTGTAATTATTAATTTTAATAGAAATAACACTCTGATATTAAAAAACTCGGGAAATGACCTAGCGTGGGTTTTAGGCCTTATCAAGCACATGGCAAATCGTACAAAACAATTTCAGAAATACGTCCAAGTTTGGAAGTTATACACAAAAAACCGATTTTAAAGAGGTTCGTTAACATATCGACCCGTAGCTCAGCCAGTTTGTATCCGCTGCTTTAGTAGCATTTTATATGAAAGCTCATACAAATTTATATCAATATAACAAGAGAATTGAGTTCATAATATAAATCAGACGAAAAATCTAAAAGTTATTAAGCTTTTCATAAAGCGACTAGGCCATGTACTACTTAGACCATGGTACTACGCATGTAAACATTTGTACCAGAAATTCATTATAAAAAGTATTTTGTTTGCAATCGAAAAGTTTTAACTTTGGAAAAATTTAAATAACTTTTGTAAATGTAAACCGATATCAATAAGTGGACGTGGATTTAGAAGTTCAGAATAATTTAAAATTCATATCAAAATTTTTTGCCACTAAGTAACAAATTGCGTAAATATCTTAATGTTATATTGAATTAATTACGTATTCAATATAAGTTAAAAAAATGGCTTAAATGAGCTAAAATCGAAAATCCAAACGTTAGCAATAATTAAAAGAAAAAACAGAATAGAAATGAAATAAAAATTTCACTATCACCAAGAGAACAAGTTATGTCAGGAATACAACAATATTTCAAAATTAAAATAAAATATATAAATTAAATAAAAAAAACTAGAATAAAGTAAAAATACTAAATATGGCTTTAGACTGGAGGAGAGATAGAGAATAATGGGGCATTGCAAACATAATCTTCTGGAGATAACCTTGAAAAAAATTGCTGTTCAAATAAAAAATGTCTAGAGGAGAATTTAACAAATATATATATTTTTTTTTTTCAACTAAACAAATAATTTCTAATTTCTTATTAAAAAAAACAACAAAAACTATTAATTTATATTATAAAAAATATTTAATACTACCTGAACATTAAATGTTATAGATAGAAAATAATTTATAATGAAAGCGTGGCAATTACAAATACAATTACCAATCAAAAACTAACAATATCAACAACAACAACCAGAAGCAGCAGATACTCGAATTTTTCAAAATAGCAAAAATTTAATTTTATTAACGTGTACAAATTTTATTTTTTTTTTGGCCACACTTGAATGTGAACCAAAAAAAAAACTGAATACGTCTACAAAATTTAACATTAACAATAAAAAAAACCTAAACATATATAATTAAATGTGGTTTTTGGTTTTATTAATAAGATCAATTTTTCTTTGGCGTTTCGAAAACATTTTGGGAAGCCACGTTGACAAATATTGATATTTTGTTTTGAAAAAGAATAAAAAAAACTACATCCACAAGATTTTTTGTAGCATTAAAAACGTGTATTTTGTGATTTTTTATATTGCAGATAACTTTAGTATAGTACAAGATATTTTATAAAATTGTCAATACACACTTTTTATATATAAGTTCTTTAAAAATCACTGCATTAGAGCATAAAAAACAAGAGATAACATTTATTAAGCACTAAATTCTAAATACAGTAATTAGAAAAAGTAAATGCACAAATGTTATAATACACGAATATTTTATAGACTGTGATTTAACTTGAAATAAATCAATAATATATTTCATTATATATCATCTTCAGTTCAAAATTATATGTAAATGGGTCAGTAAGATTAAGTTCTTTTGATGGGGTTTATGTCAGTCAGAGCTCCAAAATTTCAAACAAACAATATATTGGGGAAAATGGGTTTTAAAAAATTATCGGCATAATATCGAATGCACAATCGGTCCAAAACTAAAAAAAGTCGAAGTGAAAAATTATTTTTTTTTATTCAAAAAGAAAAATTATTCGCACTTGGTCCCAGTCTATTACATTTATTCATTAATGTAATTGACAATTTATTGATAAAAGTTAAAAAATGTTTTTGAGGACAACCAATTCTTCGACGCGTTTCGATGTTTGGTTGGGCCATCAACTTCAGGAGAAGTATCCCTACTTTTGGACAGATCGAGAACCTCGCATTATTATCTATTTTACAAACACAATCATTACGAATTATATTTGCAAATTATAGGTAAAAGCTCAGATTATCGACTGATCAAAAATAATAAAGATCTACCCCTTAAAATAGCTTTTTGATTTCTGAGGTAGTCTACTTTGATACAGGATAATCATAAGCCGAAAATTTATTATTTATATTTATTTAAATACATATCAGACTTGCAGTTTAGAAGATAAAGATTTATAACCACATTTTTTTTACTTAAATAATTCGGCTTTATAGATTTCTGTATGCTGCAATGTTGGTATACAGGGGCGCAAAGGTCTTATTCTTTTGTATAAACTTTTTGTTGAATATGGGGAAGACTTTTGCAAGACATGCAGAGTGTTCTGTTCTAGGTCCTGTACATTGTACATTCCTAAATGCCCCAGCAATTAAGGCAGTTGTTAATATTTAAAATTTGGTTAAAATCTGACCAGTTCGATTATTCGTTCATATCTGTGGACACCGACATATTCGCAGTATCACCGGGGAACTACGTTAACACCCGATAATGTAGTCAGCTAACATGTGCTTATATGGAAGAACTTGTCTCCCATAAGAACTATAAAAATATGGGTTAGAAAGTCGGGCAAATAACCCGCTCCTGGAAAAAACAATTACTATGAAAAAGCTAAAATAAGAACTGAAAATGAAAAACTGAATTTTTCAGGGAATGCCGTTAGAGTCACAGATTCTCGTTTTTATTTTTCCTATTCCATAAACTGATTTTGATAACTATAGCATTTGCTCCTAATCAATAACACCCTTTTCCATTATTGGTTAAGTATAGGAGGAGACTCTTCCCCTACCAGAGACATACACCTAGAGCTTAAAAGTTTTGGTAACGGGTAACCTATTAAATTCGTATTAAATTCGTACCAAAATTTTACATATTTTTACATGACATATTTTTCATGCCTGATGATGGAATCCGCGCCTAAGATTTGGTTACCTTTTCGGGAAAAACTAGCCAATTTCGGAAACCATGTTTAACATAACACGGTATCCGAAATGGGATGATTTTTCCTCAAAAGTTCACCAAATCTTTAGTCATCGGATTAGATAAGGTCTGGACCTAGGAAAAATCTCCCATGATGGCCTTAGTACAGGTACCCATGTGAGGGTCTGACTAAATTTTAAAACATAAACCTTTTCTCCCACATAGAAATCTTCTTTTATTGGCATATCTGCATATGGTTGAATATTAAAAGGCCTAACTTGATTTTTTGTTACATTACATGAAGAAGGAAAAAACTTAACGAAAGCCTAAAATTAGAATAAAATAAGAAACAACAAAAAATATTTAAATAATAATTAATAATTGTTGCTTTTTATTAAAGATTGTATTAAAATTTTTGTTGTATCTTAAATTTTACGAATTTTATTAACTTTTTTCCTTCTGCTTTAAAGTAACAAAAAATCGAGTTAGGCCTTTTTCTTATAAAGATATACTAAATGTATATCGAAAACCGTAAAATTTTAGATACAACAAAAAATTGTTTAAATGATGTTTTTTACTTCTTCGGTAAAGTAACAAAAAATCGAGTTAGGCCTTTTTTATATATTAAGCCATCGACATACAAGATGTGTTCTATAGTCAAAATTATGGAAAATTTATTGAAATTTTGTATTAACATTATTAATAGCGAAAATTAAAATGTTTCAATATGAGTAACTACTTTAAGGTATTTATTTTAAATTCAAATAAAATGAAAATATATACTTTTTTAAAATAAATTAAGAAAAAGTATTTCAATTTTAATTACAATTTCTGTTTAAAGTTAAAACTTAAGTATTATTTTTTTTTTAATAAATCAATATTTTCCAATCAGCTAAAATTTGTTAAATGTACGAAATCTTCACTTAACAACTGTTATCAATTATTTTGAATTTTAGAAAGTATTTTTCACATTAATTTATTTAATTCATGAGTAAATAAAATTAAAATATATTTTTTTTTATTTTTTACCTGGTCCTCTTTCGGGCAATTCTTGTACAGATGAATTGTTACGTGCGAATTTTCTACCACCAGCCATTTTTATTTATTTTTGTTTTTTGATATTTAAATTGATGAAATGAATGAACACTTGTAATTTATTAATCCAAAGAATGTGACAAACAAAATTGGCGCCAAAGGAACAATTAATTTTAATTTAATTTTTGTGTTTAAAGTTAACTTAACTGAATGCGTGTTAACGGACAATTAAGCGTTTCTAATATGTGTTTAACCAAAAAGTAAACTTGGTTTAATTTAATTCAAAATTATTTAAAATCGTGGCGATACTGCAGACCGCCAGTGCTTTTCAGGGAATGACGTTTACTTAATGACTAAACGTCTATTGTATTCCGAAGAAATTTAAAACTCAAAACCAAAAAAAAAAAAACGCTAAGACTGACTGACTGGTGCTGGTGTTTGAGTATTAAATTAAATGGAGGAGAGTGTAAGAAAAATACGTGTTTTGTTAAGTTTAGGTTTTTTGTTTTTTTAATTTCAGTTTCTTTTTGAAAGGTTTTTTGTTAAAGTTGCAACGTAACCTACACGACACGATCTTAATACTACAAATACAGAAACTAATATTCATGTGTTATTTTAAAGACAGATACACACATACATATGTATATAAGAATTTATAACTATTTGGATTGTATAAGATAGTGTCGTGTATTCTCTCTCGCTCTTGTTAAGTCTTCGGAAACAAGTTTTCAATTGATACTACTTTTTTGTTGTGATAAAGTGAGGGAATTTAGGGCTTTACGAGTGGTAGACAAAAACTTGATAAAAATATTTGTATTGCGACAACAGTGGGATAATCACGGGCAAATATTAAATCATATTAACGTTTTGAAAGCTTTCAAATACTCCCACACAAATGGAAAACTACTGAATAGATTTACAAATAGTATTTCGGACTCATTTCATAAGATTTAAAAGAATTTGTCTAAAAGTACTATTTTAAGAAAGCTCGATTATCATTAATATATTTACCTTCGAAATCATCGATCACAATTTGAAATTAAACTTGATTAAATGTGACATTTCATGTCAACTTACATACATATATCGTCACCTAAAATGCAAAAGGGTGTAACTACACTTCTAGTTTTTTTGCAGGAGAAACTAAAAACGTTCTAACTTTTAAACTACAGGGAACATTGAATCCAAATTTTGGAATTGGGTCAACAAGCTATCAGCAAAGAAAACTCTAAAAATAAAAATGGTAGAAAACGTTTAGTTTTTGAGCAATTGCGAAAAAACAAAAGGGCTTAACTACAAGTTGAATATATCTTGAAACCAACTAACATACAAATTTTGAGCAACATTTTAAACCATTGGTTTTTAGTGAATAAAATCGCTGTTTCGACCGTACGCATAAAAAAATGTGTAGCTAGATGTATTTTAGGTTGCTGTGTCATAATAACAATAATTTCCACGACAACATTCCAATTGGAACAAGTGGTACTTCTCTCAGACAATGAGCTGCATCCGATTCTATTTTTAGGCTCATTGAAAGGGACCTACGTTTTAACTCCGGCTCCGAACGGCTAATGCATTAGTTAGAGAAGTTTTACATAGCCTAATACTCAATAACCAGTGGCTAGCTGAGTTATGAGGTGAACCGCCGCTTTTTCTGGTATACTAGGCGGATGACTCACCTGCTATACCACGGCGGTTGCTGTGTCATGTGTTAGTTGCGCCCTTTTGCATTTCAGGTGACGATATGTATATTTAAAGATCTGCATTATAAAAGAGATCCTCTAAATCGAAAAAATTTAAGGCTGATTGAAATTCTTGGACTTTTCATTGTAGACCCACTTTCCAATGAGAGATCGTATAAAAACGATGCGGTTATATGCTTTAGATTATTCGCTATTATCCATCATCAAAATTATAAAATAAAGTGAGAGTTAATGGGAACTTGTAAAAGAGGAAGTCCGAAAATTCGATGAAAAGACCAAGTAGGGAAAAATCTTTGAAAGCTTGGCCTACGAAATAAAAAATGCTCACAAGATCGAAGCGAAAGAAATTCTGAAATATACTCGGGCTTTGACCTTAACAGGTTGTAAAAATAGATCATTTAAGTAAGTAAGAGTGTTAATGTATAAGAGCTATATTATCTTCTTGCAAACAAATCTTTAGAAGTAAAAGTACGGCGGGTACTGTAAAGCCTCTGCATCGCAGGTAAACATCCTAATTCTAAACTGTGGACACTGACCTCCTCGTGGCATCACCCGGGTAACTACGTTGACACCCGTTAATGTAGTGAGCTAATTTTAAAAGGCTAAAACCCAAGATGAACGAAATAATAGGGGCCTACCAATGTGGCTTTAGACCAGGTAAATCCACCACTGACCAGATCTTTACTCTGCGTCAAATCCTGGAAAAGACCCAAGAAAAACAAATAGACACTTACCACCTCTTCGTTGACTACAAAGCTGCCTTTGACAGCCTAATACGAACAAAGCTGTATAAAGCAATGTCAGAATTTGGCATTCCTACGAAGTTAATAAGGTTGTGCAGGATGACATTAACTGACACAACATCGTTAGTTAAAATAGGTAAAAGCCTTTCAGAACCCTTTTTAACTAAGCGAGGTTTTAGGCAAGGCGACAGTTTATCATGTGATCTCTTTAACATTTTGTTAGAGAAAATCTTGCGTGGTGCTGCAGTTAATACAACTGGCACAATTTTTAGCAGAAAGCACATGTTACTCGCTTTTGCCGATGACATTGATATTATGGGGCGCACATTGCGTGAGGTGACTGCCGCATTTTCCAGTATTGAGAAGGAATCAATGAAAATGGGTCTAGTAGTCAATGAATCCAAAACAAAACTAATGGTCTCTACTAGCAAGCAATCCACTAGAATTGGACAACACGTAACCGTGGACAACTATAGCTTCGAGGTTGTTAAAGAATTTGTCTACCTTGGTACCGCAGTAAATATAAATAATGACATAAGTCTCGAAATTAAAAGAAGAATCATACTTGCCAACAGATGCTATTTCGGCCTAAGCAGGCAGCTTAGGAATAAAATCCTCTCAACAAGAACTAAAATTACGCTCTACAAAACGCTTATACTACCAGTGTTATTATATGGTGCTGAATCATGGGCACTTGCACAAGCCGATGAAGCTGTTCTTGGAGTCTTTGAGAGGAAAATCCTACGAAAAATCTATGGTCCAATCAGCATTAACAATGAATTTCCGCATCGATTTAATCATGAGCTGTATGAGTTATTTGCTGACATTGACATAGTAAAACGCATCAAACAGCAGCGTTTGCGTTGGCTGGGACATGTGGTGCGAATGGATGAAAGTACTCCAGCAAGAAAAGTGTTTGAACATGATCCCGAGGGAACTCGAAGACGAGGACGACCGAAACTTCGATGGAAAGACCAAGTAGAAGAAAATTTAACCAAGCTTGGCTTACGAAATTGGAGAATATGCGCACAAGATCGAAGCGCATGGAATTCTAAAATATGCTCGGCCTTTGACCTTAACAGGTTGTAATATAGGCCATTTAAGTAAGTAAGTAAGTAATTTTAAAATATGCTCGGCCTTTGATCTTAACAGGTTGTAAAAATAGGTCATTTAAGTAAGTAAGAGATTGCTAAAGATCTAGCAAAGAGATGACTCAATAGTTGAGCAACTATTTAATGTGATTCGTAACTAAGTTACGAGTATATAACTCGAATGTCAAGTCCATCTTGTATTACGGTTGCGAAACTTGGAAACGCACAAATGGCATCGATAAGCGCCTACAAACTTTTGTAAACAAATGCTTGCGGCAAATCCTTAATATATGGTGGCCGAATAGCATAAGAAATGAAGATCTACTAAGGGGCTATTACATATTACGTAACGGTCTTAAGGGGTGGAGGAATTTTGTAAGTTACGGTGGAGGAATTTTGTATGCGTATTTCTATTAAAATGTGTTACACATGGGGGGAGGGGGTAAAAAATCTGCTAAACGCTACAAACCAAATCCCTGCTTCTATAGAGGTATGTCAATTGAAATGGCGGTGGATAGGCCACACACTTCGAAGGCCAAATAAAAACATTGCTCGATGACCGCTTCGTTGGAATCCACAAGTAAGCGGCCGTCTTGTTGGAGCACCTGCTAGAACGTGGAGAAGGTCATTTGATGCGGGGTTACAAGCATTAAACTATTTATGGACGTCTTTCCATAAATAGTTTAATGCCTAAGATCTCGTAATAGAGTTCGATATAAAAGGATGGGTCCTATGCTCCACTGGGAGTCTGACTTGGGATTTTCTTACAAAATTCCAGATTGTGTCCCTAAGACTTAAAAAGAAACTTCTTAAATGCTATAAAATCGGCTCACATTTAAACTCAGTATTGTAGGGTATTAAAGAGTAAGCTTTCTTTCTTTTTAGGAATTTTTGTTTTTTTTTTTTTTTCAATTTCCAAACCCACTGTAAGTGATAAAGGGATAATTAAACTTGATTTTCAAAATCAGACAATGTACTCTTCTGTTTATCGACGTCATCACACAGCAGCAGGTCCACACAAATCCAAAAACTATAAAACAGGCTTGAATACATCGAATATAAACTTCACTTCAAGGAAAATCTTTGTACTTCTAAATAAATAAGGTACCAAACAAATATTTGAGACTCTCATTGAAGAAGATCATTGAACGGTAGTTGTGCCAGAGCAAAAGAGAGTGCCCCCACATACATAATTATACACCACAATGCCCAGAGTATAATGTAAGAGGAAGAAAATGCAAAAATAAATAACGATATCGCCTATAGAAATAGTCAGTTAGGAACATGGGTACACCATAGCATTAAATAAAACTACATACTAAGTACTAAGATTAAAGGTATGAGTGAGTATACGACTCATGCATCTAAATAATACGTCGTTATTCGTATGGTAGACTGACTATCATCGCACAGCTTATTTGTCTGTCGTAAGCAAACAACGTGTCACTTTAGAAGATACGAATGTTCATGGAGCTCATCGTGAAACCATGGTTTGGTGCGTGTTTTTTAAACATTTGTCTGGGGGTATTTTTGTGATTTCTTAGTGGAGACTTAGAGTAAGTATTTAGTATTGAGAGAGCAAAGTCTACACTTGCTTATTATTATTTGATAGTAGTAGTGGGTGCGGTTGTTTGGTTGAACTATGTGCGACTACGAGTATGAATCATTTTCAAAATGCACTAAGAGATAAAGAAAAATTAAACTACGTAATACTAACACATATACTCTATCCGTTGAATATAAGAGATTGTATAAATTGTTTAAAAAAATAGAGAACTAAAAAAGATAAACACTAAAAATTTGTTTAGTTTTTTGTAGTTTATAAAAATTATGACGTAGTTTTGTGTAAAACAAAAAAAAACGACTGTGTGTTATTTTATATGCCGCTGAGATTTAGTTATATTATTCTTTTATTTTCCATAAAAGTATGTCATTTGGAGCAAAAAATAAAAAAAATAATATAAAATAATAAAAATACAGAAAATAATGGTTAGTTAAATGCCAGTACAAATGTAACCTGAGCAGCGTTCAAACGTGAGCATGAAATGTAAGAAGATGCATTGTTTACACTGACTACTGCTGCATTACATTGCATTGCATTCCTATGGTTTGTCATCTTTACGTTCTTTTCACAATGGAAATACAAAAAAAGTTCTACTATTGTTAATAGTTGGAAAATTACTGAAAAAGAAAAACAAACAAGAAAAGAAAAGAGAGAAGAACACTCTTTACATTCAACTCAATTTAATTGTTTGCATTTTCATTTGTTTAGAAACACAATAAATAAATAATTAAGACAATATTTGTATTTTTAACCATAGCGACTCTCCTTGTCTAGAGAATACAAATTAAGATTTGTTTTATTAAATTGGAAAACATTAATTATATGTTTTAGAGAAAGCGTGAGGAAAGCATTAAGGCAGTAAAATATAATATAATTAAAATTAATTTCATTTCATTTATATATCTACCATTTCCAACAGTTCCAAACGATATTCTTTAATTAGTAAAGCTAGTAAAAAACATAGAATGAACTGAAGCTAAGAACACCAATTGAGGATTCAAATTCATTTTCTGAGTTGATTAACTAACTAGCAGGATGTCCATGAAAAGATCACCTATATAGATTTATATTAGAACCAAATCGGTTGATTATTTTGTTGGAATCGGATCAATTTAAACATACTTCCCACAAAAGACCAATTCCCAAAAGTTACTTAACCTTAACTTAAATCGGTTCACATTTGACACTAACTATTCTAGTTTCGAAAAACAATTTCCAAATTTCATTAGAATGGACTAAGTGGTATTATTGTGGTAAAAGTTGTTAATGTCGAGCCCTTAGATTTAAACAACCGTAAGCGATATTCCGTTAACTATTAGAGATAGCGTAGTAGAGTAAGCATATTTTTCTTTCTTTTTTAAGTAGTTTTCGAATGTGTAAAAATCTTTTCGATAGGTTTATATTTACGAAAGTTATACGGACCAATAGGTTTTACATACAATGGTGTTCAGCTTTGGCTCAGTGTAGAGGCCGTGCTATGCTAAAAATAAACTTGTTTTTAAGAATTGGCCTAAAACTCCAACTACCCGTTGGCTGATTTCTGCATCCGCCCAGTAGCTAAAAAGTTTTTGAAGTAAAACTTAAAAACTTCACATACAATACTTTGCACCATAACTTCCAAACCATTTGGAATAAATTTAATTAGTTTGTCGAAAGTAGCAAACTAACAAAAAACAAAAATGTTATACACCAAACCATTCCCCTTTTTTGTTTAATTAAGATTTTTTTGTCGCTTACTATCGATATTTTTCCAGTCGCTTGCGATCATTTTAATCTAAGGGCTCGATGTGGCGGCATAGGGCTCGATGTGGTATAGTAACTTTTTTTAAAATAAACAATATGACGCGGAAAAATTATCTGTATTTATCTGTATTTATAAGATTAAAATAAATCTAAAGTACTAACTAACTAATAAACACTAGTGCAGCTATTGTGGTATACTTACAATTTTTAACTGCAACGAGTCGTCTGCAGCCGAAAAAGTCTACTCATTCTAGTCTTTAAAATGGTTATATCATATCGGACAAAAACTAAAAATTTGACAAAAAAAATGCAATAAAAAACTTATGTAATATTTAGCGAAGCCGACGTGCTAAACAACTAAGACAACTATCTAAGTAGGTTAGCACGGCAGCTATTACATAACATATCAAATTCTGTCTGGGTTCGAGCCCCAGTCACGGGGCTCGAGTCGTCTGCAGCCGAAAAAGTTTTACTCATTCTCAATGCATGCGGATGGTTATATCATATCGGATAAAAATTTGACAATAAAAAATTGGAATACCACATTATCCGCACCTCCTTAGGTAATATTTATTAAAGCTGACGTGCTAACTAACTAAGACAACTAACTGTCTAAGTTGGTTAGTAATTCTGCCTGTGTTCAAGCCCCAGTCACGGCAATCTCAATTTCTGTAATTATTAATTTTGAATAAAATTATTAATTACCACAGCATCCTTCATCGGCGAGGTATGCGATAAAATAAATCGATATCTACAGGACGTAAAAAAACTTTTTCACTGCTAGAAATCTCCAGCCAAATCACCCGCAACGCTCTTCACCACATGGACGATGAAGTATCGCTGGAATTGAATGTCTAAGTCGACGATGTAAGAATACCGACGAAAACCCGAAACAAAAAATTGACATTCGACAGCTTATACTCTTCGTCAGAACATACCACCGCAACTTGCGATAGAAATAAGGTGCTAAGTCGCTAGCCGGCAACAATAATAAAATAATAAATAATTCCCCCACAACATTCCAATTGGAGCAAGGGGTACTTTTCTCAGACGATGAGCTGCATCCGATTCTATTTTTAGACTCATTGAAAGGGACCTTTTAACTCCGGCTCCGAACGGCAAATGCATTAGTTAGTGAAGTTTAACATCGCCTAATACCCAGTGGCTACCTGAGTTATGAGGTTAACCGCTTTTTGAAAATTTATTTGTTTTCAAGTGGGTCTGGCCAGGGATCGAACTTGGGACCTCGGTATGCTAGGCGGATGACTAACCTGCTATACCACGGCGGCCATAGAAAGCAACCCTACTTGCGACCTATAAATGCGAAATGCAGTGGAAAAAGCTACAGAGTTGTCAAAATGTAGCCGTTAGAACAATAAGAGGCTGTCTAAAAATGTCCTCAGAAAGTCATCTACATGAGGAGACGAAGGTCCTACCACTTAAGGAACATAGCCAAATGCTAAAGGCAATTCCTTGTGGGATATCATAGGAGAGATCATCCGAACCACCATCTAACAGAATTAAATCCCACTCCACGACATGTCAGGAGTGACCTTCGTTGCTATGAGAATGATATAAGACAGCATACCCTAAATATCACCTCATACAAAGCAGCTCTGGAAAACATTCACAAAAGAATCGTAACATCAACATTAGCTAGTTATCAATTGAATGTTAAACATGGTGGACGTACCCCACCTGTTGCAGAGGAAAAGAGAAGCCTGACAAGAACTACTAGGGTATTACTGGCACAACTAAGATCAGGATTATAGTCGACTTAATTCTTACTGGTCCAGCTTGTAAAGAAAGTCCACACAATACCCAGCACCTCTTCCAATGCAAACCCGACCCTCCTAAATCCTGATTCTATTTTTTTTTACTCATTGAAAGGGACCTACGTTTTAACTCAGACTCTGAATGGTAAATGCATTAGTTAGAGAAGTTTTACATATCCTAATACTCAATAGCCATTGGCTAGCTGAGTTATGAGGTGAACCGCCGCTTTTCAAGTGGTCTGGCCGGAGATCGAACTTGGGACCTCTGGTATGCTAGGCGGATGACTAACCTAAAAATTTAGACCAATGTTACAACTTAACTTTATAAATTTATTAATTAATTTATCAAACCATAGAGATTACATTTGAGCTTTTGGTCCAAAGTAATGAATAACGCAAAACTAAGGATATGTGAAATATATACGCAAATTTATTAAAATTTACTGTAAAATAAAAACGTTTTATAATGGAGACATCTAACCTAGAATTTCGGACCATGCAAAATTTTTAAAGTGGAATAAAATTTTTCAAAATTTCAAGGGATAACGGCTATATACAAAAGTTCAGGTGCCTCGAAGATAATAATAATGAACAACAAAAATGTCTGAAATATACGGTATTCGCAGATATTGCCAAGTAATGGTCAATCTATAAAGAATAAAAAGGAAATGCAGTCTTAAGTAAATTGCAAAAAGAATTGAAAAAGATGCGTTGTAGATATAAGAAAAAAAAAGTTCATTGGCTTTTATAAAAAAAAAATCTAGTAAATGCTGTAGCAGAACATCTTTATCTGACTCTATGTCTATTTAATTTTATGTCTGTCTTCATGCCAGTAAAAGTCTATTTAAATGCACAAAAGTGTATAATAATGAAATTAAATTGCGTTTTCAGGAAAAAAAAAATTGCAAGAAAAGCAAAAAATAAAATAACAAAGAAATACAATTTAATTAAACTGATTATATTTTTTCTTTAATTTTTCCTTAAATTTGTGTTACTTTCTTTAACAGTGACACAGACTGTCCATAAAAACGAATGAAATGACATCATAAAATAATATTTAATAGAGATACATAAGTTGTTTCGAACTTTGGGTGGTGTATCGTAAGTAATGGCGAACGTAATCGTAAGACGTAATGGTGAAATTGAAACGTAGTAGAATTTTAATGCAGCTAACAACCAACCCCCAGTCATCGGTTCGATAAAAAAAAATAAAATACGGAAGAACCCCATTAAAACGAAAATTTACTAATGATTAAGATTTCATTTATAAACAAGTGAAATACTCAATTGCCAAATTTATTTCCATAATTGACATCATCGTAAGCAATTAAGGCAAAAGCTTTGGACACTTATGTTGGGAGTGGTGATTTGTTTGTTTGCATTGAAAAGATTCTACTGTTTTATAGAAATTTTTAGCATTACCTTATTCGTTCAGACAGCTACAAACATTTTATTTTATGGCCCATA
Source organism: Stomorhina lunata (assembly GCA_933228675.1). NCBI lineage: Eukaryota > Metazoa > Arthropoda > Insecta > Diptera > Rhiniidae > Stomorhina > Stomorhina lunata. The sequence continues at coordinate 137,764,105 of OW121741.1, read as the reverse complement.
GAATTTTTCATTTCATATACAATGATCTCATCTATTACTAATTCATTTTGCAAACAATTTTTTTATAAAGCGCAAATAAATCTATTCGTATTTAGACGTTTTGCACTTGTTCTACTTTAGTCGCTTTCTGCTCTATCTGTGTTTAAACAAATTTTTACGATATTATTTCGTTACCCTTAATTATGACATAAACAATTTTAAACTTTGTTATTGTTTTGTATTTTGTGTATTTACACCTGTCAATATTAAAATCTTCTTACATAATAATTACATGTGCTAAATATGTCTAAAATGTACGATATTTCATAAATGTTAAGGTTAACCCTTTGGGGGGATAGATATTTGACTTTGCAAGTGATGACGAAAGCATGTTTTGAATAAATATAGATATCTAGAAAATAAAATATTTCATATCGACATAATCGTAAACGACATTCCGTTAAATATCTCTTAAACTATTAGAGTAGTACAGTAAGCATATTTCTCTTACTTTCTTAAGTAGTTTTCGAACGTGTAAAAATCTTTCCGATAGGTCAATGTTTGCGAATGTTTTACGGACTAATAGGTTTTACATACAGTGGTGCTCAACTTTGGTCCACTGTAGAGGCCACTGTGATAAAAATAGACATGTTTTTAAAAATTGGTATAAAACTCTAACTACCCATTGGCCGATTTCTGCATATTTCCGCCCAGTACCTTAAAAGTTATTTAAGTAAAACTAAAAAACTTCACATACAATACTTTGCACCAAAACTTCTAAACCATTTGGAAAAAATTTAATTAGTTTGTCAAAAGTAGCAAACTAACAAAGAACAAAAATGTTATACACCAAAACATTCCCCGTTTTTGTTTAATTAAGATTTTTTGTCGCTTACGATCAATATTTTTCCTGTCGCTTGCGATTATTTTAATCTAAGGGCTCGATATATGTTAGGTTTAATCCAAGGGGGGATAAAGTCTTTTGTTATAAATAATAAATAAAATATGTTTTGCTGGTATAAGGCACTAAAAGACCATACAAAATTACTAAGAGTTTTGACCATATAAAGCTAAAAAACCAGTTTTTCCTAAATAGAGTTATATAGAGGTATAGGCTCGTGTGCGATCGGCCTTTTTGGGTTGGAGTAAAAAATAAGTTTTTGTTTCAAAGGTGTATTTTAAAAATTTTAAGTGAACGCTTAAAATAATTTGTAAGCTTTAATGGTATACTTTGAGCAAAGTATCTATAGTATATGGTATCTTCGATAAGTCCCATAAAAAAGAGAGTTTACCGCTTTTACTCTAATTTGGAAACAACTAATGGAGGCGGTTATCCAATGAGGGAAAGCTTAGGCACACACACGTGCTTAAGAAATTTATGTTTGTTTGTGCGTTTATATGTTTTTCATCTTTATCCACTTTAATTTCACTTTTGACAGAAAAAAATGTATGGAGCGCAATAAATTTATATTATAGTCTTTTCTTTGAATAATTTTCCTTCTAAACGTATCTGGAATATAGACGAAACCGGTATATAAATAACTACTACTACTAAAGGAAAAAAGTAAATTGGTACGATAGCCGAGCTGGGGTATCTAGTTACCGTCTTTACTTTCATGTAAAGACTCCATGTTTTATATTAATCCATAAAAATTAAACAAAAATGATATTGTACACTACTATTACCAACATGTTGTGTACCACATTACCTGCACATTTTTTTAAATCCCCTTTAATCGGATTTTACAAAAGTTCCTCAAGTACCTCTAAAATCGTAGTTTTAATATTTTTCTCAAATGAAAGCACAATATATTTACCATTTGGAGGATTAATCGGACAAAAATTACAAATTAAGCAATCTCAAAATAAATAGGTATACCACATAACCCGCACTTACTCTAATAACAAAAGCTCTATTCTGGTGTCAGATCAATGCTTTAGTATAGAAATATTGGATATTTCCCACCGATGATAATGTAAAGTATTTATAACAACTTTACCGTTAAAAAACTTTATCTATATTTTCCAAAATCATGACTCCAATATAACTTTAAATACAAATAATTATAAAACACCAAAACTTTATTTCCATTGCGGCTAAGCTATATTGAAGATAACGTTGTAAGAGATATGTATGTTTCTAAAATTCCAAACCCTTGACGATACATTAACTACCAGAAATGACTTGAATGCCGGAAATGACTTGAAAATGACTTCCAATAAGACTTCAAGATAAATTGAATGGCGTATTTCATATCATGGGTTAATTGTTTTACCAAATAATCGATTTGTAACTAAGCGGTTACTCAATCGCTAGTGGAAAATAATATGGAATTAGACATAAATTTTAGTGAAATTTCGAATAAGACCTCAAGGTAAATTTAATAGTGTAATTTAAGTATAATTAATCGATTACATATAGCATAAGGATGGATCTAGGTTTGAAAAGGGATGGAAAACGTTCGTTTTCAAATCAATCGATTTCAGATATATTTTTGAGATAAATTTCCGTTATTTCCCCAAAAAATTCAAACCAAATGAAAGATAATAAATCAGTCAAAAGTATTAAAGCCCAAATTTCTATTTTTGGGGGGAAATAACCGAAAATTATCTCAAAAATATATCTGAAATCGATCGATTTGAAAACGATCGATTTCCATCACATACCTGATAGTTTCTTTTACTGGTTTAAGACAATAAAAGTACTTAATCATTGTTTAAATTACACTATGCAACAAAATTAAACTTTTATCGTGATTTCTTATGATTTAGGTTATTAGTAGGACTTTAAGGTGACGATATAGAAGACTTTTAATTTGGAAATGTTATACTTTTTGTACTAACGAATTTTTGACAATCCGACAGTTAGAATAAATTCGGTAACCTTTTCTACACCAATAAATATGACAAATTTAAAGTAAAAAATTGTACCGGAACGACTCGGAAATTCTAGGATTCCGACCAAGGACTGTCACTTCTGCGATATTAACAATAATATCACAGTTACAACAACAACAAATTTAAAATTGATTCTTTAGGGTGTTTGGTACTTTTTTTTAAATCTACCTAAGGTGGCAAGATTGAGTAAAAGGAATCTCTTGTTGCTTCTTATTAAACAAAGATACATATGCAGTTTAAAAAATGTATTTTTCAAGAAATAATGGGTATATTGGAATCGATACACACAAAAACTATCAAGCACGTGTCTGGTACTTTTCGAAAATTTTAACACTTATGGAGCAAAACGGGCTTAAAATATATACGTTTTAAAATGTTTATAATGTGTAATTTTCTTTTTTAACACTAAACTCATGGAGAAAGATTTCTACTAGATCGCATGTTTAAAATCGGCGCCGAAAAAGTACAGTGTTTCGTAGCGATTTTTCGTTATGTGAAATAGCATTTAAACTTTAAAAAGCTATAACTAAGAAAGCCTTTATTCAATGTAACGGCTTCCTTTATAAAACGATCTTAAACACTAAAACTAAGTAGTTAAATAAATTTGAGCAAAAATACTTACAAGATTCACGATTTAGAGGCATTTCCGCAATTTCTGACAAAAGTGCCAAAATTTCTTGCACTTGTTCTAAGGCAGCCATTTTTGATTTATATTTTTATAAATTTTTTCTTAATAAAACACACTTAAAAATTTAATAATAGAATAGTAGAAGAGGAACGACGAGAAGGAGACACACTTTTTTTCTACGTACAAAAAATATTCAAGAACTAAAATTTGAAGAAAAAAAAATAATTTTTATTAATTTTTTTTATAATGTAAGAAAAAAATCACAATTTACACTTTATTACGAAATCGTAGAAAGCTAGAAAAATGCAATTCACTGAATATAAAAACTAGAGTGAATGACTGCAGTCATTAAAGGTTGGAAAATAACTGATTAATTGAAGCGTTCCTAGATAATTGAAGTAATTATTTTGTTTTTTTTTTGCCTCGATTTGTGTTTTTGGTTTTCTGCGAAGGGTTCAGCACTTTTCTTATCAACAAATTTTGATTATTTTTAGCCTTTAGCAGTTACTTTCTATTTTATTTGTATTATTTGTTGTAAAGATGATAACGAGTGGATTTTCATTTCAATATTTTAGGTATTAGAAACAAAATTCATTGTTTTATTGATTTTAAATCATGGCAAATTTTAAAATTTTATTGTTTAATTGTTATCTATTATATAATTTACTTTAAATGTTTGACATTTAATTGGTATATAAAACTTTCCCTTTTTAAAGGGAACTGTTGTCTTTTTATTGAGTTTTTTATTATTTACTTTTTTATTATTATTTTTATAAAGTTTAATATTTAAGGTTTTTCATTTTGATTTTTTCTTTCAATAAATTTGACCCCCACCTTTGCAAGTACTTTTTTTGAAATTTTTGTAAGTATTTTAGAAATAAAATGAGTTCTCGAAAACCGTGTGCGTCGATTACGGTATACGGCAAACTAAAGGGAAGATTTTGCCTAAAAACTACAAAAATACATGACAACGAGATAAAATAGAAAAAAAAAACGACAGCCCGCAGTAGCATCACCAAAATTAAGAACTTTTTTTCAATTTTTTTCTGTTGTATTTTCCTTCGTTTTAAATAATCCCCAAGACTTTACAAATACAAAAAGTGACGAAAATTTACAAAAAAAAAAAAAAAAAATGATCCATTTCTCTCACATTGTATAACAGGAGGAACCCGAAAGATAGAAAATACAAAGTGACACTTTAAGAAAATATTTAAAAATATTAGGTTTTCGAAAATGTTCAGTTATAAAATTTGACTACAAAGAATTTAGAAATTATTAGAATGTATCTGTGGTTTGGAGCTAAAAGGGCCAATGTCAAAAAAAATAGTTTTGTGAAAATTTGCATTGCACACATTGCACACAAAAAGCCTTATAAATCTGTTCTGAGTTAAGTTAGAGATTAGCTGTTGAAGCCAAATGAAAGTGGGTAAAGAAAAGAATCTATACAATAATTAACTTAAAACAGCAACAAAATGACATAGGCCCTTTAAGCGCCAAGCCACAGACATATGACATATAGGCATATTCTGGAAATGTTGTATAGTTACTTTTCGCTTCAGCTGACTGAATATATCGCTATAGTTTGTTGTTTTCAGAAAATGAAGAGTGTACCGATCTGTATATACCCTTCAATACCAAAGGTGATATATTGGGTTTGTGCTGATGTTTGTAACGAATAGAAATATTGCTCTGAGACCCACCTTTAAGTATACCAATCAACTAAGAATCACTCCCTGGGTTGTTTTAACGATGTCCGTCCGGCTGCCTGACTGGTAGGTTATTCATATAAGCTTGTTATTATTCTACAGGTCGTAACTTTAAAGATAATTTAATGAAATTTGGCACAGGCTCATATTTAGGTCCAAGGACGATCCCTATTCTTTTCGGATTACTATTTCGGGTACCTCCCATAGGGATGCCTTCCCGGAATAGAGTTTTTGGTTCTTTTCAGCCACAAATTTATTTGTATTTTAATATTATTCAGCACAAATATTGCTTATCATAACCTTAATCAGTGTTCCTAATTTTGTGGAAATCGTCCCATATTTGACCATACCTCCCATACAAGACACATTCTCAAAAGACGTTTATATACACATACAAGCACAAAAACGTATATAACTCTAAAGATAAATGCATTTGATTACTTAAACTTTGCACAGATAAATCTTTTATAAATATGAACCAATAACCAAAGTTTGGTAACAATCGGTCCACAATTGACCCTAGCTCCTATACCAGGGCCTTTGCCGGAAATGATATAAATCTCGAATTTTTGAAAAAAATAGCACATAGTATATGTATGTATGTCTCTAAGACTTAAGGAAAACTTGTTTAATTGTTGGTCCATATTTGACCTTAGTAGTGAAGGGTATGATAGTCGGGCCTGACCGACTATAGCTTTTCTTACTTGTTTATTTTTGCAAGTCATTCTGGAAGTCAGTTAAAAAATTCAATTTAACTCAACTATAACTCAACTTTTTCGAAAACCCAATAAAACTTAAATAAGGAAAATTTAGCAACAATACACTTGAAGGTAAAGAAAAATGTCTTTCTAAATTAAACAATTTTTGAAAAACTTTAAATATTTTTGATAGACAACTTAATACCGCGAAACAACTGAAAAATTCCGTTAATGAAAAATCTTTTAAAATTTTATTTTTATTATTTGTTAAAATTTATTGTTATTTTGCGCCGCCTATACCTTTTCGACTTGTTTATTGACCGTTTAAATTATTACTCTCAGAATTGTACTGAAAAATTCTAAAATAAAAGTTTATTTAATTTATTTTGTTTATTTACTACTACTATTTTTTATTATTTTACTGCTCTCCGTCGATTCTCTTGCCGATTTTTTAGATAATAACGATAATGATGATAAAGATGATGATCATTTATCATAGAGTGCAGGTATTCAATTAAATTGAGATTTTGATTGCATTTTGACGACGACGATCACTTTTTTACGATATTACTACGCGCTATATTTTATTCGTATCTCCACAACTTGACTTTACAATTTACTCAAACTAAAGTAAATGTATACTCACATACTAGAGCTGAATTACTAGCAAAATATTTTAAACATTATTAATCATTTAGTACAACAAACTTATTTGTTATTCTCGTAATTTAATTAAAATTATATTTAATTATAAAATTAAACCAAAGCGTGATGAAATCATTACTTAAATGAAACTCATAGTTTAAAGGGGGTATATATCCATGAAAGTGAATTGAGGTTTTTGTGTTTATAGGAAAAACCCAATAATTTCTATGTATATGTATGTAAATCTTTGAAGTCGACAGATTTTACCGCAAAAATAACTGTTCAAAAATATAGAAATACTTAGAATTCACCCCTAGAGACTTTAACTAAAGTTAAATAATAGAACAGCTTAGATAAAAATATTTTGTATATGTAATTTTTTTTAGATAAAGTGCGGGTAATGTGTTATACCTATTTTTTAGATTGCCAAATTTTTAGATTATTATTCCCTATATCAAAATGAATATCTGTGCAAAATTTTGAACACAAATGACCAAATTATTACAGTTTTTGTACCTAGACGCACTTAAAAAAGATAAAACTAATTCATCAAAAATCGCTATAAAAGTTTAATTTTGCTTTTTTTTTGCTTAAACCAGTAAATGAAACTATAACTCTTATTATTTTACTTATATAATATTCATATGTACACAAAAAATTATTTATCAATACTAATTAGTACCGCTGATAGGTTATTTGGTTTCAGATTTTTGCAATTCCAAATAACCTAAGTGACATAACATAAGCTGTGTTTAGAAAAACAAAATTTTTTCAACTGATATATATTCCTGGTTTCATTTTAATCTTAATACATAATTTTCGTTTCAATATTGCAAATAGTTCAAATTTTATAACGTTTTTCCCTCTCCTGTAAACTTTTGAAAACTGCAGATAGGTTATTTCGTCTTTTAGGTGACGATATGTTCTTCTTATTTAACACTTTTATCGCCCAGGTTGCTGAGAAATAATTGTTTTGATGTTACCTGATTTGCCAACATAGACCTACAATAGTTAGATATTATGATATTGAAGGCGATATTTAAAAAAGTTTTTTTTTCGAGTTTTATTAGGAATTTTATAATTTTTTTTTTGCAAACCATCTCCTTAAAATTTCTAACATAACTAAAAAAAACTGTCAAATCGGTCAGGACATTATTAAGTTATGCGGTTACATTAAGATGTTCTTTTACTTTTTTCCAATTTTAAGGAGATCCGGTCGTATTATTCTGTCATTTGGTGAGAAACATTCAATTTTTTGGTGTCATTTTTGTAATTGTTGGTCACAAAAGGGTTAATATTTATCGTTAATGTGATCTCTGTTTTTAACTTAATAGTTTTTAGAGGGTTTAGCAAAAGAAATATGTGTGAACCCCAGCAATAGCTTAAGTTATTCCTAAAAAGTGAAAATTTGCATAAAAATTGATTTTGACCCCGGTAACGCAAGGGTTAAAAATTTTAAATTCTGGTAAAACTATATCCACTGATGCACATAGTCAATAAATATATTTTTGCTTAAAATGTTAACAAATATAAAATTATTAAATTTTTTCTAAAATTTCTCAAAAAAGCTTCGTTTCCCGAAATCCTTTGAGTTTAAGTCACAGGTACGAGAATAAGGGATGAGCTATCGACCCAATTTTTGTTGCGTTTTTATACCTAATGCGTTCGTAAAAATCACAGGAGTTCGAGTTGCAAGTTTCCAAAATTTGCTTAACAAAATTTTTAAAAACATAAAAAGGTCATTTGCAAATCACATGAAAAAAATCTAAATTTTGCGATATCAAGGATAATAGGAAGATACTAACCAATTTTAACAAAATTTATATTTTATTACTTACAGGGTAAGATAAGTAAAAAAGTATAATGGTTGAAAATATTTAAATCTAGCAGTTTTTTGGGGTAAATTTGTCTTTGTAAGTTGTCAAGGACATGAAATTCGCGGAAAAATGCTATAACTATAAAACCGTTCGAGAAATGTATAAGACATCTAATTCAAAAGAAAGCTTGTTAGGTCTGTATTACAAATCAATGCTCACATTTTTATAAAGTTATCTTAAATAGCTTAAATCTGACCCGAAAAAATACCCTTTTTTCTTTGTAAACGCATTTTTTAACTTTAAGGCCTTGACGCCTCGTGTTAACGTTGTCCGATTTGGCTTAAATTTTCAGGGTTAAAGTTTCTCACCAAATGACACAATAATTCGACTGACACTCCTCGAAATTAAAAACATTATTTTTCATACAAAAAAAAAACGCCCTTAGGTTACATACATGGACCCTTTTATTTTATTATCTTTTTTATACATATCGATGGCTTAATATAAAAAAGGCCAAACCCGATTTTTGGTTACTTTACAAGAGAAGGAAAAAACTTAATGAAAACCATAAAATTTTAGATACAACAAAAAATTTTTCAAATAATAAATTTAAAATCGTATTAAAATTTTTGTTGTATCTAAAATTTTACGAATTTTATTAACCCTTTTTCTTCTCCTGTAAAGTAACAAAAAATCGAGTAAGGCCTTTTTGATATTAAGCCATTAACATGTATGTATGTGGTTTACAAAAGGTTACAACTCGTCAAGAAAATGTAAGTAATAAGTCGCTGATTGATTTCGAAAAGAAACAATTTTCTTTTAGTTCCCCAAATTTCTAAAAGAACAAAGTATAAGAATTATTCCTAAAAAAAGTCAATAAACCATCTAAAATCTATGGGTTTATTGGCATCTTGGCTTTTTCGCTACCTTTCTTCTCTCTCTCTTTTTTCAACCAAAACTATTTTCATTCCTTAGCCAGACTAAAAAAACATGCCTCAGAATACGCATAGAAACGAATAGAACAGCAATTTGTTGGCAATAAAATACATTATTTGTACTTAAATACAAAATTTAAAAAACTGACATGGGTTTGGTCTGTCGGTTGGATTTTCTCTGCTCTTTCTTCTTTTTGTTGGCTAAGGTCTAAATATAGAAATTCGGAAAAGTAGCAACCAAACGAACGAAACAAATGAATGAAAATGACCACAAACTATCTACAATACATATGTACATAATTAATTAGTGAGAAGATGAAATTATTATAGACCAAAAATAAAAGTAGAAGCTTAACACAATACAAACTTGTATATGAAATTATTCAAATGTAAAAAATTAAATAAAAAATTTGATAATAATAAAAATAAAAAATGTGTAAAAAAGAACGTCATAGACATTAACGATGCCAACAAAAGTTCAGCGGGAGAGAAAGAGTGGCTCAAAAAGAAAATTTTTAAAATATATTAACGAAAAATGTTCATAGAGTATAAAAAGTAGATAGAGGGAAAAAACTTATCACTTGAAAATGGGTACACTTCCTTTGTGATAGATAGTATTGTTAAATGAAAGATTGAAACAGTTGTTAATAGGTGGATAAAGATAAGAAATGCCTAAAACTAACTATACGCTTAAATGTCTCCGAACAATTTTTAATGCTGCGACTAGTTACCCATTTTCACTATTGCAACTTCAAATACTTATGATGTGAATACCTCTATTATTTATATTATTTTATTTGTGTATATGTATAAAATATTAACAAACTCATGATTTCATTAATTTTCAAATCTAATTAGACTAATTGTATTGTAACGTTGAAACGCTGATAAATAACAAACCCTAGAAAAATCGTTAACTCATCTACTAGAATCGGCACTGAGAAACTCAATTTTATATTTTGTAATAAATTTTTGAAAACAATTAAAATTTAGTCAGTGCATGGGAAAAAAGCGTCATAATGAATTTAAACATTTTAACAAATAAATAAATACAAATTTGAGAATATTTTCAAGGTTAAAAAAAATTATAAGATCGAAAAAAAATCAAATGTTAAAGAAAAAGCTTTCAAACTCAAACATGTTGTAAGCGAACATGTGCACTCAAGGGAAGTGTTAACAAAATGTTGATAAAAAAAGAACCAAACTTATAAAAATTATATAAAAAAAAAGTTATTCGGTTTTCATTATGGATCAACAGATTTTTCGAGAAAAACTAACTTTTATATTTTCATGCAAAAAATTTGAAAAAAAAATATATTAAGTTTGAAACTTTTTGCATTACAATCGATCACCATTATACTTATTTATTCTTTATGGTATCCGGATTTTAAAAATGGTTAAATTTTTTTTAAATGGAAATTTTTTTTCTATTTTTGAAAAGCCTCATACCACCAGAGGCCGATGACTTTTTGAAACACATATACATAACAGAATTGGGAATATTTTTCGAACCAGAAATAAATTTTAATATTAAACAATTTTATATTTTTTAAATAAAAAATTATTTTTTTAGATATTTACGATACAAACATAGAAAAATTTTTCATAAAAAATATTTTATTTTTTGGAAATTTTCTAAAAAAAAAATTTTTTCTATAAAACAATTGTCGACAAATTTTTTTTTGAGAAAAATTTTTGATAAAAACTTTTCTATAGAAAAATTAAAAAAAAATCTGTAGAAAAATTTTTGATAAACAAATTTTTTATAGAACAATTTTTAATAAAAAAAAATTCATAAGAAAAATTTTTGATGAAAAAATTTTCTGAAGCAGAAAAATTTTTGATAAAAACATTTTCTACAGAAAAATTTAATAAAATTTTCTATAGAAAAATTTTTGATAAAAAAATTTTCTATTGAAAAATTTTTGATAAAAAAATTTTCTATACAAAAATTATTGATACAAAAATTTTCTATAGAAAATTTTTTTATAAAAAAATTTTCTATGGAAAAATTATTGATAAAAAAATTGCATGGGCACCGCGATTTACATGTTTTCACTAACTCTTTCAAGTTGATACTAAATTCAAATTTGCATTAACGTAAAAAGAATAAACAGAAACTTGTCAAAACAAAAATCTTTGTCTTCATTACCAGCTGACAGTTGGTTAAAGTACAAAGTAAATGTAGATTAATAAAGGATAGGAATACAAAACATAAAGGAAAAAACTATGGTGGATAAGTTCGTCTAACTGAATCGATCATATGGTCATAGGTGAAATAGAAATGAGGGTTAATATAATTCTTGTTTTCAATTTCGCTTAAGAATTCAGTTAAATAGATGATCTTAACTACTGGCATCTAACAGTTGGTGACACAGTGTGCTGATGAAGTCCGTAGCGGGACAGAAAATGCAGCATTCCACACTGCTAAGTGTCACATAGTTTTTTCAGTATTCTTAAAAATTATTAATCTAATTTAAAAATCATAAAAATTATTAAAAATTAAAAATAAAAATTTATGATATGAACCTGAGCCCGGATTCGAACCCACAACCTCTTAACATAAATTCATGGTTCAACAAAAAATTAATTTCTTTCAAAAAAATTTTCTATAGAAAAATTTTTGATAAAAATTTTTCTATAGAAAAATTTTTGGTAAAAAAATTTTCTATAGAAAAATTTTTGATAAAAAAATTTTCTATAGAAAAATTTTTGATAGAAAAATTTTCTATTGAAAAATTGTTGATAAAAAAATTTCTATGGAAAAATTTTTGATAAAAAAATTTTCTATAGATTTGATAAATTCCTATATAAAAATTTTTAATTAAAACATTTTTTATAGAAAAATTTCGATAAAAAAATTCTATAGAAATATTTTTGATAAAAAAAATTTCTATAGAAAACTTTTTGTATCAAAAATTTTTCTATAGAAAAAATTATCTAAAGCAAAATTTATGATAAAAAAACTTTTCTATAGAAAAATTTTTGATAAAAAAAATTGTATATAGAAGATTTCATTAAAAATGTTTTAGAAAATGAAGTAGAGAACTTTTTCTTTTTAAAACATCAGAACTACAAATTGAAAAAATACTATTTAAGTTAAAAGTATAAACGGCGGCAACTCCGCCTACGGTTTTTTGTTCTGTTCCCTTTCTGCCTTAACCCTGCTACTATGTTTGGGATCTTTTGATGAGCCAATGCGTATTTACTAAGTGCAGAACTTTCAAAAAAACTGTTTGTCCGTCACACCGACACACAATCACTCTATAGACGACATATTGATCACAAGCCTTAAAAATATTTTTGAAATGTACAAGTTTGAATTTTTTCAATGAAAAACTTTGGGGTCAAAATATGACCCGAACATAACATGTGTATTTTTTTATTAAAAAAATTATGTCCTCTTAATTTTCATAAAACTGTGAATAGTCCACATAAAATAAGTACTTAAGCCATTTCCGTCTTTGGGTCTTATACGGAAAAAAATGTGGACTTCTTGAAATTTAGCAATTTAATTATGTATACAACAAAAAAACAAAAAACTGTTATAATCTACAGATTTAGGGATGCTGTTGTAAATTAAGAAGCATTTAAGGGGCTTTTGTTAGAAGGGGTTATATAGGAAAAAGCAATAGTTCTTCTAAATTTTATAAAAAAAACAAAAATAACACATAATCCGATAATGAATAACTCCAAAACAAAAAAAAATCTTGTAATAATATAAATACACTACACACATTAGTTGTTTCTGAATTAGAGTATGGGACTTTTCAAAACGACCATATAGCAAATCAATGTATGGAAGTGCAACATCTTTATATTATAGAGTCTTTTTCAAAAAATTATACAAATCGTTTTCAAGATATACTAACTAGGATAACCTCTTCAGAAATTTCAAATTATAGAAAAAAAATTTCGATAAACAAATTAAAAATTTCTGGTTTTTTGTACTTAGGGGACCAAACACATAAAAAATATAGTTTAATTTGAATGTAATTTTGGCTATTGACTAATGTAATCAGGAATAAACGACTTTTTCTTCACATCTCTTGTAATTTTTAGTATACAGATTGATCGATCGCCTTAATTAAATCTAGAAAAAACTAAGGCAGTCGAATATTTGTCGTGACATACACGATCACCCTTATGATCGTTTTATAATTTTGGAATACTTAAATTCTTGCAATATTCAAAGTACAGTCAAATTTGAGATAAACAAATTCATTTTTAACTTGTTATCAGTTTGTTTTATATTTTTTAAAATATAAATAAAAGTAAACAAAAAATTATTTATTTTCTTAACATATTTTTGCGTTATAAAACAAATCTCACATTTTATATAAAAAGTATAATTTTTTCGCTAAACAACAAACTAATGCATTTGTAGTTTGAGGGTATTGGTAGGTAAGATGTTAAAAAAATATATTGAAATATTGTTAACTTAACAAAACTCTGTAAATTAGTTTATATACATATTTGAATAAATTGCAATACAAACACTCAAAATATACAGTCAAATAACTTTACAGAGCAGTAAAAGAACGGAATATTTCAGAAAAAAAATGTAGATAATTTTCTAAAGAATCAATCTTTATTGAACGTCTCAATATATGAAGTTTTTTTTTTATGAACACAGTCTTTAAAGGAACTGGCTCTGGTAAACGACATTTATTTGCAAATATTATTATCCATTAGTACAGTTGAAAAATAAATAAAATTAAAATTTGAAAATAAAAGTAAACAAATCACAAATACATACAGCGAAGCAATTAGAATAGATAGAATTTTATCAAAACATTTTATTTCCAATTAAAATTCTGAACACCCTCTGTAAGACTTATTTTAATAAACCGGCCGGTGTATATTTTAGACATTAATCACCGTGGGTTGTTTTACATTAAAGTTTTCTAAAAATTGTTTAGACCTTTGCTATTTCTACCATGTTTGCCTTAGTTTTTTGTTCGTCTATAGCAACTAAAAATTTTTCTTACTAAAAGTAATCGTTTAAAATAAAATTTTTCACTTTAGGCTGCTTTTAACAAAGAAATACAAATTTATGAAATTCCTAAAAGCATGTTATACAATTTTTAATATCTTAATTTTTAATCGATATCAAGTACTCTTGATCTATAATCGGGGCAGATATGCTAAGAAATAAATAATCACAAAAAGTTGTGACATATTTAAAAATTAATGTAGGGTTTATACAACTCAAGTGCCTGACGATTGAGTAAAATTTACATGTGTTTTGTTACTGTAACAAAAACAAAATACATGTAAATTCCACTCAATCGTCAGACGCTTGAGTGAAATAAACCTCACATAAAATTCATAAACGATTTAAAATTTTTTAAAGGACTTTTGTATTTTTTATACAAATCAAATTTTTACAAACATTTTTTTAAATCATTATTTAATTTTTTTGCAAAAAAAAATCCACAAAATTTAACTATTTAACAAATAACCTTGCGCAAAATCGTCGCATTCGATATCGATCGAAATGAAAGATAAATCACAAACACTTGTGTAGCATACTTTTAGGATAATCTAAACAATATATATCTGTGGCTTGGTGCTAAAACAAAAGAATTAGTTTTGAGAAAATTTGAAACAGCAAAGATTGACTGTTGGAACAGAATAAAAAAAAATAAAAAGAGAACCTAATGCAATGACTAACTTAAAACATCCGAAAACTGACATTGGCCCTTTTAGCACCAAGCCACAGATATATCTTATAAGGTTTAATACATTGTAACTTATTCGTTAAAAGTTCCCTCATAGTAAAAAAAATATAATTTAAACTAAATGTTTTGACAAACAAACGAATATGTTTATATATCAAATTTTATTAAACTTTTTGCAAAATAAATTATTTTGAAAACCCTTAAGGTATGTTACACAATAGTTTCGAGTTTTCGATTGATACGGAATGCGGTGATTTGGCCCCTGGTTGCAATTAACTTTTATTGTAACCTCCCATGAGTATACAACACGAATGTCTTAAAAAAAACTAGGTTGGGTTCGATTTGAACATCGCGATTCGACTTTCTTTTCTATCTAATTCACGTTCAATAAAAAAATAACTATTTATTAAGGCAAAAGTTTTTGTTCTTGATGGCATCAAAATTGATAAGATTTCGTACAGAATTGTGTAGTATATTTTTAGGAGGGTTCTAAATCATGTATTGTATATTTAAGACGGAATTGTGTAGCATACTTTTAGGAGGTTTCTAAAATCATGTTTTATATTTTTATGACTTACAATAACCCCTTAAATTTAGTTCTTTCTACGAAATAAAATTCTTTTCTATTCAAACCGACTGTAATCCGTTCTAAGATATTAAAAAATATTTGGAAATACCCATGAAAATTATATTCTTTTTCTGAAAAACTTTTATTGCTCACAAATATATATATATATGTCTGCTACAACATATACAAGATATGTGTGATTATTTCAAGTGACATGATACTTAAACGGAATAAAAAAAATCCACCACGTAAACAATTTTTACATTGGCAAAAGGCCAAAAAATGCAAAAAACACTTAAACATAATAAACTCAATTCATCAAAATGTTCATTTACATTATACATGAACCAAATTGAAATGAAATGGAAGAAAAAAGAAACATAAAATATAGCATAATTTAAGGATTGCTTGTAAAATACAAAATGTAAGTGAAAAATTGTCCAATTCAATTTTCCTTTAAAATGTTTACTTTAAAATACAATTCGACAAGAAAGCTAAAGAAAACTGACGTCATTTCAAAGTTGACAATCGAAAAATAAACATTTCTTAAATGTAACGAAGCAGATAAATGACAATTAAAATAATTTTTTTGTAATATGATAATATTCTGTTTAAATCTTTTTTTTTCTTTTTTCTATAAATAAATTAACATATTGTTTGAGAAAAAAGAAACTGTACTGTACTTTACTTTATACACCTTCGCAAAGTAATTTAAAATTCTATAATTGCATGTTTTTGCAACAACAGAAAAGAAATGGCGTTTTCAATATTAATTGCAAGAAAAACCTCAGATTTTCAAGCTATAGCGTCATCTGTCATGCAAACTGGACTATGCATTTATTTTTACTTTATTAGGTTTTTTGGCTTGCTTATTTTTTTTTATATTTTCCAATTTATTATAAGTAGCAATATATCAAAAAAAGTAGGTTTTTAAATTTCAAGATAATCACATGAATTTATATACATTTCTTCAGACACATATTCAGCTATCCTTCGTGCTTCATAAAATGGCCCAAGCTATTTTGGTTCCTGAAATACACGGTGTTTTCTATAATTTTGGCTTTTAAACTAGAAGCAAATTTGGCGCTGTAACTTTCTTAATAGGTCATAAATTAAACTTTTTCAAATTTGTATAGTTAGATAAGTGTAAAAGATTTCATCACCATAAAAAAAACATCAGTACACTTAGAGAAAAGATATGTATAAAAGATAATGCAGGAGTGAAAAAAGTATAAAATTTGCATTTAAAATGGCACAAAAGCGGATAAAGATTTTGAGACCAAATTTTACATACAGATAGCTACTATCGATATCTAAAAATTTGATATGGCGCTTCCCGATTAAATGTTTGGTTCTTCGATAAATTGAGAAAAACTATAAAAAAAAATGAAAAAAGGGTAAAAATTCTGCATTTTTAATATTTGTCTTCCTATAACTCATTAACTAAGAAACGCATCGAGAAGCGCCATATCAAAATTTTAGATAAACATGTTCTTAATATGTGTGCAAATTTTTCGAGAAAAATATTTAGCCATTTTTGTGCCATTTAAAAAACAAGCAAGCCTATTTGTGTAATTTTTCACTTGTTCACCTTCGAAAGACACATTGATGTATAATAACAATGTGGTACTTAAAGGTATATTGCTCAAATTCACGAACAAATATCCTGCGGTCTACAGTGAAGCAAAAATAATATGCGATTAAATCGCGACCATTGATTTTCTTCTACATCTCAAAGTGTTTATACAGCCTACATTGAACCTCTTAAATTCGTAAAATGTAACAAGACAACAGTGGCTTCTGATCATTTTGTGTTCTAGGAATCTAAAAATTAAATATTTAGTAATATGGAAACTTGCCACCAAAAAAAAGTCCGACGAAAAAAATGTTTTCAATACCTCATCGATTTACAGCGATTATATTTTTTAAAAGTAGAGATGGAAAATGAAATGGACTTAAAAAACAAATTAACATATTGAGAAACTAACCAATTTCGCGAAATCTGCGAAATCTGGCTAACAAGATTTTTGTATATGGATGCTGAAGTTAAAGAAAAGTTAAAAACTTTCACTTTTATATGGAATTTAAGCCATACCCTTTCTCATTACAAAAACATTATTTTTACTTCTAATATTGTAAACAGTGACTAAATTTTACACAAAATTTTAAAACAATCGTTCAAAAAAGTATCAGAATTGGAATACTGTTAACTACTTTTGTCCCTAGAATTCTTATTTTTTGTCTGAATTTCATCGCAGATATCTCTTTTGAAAGGTTTTGAAAGCATCTATTTTTGTGTTTTTAAAAATGCTACAAAAGATTGCCGCAAGGTGGCGGTATTGACATGTTTCTTACAAATGTATCAAATACATATTATTTGGATCTTTTTCGATGTTGGTACATTCAGAAAAAAGTTAGACCAAATACTCCTGAACAAAGTCGCGGAACATTGTCAAACCAAATTTGTATCTTTTAATTATTAAAAATGCGATTTTCATATGTAACCTAAAAATAGCGCCATCTTTTAGCAGAATTTAGAAACAAAAAAGTTGTAAGACAAACATTATTTTTATAATCCCAGAGATTCATTTTCTACAATAAAAAAGTTCTTTTTCGCAAAAAGCCGTTTTTGATATATTGCTAATTATAAGCAAAAACATGTTAATATTTTTTTTTTGTTAAAACCCATATAGTCTAATTTGCGGACGAGACGTCTTTATGTATAAAACAAAATTAGCATGTAAAATAGACCATTTGCAGACAGACGTGCTTTTTGCTAACCAGTAAGAAAAAAATTATTATTGATTTTCCTAAAGCAAACAATAAAAAAGTATATACAAAGCGTTTTAGTTCATGGAAAAACTATATGAATTTTATAAGGATACTTATTAGAAAATTAGCAATGTAAAAAATATTTGTACTAAATAAAAGAGAAGGACACCATTTCCTAACAGGTAAATGTTTTGAGTCAAATTAAGGATGAAAATATACAAAATATGAAATTAAGTAACTTCATCTAATCATGGAATCAATTATAGCATTAATAGTATTAATTTAATACGAATGGAAATGAATAAGACTACGTAAAAAAAATTGTTGTATACTTTTAGGAGGCTTCAGATAATATACCTATATTATAGTCAAAAAATTACTGAATTCTTATTAAAATGCATAAATTTTTTAAATTGATCTCGTTCATAGATAACTTTGAAAACCAAAATTTTTTTTCAAATTAATACAATTTTTGGAAAGCCCTTAATTTTTTTTACGAAATCTTAATAATTTTTAATCGAGCGGACGTTGAATGAGAATACGACCAGTTTCCGACAGGCGGCGCTACTAACAATTACTCCAAATGAATTAAATCGTAAACTGTGCACTTGATCATGCTATGATCTTTGGCAAAGTTGTTGTGCATGAGCTGACGAAGGTTTTAAAGTTAGTATAACAAATTTCCGACAGGTGGCGTCAATAAAAGTTACTCCAAATGAATTAAATCGTAAACGGTGCATTTGATCATATTATGATCTTTGGTAAAGTTTTTGCGCATGAGCCGACGAATGTTTCAAAGTTGGTATGACCAGTTTCCGATAGATAACGCCACTCAAATTAAGATATGCTATGTGAAAGCTCTAGGGAAGTAGATTCAAAAATTATATTCAATAAACTGTAGTAAAAAGTCATATAGTCATAAGGATCTTGAAGCATTGTAGGGGCGATTTCGGAGAGATCTAAATGAGGTTACGACATACTAGGTGAAATCTTTTTGGGAATAGATTTTAAAACTGTACTCAGTATATGCAGTTGTTTCCCAGGAAAAATTTTACAGGATATGGAATTTAGTAAGAAGTGATATGAAGTCATAAGGACTTGAAGCTCTTTAGAGGCCATTTCAGACGGACCTGAATGGGCTTGCGAAATACTAGATTAAAGCTCTAGGGGAAAAGATTCCAAAACTATATGCATTTGTTTCTGTAGGGCCATTTCGGACAGACCTGAATGAGGTTGCGACACAGTGGGTGAAAGCTCTCTGGAAGTAGATTCAAAAACTATATTCAGTACAAGGCCCAAGGGCAAACAATTAACGTATGTGGTGTAAATTTGGAAGAATCATGTTTTTCATATATTGTAACTTATTTGTCAAAAGTCCCTGATAGTAAAATAATTTCATTTAAAGAAAATGTTTATACAAACTGACGGATATGTATCAAATTTCATTAAACTTTTGCAAAATAAATTATTTTGAAAATCGCTAAGGTATGTTACACAATATTTCGTTAAAAGTTTGAATTTTCAAACAAAATCGAATGCGGCGAAATGCGGCCCCTAGTCGAATAATATCCCTGATTTTTATAGCCGGTATAAGCTTTATTTAAAACTAATTAATATTGAGAACATGTAGTCAAATATTGTTTTTCTATTATATAAGATTAGAACGCATCGATGTTTAAAAAAAAATTTAAGTTAACGAATTCACTTCGTTCTAGTATTGTTCATTCAGATTATGACTTTAATGGTCAAATTTTAACGGTGTAGATGTTAACTCCAAAAAGGCCTGCACAAAGCGCACTTGGATCAGGTTTCGCACAGAAAAATACAAAGATTAAATTATGGATTTACCCCAGAAAGGCCGATTTGTTATTTAATTTTATTTTTAGTGTTAGTGTTATTTTTAATGAAATTAAAAGCCTAACTTTTTCAATCCTTAAAAATTTACACAAGACCGATTCTGTTAGGGCAACGGAAATATCTGCAATGCCTAAGAATTTATATAAGTTCGTTTGAAATTGTGTGATATTAAAATTGCAAAGCCATTGTGAATGACAATTTTCTTAATGCACTCAATTTTTTACCATTTCCAAATGTTATTCTGAGCACGTTTCTTTTTATACAACTTTTGGGAAATGGTGTATAAATTATAGGCAATAAAATTGTATGTACAAGTGGTCATTGAACTAAAGGATATTTAAGGACTTTTAAGACATATACATACATCGAGGTGTATATAGTTAATACGATATAGTACATAGAAAGTCAAAATGCACGGAATCAATTTACAGCGTTTATATGTATAAGAAAAAATACTTGTGCAAAATATTTTAAAAGTGTAAGCATACTTATAGGCAAAAAAATATTGTATATAGATACTAAGCAAATTAATAATATTAGAGAGCACACAGACATTAAGTCTAGTGAGGTTTTGTTCAAAATTTTCTTTCTTTTTTGCAATTCTATAAAGAATCATAAAATAGACAGGCGTTATCTGGTTTTTAGTTGCATTTTATGTACATACATACGTTAGTATATGGAATTATGACAGAGAAAGAGAAAGAAAGATATAACTTAAGTATTAACTTACCTCGTGGATGTAAGCGTTCCGGCTTAAACCATGCGTCTGAAATTAGTAAATATTGATTATTTTTAAGGTAAAGAGGTGTTAAGAAAAAAGCATGATGATTAAAAAGACAAAGAAAGTAAAAATGATGCAATCAATAAATCATAGAACCAAACCAAAAAAACAATAAAACAAAAACTAAAGTGTTCGAAAATAAAGCATACATTTAGGAGGTTAGTTATAAACAAATACAAAGTACATTGTTAGGGGTTTTTTTTTAAATATTAATATCACAAAATACTACACAGAATCTATAACTACTTGTAGGTTTATATTATAATTAAAGTTATTCAAAGTTTAGTTAATAGATAGTCCAAAGTACTTGATAATTTTAAGATATATATTTTTTTTAATTTAACACTTACTGGGGTCTAATAAGGAACATATAAAAGGACGTTTTTTGTAAACACCATTTTGTGCAGGTTGTTGTTGGTCGCCAACTGTATCCATTTTTAATTTTTTTTGTTTATAATTTTTTTTAACTTTATTATAAAATTTATTTTCTCACTTCAAAATTCTTTTGTTTGTTAATAAAACAATACAAATAAGTTTTTAATTATTTTTTTGCAATTTTTTTTGAGACGATGTCAGTTTAGCGTATTTCTCAAATGTGCTAATTTCCGTAAAGAATACGTACATATATTTAAGAATTTTTTTTTCCGTATTAAAAACGAACTTGTCAAATTTTTATATTTTTATATATTTATTACAATTTCTTTTGAATAAAATCTATCAAAAAATGATTACCATCCTTATTTCAATTTTTTAAAAAGGGATTTTTATTTCTATAAATTTTTCCATATAAATATTAAATGATTGAAATTTTTGTAATAAATTTTAAACAATTTATTACAATATTTTACTTTTAGGTTTATCACGTTAACACAACGAAAAACTAACTAAAATCATGAAATTACTGAAACAGTACCAACGAGTACTAGGCGAATTACCACAAGCAAGTCCTTTCGTAATTGTGACTGAATTTCCTGATTGTTAGACAAGGAAGTCTATAGTGAGCCTCTGTCAACCTAAATTATGCGCAGAGTTTAAATCCGCATTAAAAGAGACCTGGAGACTTTCTGTCGCAAAAACATAGTAACAAACAAAAAAAAAACCGAAAAGTTGTTTCTACTTAGGAAAATAAACAAATACAGTTCAAAGACTTTGCTGAAAGATGTCTCTTAGTTACCCTGACCCTCATGTTTTAATAATCGAATCAAAGTTCCTAGAGGGCCAAAATAGAATGTGTTAAAATACTAAGTTTAAAAGTCTCCAAATTTATTGATTAGTTTTTGATATTATTTCTTACTACTGGGTGGTGAATTTTGTATTTAAGGGTAGTCGTTATTTTTCTATTCTAATTTGGGGAACATGCGCTGAAGGAATTTTAGTGTTTTAGTAATATTTTTTAACACGTCGAATTGTTTGGAAACAAAGACACTGTTGCTTTATAAAAAAAACACAAATGTACATTAAATTGTGTAGAAGATTGATTTTATGCGAAATTTATATATATAACGTCATTTTATCTAACATTTCAATTAGAAACTAACAACACAGGAATTTTTGCAGCAAAGAAAATTGTTTTAGGTCGAATTGAAATCGGAGAGATTTTAAAAACTGTTGAATTTCATACTACAGGTCTCGAAAAATAACTTTTAAATTATGAATTATCCTTCCTTTATTAAAAGCCAAATTCATGAAAAGAATGCAGTGAAAATGTACTTTTAGTATTTAAGATAAAGTATTTGTTTTTTGAAACTCCTTAAAGTATACAACACACATTTATTCAACCATTCGATACAAATTGAAGGAAATAGTTAATTAATAGAAAATTAAGTCTCCATTTTTAAGCGCTACACACGAACCTATGGACCTATATACGAAAAATTTCATCAAAATTTGTATCTATAAGAAAAATTAATCAAAAAATTATTTCAAAATTTTTCTATCGAAAAATTTTCTAATAAATTTTCTATACGAAAAATTTCATCAAAATTTTTCTACACGAAAAATTTGATCAAAATTTTTCTATACGAAAAATTTGATCAAAATTTTTCTATACGAAAAATTTGATCAAAATTTTTCTATACGAAAAATTTGATCAAAATTTTTCTATACGAAAAATTTGATCAAAATTTTTCTATACGAAAAATTTGATAAAAATTTTTCTATACGAAAAATTTGATCAAAATTTTTCTATACGAAAAATTTGATCAAAATTTTTCTATACGAAAAATTTGATCAAAATTTTTCTATACGAAAAATTTGATAAAAATTTTTCTATACGAAAAATTTGATCAAAATTTTTCTATACGAAATTTTTGATCAAAATTTTTCTATACGAAAAATTTCATTAAAATTTTTGTGTACGAAAAATTTCATTAAAATTTTTCTATACGAAAAATTTTATCAAAATTTTTATACGAAAAATTTGATCAAAATTTTTCTATGCGAAAAATTTCATCAAAATTTTTCTATACGAAAAATTTGATCAAAATTTTTCTATACGAAATTTTTGATCAAAATTTTTCTATACGAAAAATTTCATTAAAATTTTTGTGTACGAAAAATTTCATTAAAATTTTTCTATACGAAAAATTTCATAAAAATTTTTCTATACGAAAAATTTCATAAAAATTTTTCAATACGAAAAATTTCACAAAAATTTTTGTATACGAAAAATTTAATCAAAATTTTTCAATACGAAAAATTTCATCAAAATTTTTCTATACGAAAAATTTCATCAAAATTTTTCTATACGAAAAATTTCATCAAAATTATTCTATGCGAAAAATTTCATCAAAATTTTTCTATACGAAAAATTTTATCAAAATTTTTCTACAAAAAATTCAATAAAAATTTTTCTATGCCAAAATCTTGATCAAAATTTTTCTTTATGAAAAATTTCATCAAAATTTTTCTATACGAAAAATTTCATCAAAATTTTTCTATACGAAAAATTTCATCAAAATTTTTCTATACGAAAAATTTCATCAAAATTTTTCTATACGAAAAATTTCATCAAAATTTTTCTAGACGAAAAATTTCATCAAAATTTTTCTAGACGAAAAATTTCATCAAAATTTTTCTATGCGAAAAATTTCATCAACATTTTTTTATACGAAAAATTTCATCAAAATTTTTCTATACGAAAAATTTCATCAAAATTTTTCTATACGAAAAATTTCATCAAAATTTTTCTAGACGAAAAATTTCATCAAAATTTTTCTAGACGAAAAATTTCATCAAAATTTTTCTACAAAAAATTCAATAAAAATTTTTCTATGCCAAAATCTTGATCAAAATTTTTCTATACGAAAAATTTCATCAAAATTTTTCTATACGAAAAATTTCATCAAAATTTTTCTAGACGAAAAATTTCATCAAAATTTTTCTAGACGAAAAATTTGATCAAAATTTTTCTATACGAAAATTTGATCAAAATTTTTCTATGCGAAAAATTTGATCAAAATTTTTCTACACGAAAAATTTGATCAAAATTTTTCTATACGAAAAATTTGATCAAAATTTTTCTATACGAAAAATTTCATTAAAATTTTTGTGTACGAAAAATTTCATTAAAATTTTTGTGTACGAAAAATTTCATTAAAATTTTTCTATACGAAAAATTTTATCAAAATTTTTCTATGCGAAAAATTTCATCAAAATTTTTCTATGCGAAAAATTTCATCAACATTTTTTTATACGAAAAATTTCATCAAAATTTTTCTATACGAAAAATTTCATCAAAATTTTTCTATACGAAAAATTTCATCAAAATTTTTCTATACGAAAAATTTCATCAAAATTTTTCTATACGAAAAATTTCATCAAAATTTTTCTAGACGAAAAATTTCATCAAAATTTTTCTACAAAAAATTCAATAAAAATTTTTCTATGCCAAAATCTTGATCAAAATTTTTCTATACGAAAAATTTCATAAAAATTTTTCTATACGAAAAATTTCATAAAAATTTTTCAATACGAAAAATTTCACAAAAATTTTTGTATACGAAAAATTTAATCAAAATTTTTCTATACGAAAAATTTCATCAAAATTTTTCTATACGAAAAATTTCATCACAATTTTTCTATACGAAAAATTTCATCAAAATTTTTCTATGCGAAAAATTTTATCAAAATTTTTTATACGAAAAATTTCATCAAAATTTTTCTATACGAAAAATTTCATCAAAATTTTTCTATACGAAAAATTTCATCAAAATTTTTCTATACGAAAAATTTCATCAAAATTTTTCTATACGAAAAATTTTATCAAAATTTTTCTACAAAAAATTCAATCAAAATTTTTCTATACCAAAATCTTGATCACAATTTTTCTATACGAAAAATTTCATCAAAATTTTTCTATGCGAAAAATTTTATCAAAATTTTTCTATACGAAAAATTTCATCAAAATTTTTCTATACGAAAAATTTTATCAAAATTTTTCTACAAAAAATTCAATCAAAATTTTTCTATACCAAAATCTTGATCAAAATTTTTCTATACAAAAAATTTCATCAAAATTTTTCTATACAAAAATTTCATCAAAATTTTTCTATACAAAAAATTTCATCAA
Source organism: Stomorhina lunata (assembly GCA_933228675.1). Classification (NCBI taxonomy): domain Eukaryota; kingdom Metazoa; phylum Arthropoda; class Insecta; order Diptera; family Rhiniidae; genus Stomorhina; species Stomorhina lunata. Next base: position 137,738,567 of record OW121741.1, on the reverse strand, counting down.
AATTTTTCTATACAAAAAATTTCATCAAAATTTTTCTATACGAAAAATTTCATCAAAATTTTTCTATACGAAAAATTTCATCAAAATTTTTCTATACGAAAAATTTCATCGAAATTTTTCTATACGAAAAATTTCATCAAAATTTTTCTATACGAAAAATTTCATCAAAATTTTTCTATACGAAAAATTTCATCACAATTTTTATATACGAAAAATTTCATCAAAATTTTTCTATGCGAAAAATTTTATGAAAATTTTTTTATACGAAAAATTTCATCAAAATTTTTCTATACGAAAAATTTCATCAAAATTTTTCTATACGAAAAATTTCATCAAAATTTTTCTACAAAAAATTCAATCAAAATTTTTCTACAAAAAATTCAATCAAAATTTTTCTATACCAAAATCTTGATCAAAATTTTTCTATACAAAAAATTTCATCAAAATTTTTCTATACGAAAAATTTCATCAACATTTTTTATAAGGAATATTTCATTAAAAAATTTCTGTATAAACATTTTTCACAATTTATCATAAAATTAAGAAATTTTTCTATATAAAAGATTTCATCGAAATTCTCAAATCTATATTCGGATCGAATGTCCTGATTTACACTAGGTTCTATAAATTTTTCACTTTATTATTTTTCATTAAGAAATCTAAACTTCATTATATAAAAATTATTAAAATAATCAACTGTTTGGTTATGACCTTAAATTTTCAATTGTATGTCACACCAACCGCAAATTGTGACATATGTATGTAATTGCAACAAACCATTAATTAAAAATTTCTAATTTTTACAATTTACAATAGATTTTATATAGAAAATTTACATGAATTAAAATTCAATAATTTCCACTGCACGAAATAGTTATTTTTAACACAAATTTAATGTTAATTTTTTTAAAACAATTAAAAATTGCTCCAGTTTTAAACAAAACGTGGTTATGAGCGTAAATACAAAAAATACTTTCCTTCTTTTGTAACATCAAAAGGAATTTAATTACAGTTAATTTTCATTGTAATAAAAATAAAAGCCAACGACAAATGTCACAAAGTACTAAAAATGTAAGATACATAAAAAAATTCATAGACAATGGAACCAAGCCCTTGTATTGTAAATTTGAATTTTTTGTGAGTTCAGTATTTTCTTTAAATAACAATGATTTTTCCTGTTTAAAAATAAAATCGAACATAATCAATAAAAAAAAAAGATACACCTCATGCCAAGCTAAAGGAGATGAAAATAAAGAAAACTAAAGGTTTTACAATTTTCATGTTATCTGAATTGAAGACTAAAAGTCTTAAGTGAAATTCCAAACTTAGTTTTTGTTATTTTTCTGATTTCTTTATTTCTGGTAACTACTTGGCATCCAACAAAGTCTAAAATAAAATTGTACATAGCCACAAGTCTAAAGCGAAATGCTCTGACTGCTGGCATCATCTAAAATTGTGGTACAAAATACATCGACCGACACATGAAATCTGTTGTATTAAACTAAAGGAAAAATATAGTAAAACAATTCATGTCAATGACAATGAAAAGAAAAGCAAAACCATGAAAACTAGCTGCAATATGTGAAAAATATTCCAATTGGAGCGCATAAAGTATACAAAAAAAAATAATAAAAAGATTTTTCAATAATATTGATGATGATGGAACGACGATGAGCAAGACTGGTTGGCTGGCCAACATTTAAATTAAGAATAAACAAAAAATAAACAAGATAAAAGTTAAACTTTGATGGTATTGATTTTTTTTTTAATAAATGTTGCAGTAGAATTTTTCGAAAAGTGAAATCTTTTCATAAAAATCTTAAAGGAATTTTAAAAAAGTAAATAAATTACACTATAACTTTGACAGTTTAGATATGCGGTCCGGACACTCCAGTAAATCCTATTTTTCCCCATTCAATTGATTCCAAAAACTTTGAGCTTAATGGGCATACTTTCAAATAAAATTTAAAAAATGGCTGTCACCCTTTTATAATCCGGAAGACTCGACAATTAGACGCTATATGTGTCCGAATTATCGAAGTTGCACTGTACAATTATATTCCCTTAAAACTTCAATGAATTAATTAAATATTGAATAATGAAGTTTCAATAAAATTTTTCTATATTAAGAATTCTACAGAAAGCAAAACGAGGCATATTTCTAGCTGATCTTTATACATTTCTCTTCAGCAAGGTTCGCCATTTCATAATAGGAATATATAGGAGCCAACAACGAGTCGAAATTATAAAAATTTACCACCGAGATTCGGAGTCAGTGGCGTCAACGTTAAGAGAAAAATCATCTTCTGCGATGAGGCTCATTTCTAGCTGAATGGCTTCGTCAATAAACATAATAGTCGGTCAGGTAGCAATCCACACGTACTCCATAAGTCATCATTGCATCCCGAAAAAATTACGGTTTGGTACCGTACTTATTCCGTGATGATCATGGGATGTGAATGGGAATCGCTACCGTTCAATGATAACCAAATTTTTGGCCCCAATTGGGTGATATAGATTTGGAGTACATGTGGTTCCAAGACGATCAATTTATTGGAAACCAAGTTTGGAGAACGTGTTATCTCACGAAAGGGTCCAGTCGATTGGCCGACTTGGCCTCCCACACAAGACAAACTCTCGAAAGTCATTAAAATAATTAGAAAATCGCAAAAACGCTTATAAACTTAAAGACAATTGAAATTATTTGTTAAAACATAACACAGACAAGTCTTTTGTAAACATAATACCGGTAACCGGTAACACTCGGTCCACATTTGACACCAGCTCTCAAATCTTTTTAAAAAATTTAAGAATTAAGAAAAACTTTTAAAGTTGTCAGTCCATATTTGACTTTAGCAGTGAAGGTAATCAAAAAGTCTTGACCGACTATACAATTTTCTTACTTGTTTCGTATGTAATAATTTCGTCAAATGATAAAATTCTTCTTAATAAAAAATTTAAAACTAATTTTTTCTATACGAGAAATTTTTACAAAAGTTTTAATTTTTTTAAAGAAAATTTATCTATATCAAATAATTTCATCAAAACTTTTCTATATGAAAAATTTCATCAAAACTTTTTTCCGTGAAAATTGTATACAAAAAAGTTAAACTTTTTCATAAAAGCATTAATATCGGAGTTTCTGTCAAAAACTATACAAAAATTGTTATTTTCTAGCGCAATATTAAACTATCTAACAGTTTTAAAGTTTTTAGAATTAAATTTGAATTTCCCGAAATGGCAATATAGATGTCTTGCTTAACAATAGCACAATACTCGTTTAACCTTCAAGTTTTCTACCAGCCAAAGTAGCAGTAGATACTTTAAATCGTCTTAGAAACATAATAATGAATAATCCGCCCATTACTTTTAATTTCAAGTGTAAAAATAAAAACACTATGCTTCAAAAATAAACTTTTTCTAAGATATCAGTAATTTTAATGGTTTTATTTATTTTGTATTTTGGCTCGGTGTCGGATACCAAAAAATAGAAAAGAAACAGACCAAATTAGTGCATTTGATGTCGATCAAAAATAAAAATTTCTTAGTGAAAATTTCCATTAAAATAATTAATACAATTTGACGTCTAAATAAGTTCATTTACCTATTAAAACAAATGATACTCTCTCAATTTGAGAGAGCTTTTGAAAAAAAGGTATAAAATGTAAAAAACTACATTTTAAATTAATAAGAACATCCTAAGAGTATGCTACAAAAGTAGTTTTTAAATATCTTAGCTTTTGAACGACTCAGAATGATTTATCGAAAATTTTAAGACATTTATTGATTTTTGCTTATACAAATACCCATATCCAAGACATTATACATATTTATACAAAATCGTCCATGCCTATATCTTGACAACTTATTCCTGATTTTAAAAATGTCTTAATTAAATTAATGTTATATAGGTTTTGTCAAGATTTGGTTATTCATAAAAATATCTTTCTTATCTGAAAGCTAAAAAACGATATATGTTTGGCTTAAAGAAACGCCCTCTATCACTTTTTTAACCAGCACAGTGTAAGTGGTAATTGCTAGTAAGTATTTATTTACTGCAGACATGACGACCATAAAAAATACTAAAAGGAAACTAGACTAAGAAAAATAAAGAATACGAAATACCCATAAAGCAACACGCTCTTGGTAACAGAAAAAGAAGAAGTAAAGGTTTTAACTCAAACATTAAATACTTTCCAGACCAAATTAATTTAAAGTGAAGCTTTAAAAGATTTAGACAAAACAACAACAAAATCTTGATGAATGTTTTAAGAAGCTCAAGAAATGGTTTAAATGAAAAATTAATACCTTTCCAAAAGAAATTTGGCTAGAAGTAGTAATAAAGCAAAAAAATAAAATAAAACCAATTTAAAATGAAATGAAACATTTCTAAATATAGAGAAAATTAAATGAATTCACATACACAAAAATGACTCATGTTTAAATGAATTTAACAAAAAAGAAGAAAAAAATTATAATGCAAAAAAGCCGGTATGTGTTTTAAGAAAACAAGTGATAAAACTGAATTCTTTATAAATAATTTAAAAAGATTTATGAAGAAACATTTATATATTTAATTAGTATATGGATCATTCCAACGAAAAATCGAACCTATCGTCGGACTTATGTCTTGTAATGTAAACCAAATTTTGGGACTGTTAGACAAAATTACAAAAATATTTTACATGTAAACTAATATGTATAATATTAAAAGGGATTATCTGATTGATCATCTAAAATCATATCTCAAACGAAAACAGATACAAGAACCATATAAAAATAAGTAAGAAAAAGCTATAGTCGTTTAAGCCTGACTATATGACACCCTTTTCTAATAGGGTCAAATATGAACCAACAATTTAACAAGTTTGCCTTAAGTAGTAGAGACATACGATTAATTTCAAAATTTCAAGTTTTAAGAACATTTATGTCATTTCCGGCTGAGTTGGGAGCTAGGGCCAATTGTGGATCAATAGGTATATATTGACAAAATACTTATCTGTTCAAAGTTCTAGTAAAAAAAGCCATCATCTTTAGATTTGTGAGCGTTTTATACTTTTCTGGATTTTTAAAAGAATTTTGGGAGGTATGACCAAATATGCGCCGATTCCTACAGAATTAGGTACACTGTTTTTTTTTTACCATTAGCAATATTTATGTTAAATGTTTTTTAAATGTCGGGGAGATACCCGAAATAGTAATCCGATTTTGGCCAAAAAATATAGATCAACCTTGGACAAAAAAAAGGGGCTGTGCCAAATTTCAATAAATTATCTTCATTACTTTGATAACAAGCATATATGGATATCCAGCCATCCAACCGGAGAGACATCGTTAAATCGATTCAGGAAGTGTTTCTGAGACGATCGGTATACTCAAACGGGGTCTCATTGAACTTTCCTCTCTATTAGAAATATCGAGCTTTCCGAGTCGTGGAAACGAATTATAGACCATTATTACGGATGATGTGTGACAGCTGGAAAAAGGACGGTCCAAAGAAACCCTAAAGGTCATTCCTAAGTTATCCTTTAAAAGTATTATAGATTTAAATTTATAAATAAAAAATTCTAATTTAATCAGTTCTAAGTTATCTATCAATTTGAAATCATTATGATTATTATTTTCAAATCTATTTAGTATTTTTTGTGTGGCTTTCTTTATAGTTGCTGTATGTATGACATCATTAGCTGATGTACTCTGTGTTCAATAGCAGCGAATGAAAAAAAATATGTTTCATAACAAACAAATATAAAAGTAATAATGCTAAATAATAAACACGAATAAAATATAAAACAGAGGAAAAAAACAGTATCCAACAAAATTGAAAAAATAACGTGTCACTAGGCGTTTAAATAGACAAATCCAAGACCAAACATATAAAACATTTCACAAAAAATTTACATACAATTTAACTAAAACCCCATACATTGTTTTTGAAACTTTACAGATATAAATTTTCGACTTGTCTTTAACTTATGCAAGAAATGTTTAGAGTTTACAGCTTTTCTTTAGCGTTTTCATATGGTCAAATTTCCAAATACCATGTCCAAAATTTTTTGTAGCATTTGTTTCTGCATTTAGTTGATAACCAAATGAATATGCTTGAATGTATATTTGTTTGTAGTGATTAGATGAAAACGTAAAGCCTCAAACGAAATAATTTATAACAATTTAAATAAACAAACACAAACAAAAAAACTGCAACAATTGTTTAATTAACGATTTAAACAAAATGAAATGAAAATTGACATGTAAAATAAATGTTACATGACGACTTACAGACCATTAAAAAAGCATATTTTCAAAATCTAAATCTAAATCTAATAAATTAATCGTTAATTTTTAAAGTAAAATTTCTTTTGGCATTTAAGTATTAAAAAGGGTTTTAAGTGTATTCGTTATCAAATGGTCTATATCTTTCTAGCCATAGTATCATAGAAACAAAAGTAATATTGGAATTGATACACATCAGTAATACTCAAATACAAGTCTGATACCTTTAAAAATCTTAGCATTAAAAGAGTAAAAATGTAATATGGTCCAGCAATGCGGTTTGGGTTCTCCTACTAAAATATAGGATTATTTAGTAAGGATCTGGGTATTATACAAGTACCTATGTATCAAATTCAATGTCAGACTTTTTTAAAAATGTAGCAGGTGTACCATGACCTTTGACCCATGACTGAAATACTAAAAAAAAATTCTCAGTATTTTGTGTACTCTTCAGTTGCACCCCTATTTCTGTTATCATATTCAAAAATAATTAAAGGTTTATGGTAGAAAGTTCTATGGTAATGACGTCTTTTGTTGCACCCTTATAATTATTTAAATTAATTTAGTTTGTTATTGTAAATATGGGTAAAGAAATTATATACATTAATTGATTGTTCAACCTTTTTCTAAATATTTAAAAAATTAATAACGATATATTGATTAATTTTTGAAATAAAATCATAATATTAAATTGAAAAATTGCGTTGAAGCTTTCTATTTGCTTGCAATAAGTGCAAAGCTTGTACATTAAACTTTATTACTTTCAAGTTTATGATCTTTTAAATAAAAGGTGCTGTTGAATATGAAAAAAGGGATTTATCTTATCGCGAGCATTTTTACTGCTGATTTTTTTTAGAAATATTAATTTGTGTATTGATTCCGGGACATCAGACCTACGGTTTCGATAGCATTTTCCCAGTTGGAAATGAAAATTCATATACAGGTATTATTACTTGTAATATTGAGGGTTCAGTTATGACTGGGAATTACAAAATAGCACTGCATGTGGTATGCAATTAAATTATTCTAAAAATTTTCCACATTATTTTTACAATTTAAAATGTATCGGTTTAATTGTCTAAACTTTATAAATAAAAATGCTTTTTTAATGGTCTTGCAGTCAAAATTGTTCAATTTAAATTAGAGATAGCTATAAAAAAAACTTACCCAAACCATATTTGTAGAAAATATCCTCGACCGAAACAATACTAGGTTGTTGTGCTTTCGTTGGTTTCGTTACAGGAGCAGCAGCAGCCTTAGGCTTTGTGTCTGTTACAACGGGAATTGGTGTTTCTTTTTTAGTCTCTTGAACTGTAGGTGGCTGAATTTTAACCGGTTCCGGTTCTACAGGAGCTGGTTTAGCCACTACTGGAACGGGAGCAGGTTCTACAATAGGAGCCGCAATTTTATGTTCCACTGTTGTTTGCTGTTTAGCTGGTATTTCAGCTTGAACAAAATCTTCATCATCGTCCTCCTCGTTGTCCAAGTCTGTGGTGGGAACAATGGGTTCCAACTTGGATTGGAAGGGAAGTTTAGCGGAAGCCTGAGAGTCTGGAGTAGCAGTGCGCTCTTCTTTAAAATCGCCCAAAAGATCTTCGGAAGAAATAAACTTTTCATTGTCCTGTTCTTTCAAGGCATCAGTAGCGGGTATTTTCTTTACCGGCGAGGGATTGTAAGAAATGGAAGGAGAATCGTTGTCTGAATCTTTGCTAGCAGCTGAAGTTTTGCCAAAGGTGGTCAATGGAGCTTTTTCCTCCATGAAGTCGTTAAAGGTGTTGCTCGCAGCTTGTTGCACACTATCTACAAGGGGTGCAGAGGCCTCAAACTTGGAATCACCAGCGCCCATATGGGAGCCAAATAGATCATCAACAGCCTGTGCTGCCTTTTTCTCAATTTCCGTGGCCTTATTTCCTGCCGCATTCATAAAACCACGTTCGGCATTCATGAAATCACTGGTAGCAGCAGCCACACCTTGTTTAACATCATTGCTGGTGTTGCCAAAGAAATCCTCGAAATCATCTTTAGTGTGTAAAAATTTGGCATCTAATTGTTCCTGGGCTTCCTTGGCTCCGGCTGACATACGCTGAACGAAGGTTTGTGGATCTACATGTTCAAACTCCATTTCTTTTTGCTCGTTGCCAAATGTTTGTTCAGTGTGTGAGTTGTCATCCTGACGTCCTCCTCCCAGATGTCCCAACAAATCCTGACCCACTTGTTTTGCTGCTTCGCTTGAGTGACTGAAAATGTCATCAGCTGTCGACACAGCTTCTTTCTTTAAATCGGTAAAATTGAAATCCATTATTTTTCTTTTCTTCTTTTTTGTTTTAGCAAGGAAAAGGGATTCTCTTGTCCAATTGGTTGTGATAATTTACTTTTGACGAGAAGAAAAGTGACGTGTGATGATGGGGGTATTTTATCGCACTTTTCCACACACACACACACACACACCCTGTTTGTCTTCGTTGGTCAGAATTTTTGTTGTTCTTTACTTGGACACTTTTCGCTTTTCGCTCAGAGGAAGAAAATCTCTCTTTTCCAATTAAAATTCTCTCACGCTTTTCAAGAGGACTTTTTTTCGCACTTAATATTTTTTTACTCGAATTTCACAATTTTTTCAAATGGAAAATCTTGTTTATTAAGTCACTAGGCTTTTTTATAATTATTTATTTTCTTTTTCGAAATGTTTTGTACAATTTTATCAATATAAGCGGCTCCTTTTTCTTTTTTAGAATAAAAAAAAACACAACTAAATTATCGTATTCGCGTTGTGATGGTGGTTGCACTTCAAAAAGCAAATTGTAAATGATTCAAATTATACAAGGCAGTGCTTTCTCATCTGCTTCTTCTTCTTTGCACCTTTTTCTTTTCTAGTGAGCGAGCGAGTGGGTTTTTAATTTATCTCTTTTTTATTTAAGATTATATCGACGTTTTGTTTCTTTTCTGTTCAAATGAATTTGTTTAATTCTATTAAAAGTATTTTTAAAAATATATAATTGCTAAATTTCTTTTGATTTATTGAAGAAAATGTTCTCCTTTTGAAAAGCAAAACTTTTTTCCGGCTCAGACAAAAGCTTTTTTTCTCAAGTCTCAAAAAAAGTACAGAATTTTACATTTCTGCCCATCTCTATCGAATGAAATATTAAAAAAAGCGATTTTTCCTGTGAACATAAAAAAGTACAATATCATGTAATCTAGTGATGGCATATCGTTCTTTTTTTTAGAAAAAGCTTTATACGAAATATTGCCGGATCGTTATTTAGAATATTATTAAATATTACTATTCTATTGAGTTGCCAGATCACCATTTATATAGCTTTATATAGATATACAACAAGCTTTTTTTATCTCTTCTATTTTATACTATTTCTTTATACAATTTCGTCGTTATGTTAGTAAATTTTTTCCTACAAATCGTAAAATTTTCTATATACATACATATAGTAAATTTTTGAAAATTTCAGTAAAAGTAAATTTTTAAGCAAATTTGCATAAATAAACAAATTTTCTATAAATAGTCAATTTTCAACACATTCTCTATATATGTCAATTTTTGAAAAATTTGTTGTACTTGTAAATTTAAAAAAAAATGTCCTACTATAAGAAATTTTAGAAAAAATGCCTCTAAATAGTAAATTTTCGAAAAATTTCCTATTAATGGTCAATTTTCAAAAAATTTCCTATTAATGGTCAATTTTCAAAAAATTTCCTATAAATAGTAAATTTTCAAAAATTCTTAAAAAAAAAATTTTTAATTCCGTATAAATTGCAAATTTTCAAAAAATTTTCTATAAATATTTAGTCAATTTTCGAATATTTTTTATAAATAATAAATTTTCTTTGTAGTCAATTTGCAAAAAAAAAATCCTAACAATAGTCAATTTTCTAGATATAGTAAATTGTTAAAAATTTCCTACAAATAGTCAATTTTCGAAAAATTTTCTATAAATTGTCAATTTTTAAAAAATTTCCTATGAACAGTAAATTTTCGAAATATTTTCTTTAAAAGTCAATTTCTGAATAATTTCCTATAAACCGTCGATTTAAAAAAAAAATTCTGTAAATAGTCAATTTTCGAAAAATTTCCTATAAACAGTAAATTTTCGAAAAATTTCCTATAAACAGTAAATTTTCGAAAAATTTTCTATAAACAGTAAATTTTCTAAAAAATTTCCTATAAACAGTAAATAGTCAATTTTTGAAAAATTTCCTATAAATAGTCAATTTCGAAAAATTTCCTATAAATAGTCATATTTCGAAAAATTTCCTATAAATAGTCAATTTTCGAAAAATTTACTATAAAAATTAAATTTTCGTAAAATTTTCCATAAAATGTAAATTTTTAAATAATATCTTATAAATAGATAATTTTCAAAAAATATTCTATAAATAGACAATTTTCTAAAAAAAATTGTTAAAATTAGAAAATTCTTAAATATGTAGACAATTGTTGAAAAAACTGCTTTAAAAATTTAATATTAAAAATATTATAACAAATAGTGAAGACTTTAAATTTCCGAAAAATTTTATTTTTTATTAAAAGTTAGTTTTCAAAAAAAAAAAAATACGATAAATAGTTAGTTTTCGAAAAATTTCCTTAAAGTATTAATTTTCTAAATATTTAATATAAATAGACAAATTTCGAAAATTTCCTATAAATAGTAAATCTTTTCAAAATTTTCCATAAATAGTAAATTTTCGAAAAATTTCTTTTAGATTGACAATTTTCGAAAAATTTCCTATTAAAAGACAATTTTCGAAAGAAATCCAATTAAAAAAGAATCCTATAAATAGTTTCCGAACAAATTCCTAGAAATAATCAATTTTCGAAAAATTTTCCTATAAATAGTGAATTTTCAAAAAATTTCCTGTAAATGGTAAATTTTCAAATAATATATTATAAATTTTTAATATTCGAAAAATTTTTTATAAATAGTCAATTTCCGTAAAATTCCCTATAAACGATTATATTTTGAAAAATTTTCTATAAATAGTTAATTTAAAAAAAAAATCCTATAAATAGTAAGTTTTCGAAAATTTTACCAAAAATATGTAGATTTAATTTAATAATAGAAGAATTTATAACACATTGTTAATTTTTGAAAAATTACCTATAGATAGTTATGTTTTAAAAGATTTCTTATAATAGTCAATTTTAATATAACAAATTCTTTACACTTTGAAAAAATCATATAAAAAGTCACGTAAATAATAAATTTACGTTTTTCAGAAGTCAAATTTTCATTTTGTAAAGTAATTTTGAAGTGTTTGATCTGGCATCTTAATTCGCCGCAAAACAAAAAATCAGTGTGGCACCGCTGTTAATTAAGCAAGTTCTGTGAAGTTTTTTTCTTCTATTTTTTTTGATTAGTCGGGTGTTTTTTGTCCGTCGTTGTAGTTACTCATTTTTTGTGGTGGTTCTTTTTGGATAAGAATTTCTTGTAAAAATTCTTTTTGGTAGAAATTAATAATTTTCAATTCGATTCAAGTGTCTTAACAGTTTGTTGGTGTGTTTTCGGCGCTGGTGACGACACAGTCAACAGAGAAAGAAATCGGGAATATAGTAGAAATGGGAAATCTTGACGGTGGTACCTTTGCAGAAAGCGCTTTTACAGCAGGGAGCAGCAGTAGCAATAGTTCCAGTAGCTCCCTAAATAATGCAGCTGAAATTGAACAACAAATACAATATGATCGGGAAATGCATGAAAAGAAATTTGCTGCACCGGCATATAAGGAAATACGCACACGAAAAAATGGTCTCAAGGCTAATGGAGTAGGAGGCGGTTTGGCCATGAACGGCAATGGCATTAAGGTAATTAGGGCAAAGAAAAACGAGTGTAAAAATCTAAACATTTTATGGTAAATTTGAAAGAATGTAAAATTTGAAGGGAAATATGTTTGGAAAAAGTGTGTGAAAGTGAAAAAACTAAAATTTTTGCTGCTTCTTTTTAGATTTTGCTTGTGTGTGAGTGGTGTCATATAAACGTTATAAGAGTAAAGTTGCCAGATGGAGGTTATGAATAAATGACAAACTGGAATTCGGAACAATACAAAAATTTTACTTTTACTGTAAACATTCCCTATTCATAAACTAAAGTTACAGTAGCGAATATCGTTTAACTAAATATCTCAAAAACTAGAGCTTGTTTCCATGGCACGTCGTACCCTGACTACTTGGAAATCTCAGAATTCCAGCCAAGGACTGTCACTTCGCTGTTCCAACAACAAATTCATTAAAATTACTCCTTATCTAGATTAGAGAACAAACTTGTTTGAATTTGTATGCTTAAAACTTGGTGTTTCGAAAATATTTTCTTACGAATCAAAATACATAACCCCTCAGAGCCTGCGTGAAAAAATTCTAAAAGCTTTTGCTGGAACAAAAAAGTTTAAATGTGTATCTCAGTGTAATTTTCTAAAAGCAGGGATTTGTAATAAATTAATTTTTCAAGTTCCTTTTTAAATTCCAGAACAAACAATTATTTTACGAATCTGGCAACTTATTTTGTGTTTATTTTTCGTTACGCGTTTTCAAATTCTGCTACTGCGAAGCTTTAGAAAAAGGCGTGCTTGTTTTAACTTTTTGTTGTTTGTTCTAAAAAAAAAATAATTATTTGCTAATAAACAAATAATTAGATTTTTTATACCAGCGACCGGTTGTTTAACTAAAAACATTTAAAATTCTGGATATATTTTCATTATTTTTTTTTTGCCTTTCTTGTTCATTTGTTTCTAATTAGAACTTGAAATATGTATTAATATTTTTTAGGGTGACCTTATCTTTTCCCTGAACAATAGGTGTGTTCTAAATTTTTGCTGATGTTTGTAACGCATAGATTTATTGGGCCTTAAATATAGCCATTTTTCAGTGTTTCTATGCTTGTAATAAAAGTACAGATAATTTGATGAATAAAATTAGGGTACCTCTAACAGGACTAGCATATTTAATCGAATTTGGATGGAATTTAGTACAAATTATGCCTTATGTCAGCATAAATCACTTTGACAAATTTTGGTGAAATTCTTTGATATAAATATAATAATATAAAATGTTTTTATACAAAATATTCTCATAGAAAATTTTTCCTATAAATGGTAAATTTTCGAAAAATTTTCTATAAATAGTCAATTTTGGAAAAATTTCCTATACACAGCCAAATTTCAAAAAATTTTCTGTAAATAGTCAAATTTCGAAATTTTTTTTATAAAAATAGTCAATTTTTGAAAAATTTTCTAAAAATAGTCAATTTTCTTAAAATTTCCTAAAAATAGTCAATTTTCGAAAAATTTGCTATAAATAATTAATTTTCGAAAATAAATTGTGAATTTTCGAAAAATTTCGTATAAACAGTCAAATTTCAAAAAATTTTTTACAAAAAGTAAATTTTCGAAAAATTTCCTATAAATAGTCAATTTTCGATTATTTTTCCTATAAATAGCCAATTTTTGAAAATATTCCTATAGTCAATTTTCGAAAAATTTCCAATAAACAGTCAATTTTTGGAAAAATGTCCTAAAAAAGGACAATTTTCGAAAAATTTCCTAAAAATATTCAACATTCGAAAAATTTCCTATAAATAGTCAATTTTCGAAAAATTCTTATAAATAGTTAATTTTATAAAAACTTTTCCTAAAATAGTGAATTTTAGCAAACATTTCAATAAAATATTTATATCGATTTTTTTAAAACAATTTTGTATTTAAAATTTTTGACAGAACATTTGCATGTGTCCTGGAAGGAAGATATATGAGTTCTATTGCAAGACCATGCAATTACTTCAGACAACAACAAAAGCAGATACAACAATTGAACAAATTAGTATTTTCACAATTTACAATTGTTATTATAATTTTTGATATAATTGAAGTGGAAACATTGGGAATGCACTTATTTCACCAATTTTCTATTCTTTTGATAATACATAGCACATGCTTTATCATTATCTATCCCCACTACACAGCCAAGTGTGATTCGTAAAATTTGTGGTTCTTTGAAACGATAAGAAATGATTGAATAATCAAGGTACACAGGGTCTTATCAGTTGCAGTTAAATTATTTCTTTTTTTTTTTTTTGTACATACCATAGGGATTTTTCATTTAGATAGAGAGTATGAATCATAATAGTTTAAAAATAAATTATTTATTGATTAAAACTAATTAGCTTTATAATTAAAAATAATATTATTTGTTTAGTCATCATTAAATAGGAGCATTTTCTTCAAATTTTGCAATGAAATTTGGAAATATAAACAGAGTTTTTCTACTTACTTGATATTTATTGGTTTTGAAACTATTAAAGTTGCCAAAAATTTGTTTAGACATTTATAAACATATTGAATAATATATTTCCCTTTTTAATTTTAAGTGCCAATTTTAGATTGATAATGAGTTTAGACAAAGTTCAACTAAAAATTTCTTATTGGATATTTAAAATGTGTGCCATTTTGATTGATGACCTTTAGCTTTTTCAGGGGTAAAGTAAAAAAAAAAAAGAAATACATTTTGAAGGCCTCTGTTAAATTTACGCCTCTAATAGTATTTTTCAAAAAATTAAATAAATAAAAATCTGAAGGGTTGTACCAAAACTCCCTAGCCAAGCTCTATCAGTTTCTGCCAGATTTTTAAGGATGAATATAAGATAAGAATCAATCGTTTGACTAGATTGTAGAATCTCGTAATGACCAATTTCCAAAACTAAAGTTACAAATTTCACATTTCGAATAAGCTATAGTTTATCCGAAGAGTCTTTATAATCGAACTTTTTCGAACTTCAACTGTATTTTGGAATTAGATCCATAAATCCAATATTTCATATGACATTGTTTTAATAAATATATACAATAGTTTTATATTCAAATGTAGTTTTATGCCAACTTATCTTATCTTGGACATGCATATCTATTTCTACTCTGTATATTTTCTATTATACATAATATTATGTTTATTGAAACTTTGTTTTAACTTTTATTTAATTCTAATTGTAGGTAAATTTTATAATTTGTAGCATTTTTCTACATATAAATATTTAATTTGTAAATTATGTATTATTTATATTTATGTATTATTTATATGAAGTAATTATAGGGTTCAGATTTTAAAAGCTTTCAAAGTTCAGAATCAGAATCTCTGTATTTTTTTTTTAATTTGTGTAGAGTAAAAATTGAAAAATGAAATGACGTAGTAGAAACTTATTTTCTCTTTCCGATGACGTAAATTTTGTTTAAATATTATGACGCGTTTAAAAGTATTTCAATCGTAAACATTGCTTATTTTATACAAAATTTAACCGAGATACTCAACTTTGGGGCTTAACAAATCTGAAGGGTACAAGGACTAATTTTCCCTTCATAGAATCCGCAAATATGAGGAGATATCTTGAAAAAGTAAATTTTTCTTGAAAAAGAAAGTTCAAACTTTATAGTCCAAGGATTTCTAAATTAGTTGTTGTTGTAACTGCGATATTATTGTTAAGAAAATAGAAATTGAATAGTTGTAAAAAGTGTGAGTTCTGTAGCCTAGTTTTCGAGGTATATA
The DNA here is from genome assembly GCA_933228675.1 of Stomorhina lunata. Classification (NCBI taxonomy): domain Eukaryota; kingdom Metazoa; phylum Arthropoda; class Insecta; order Diptera; family Rhiniidae; genus Stomorhina; species Stomorhina lunata. The sequence goes on along the minus strand of OW121741.1, from coordinate 137,722,762 downwards.
TTTTTTAAGAAAAATCTTCACTTGTCAATAAAATTGAAATAAAATTTCTACCATTTATTTAACAAGAAAGTCTAAAACTGAAAGACAACCAACATTATCTTTATGTCGGCCTTACAAAATTGTTTAAATTGCTCTTCAGCTTTCGAGATATTTATCAATTTTATTTTAATTTTTACTGACCTTTATTGAGTTACGTTAAAATATCTTGTGCAAATACATAATTTTCTTAAAATGTTTATATCTCGAAAACTAGAGCCAATAAAAAAAAATGTTATCACACTCACTACAATTAGTTCATAAAGTTTGTGCCGCAGTGTAATATGACCAATTTTTCCCAATTAGCAAAACAAACATAATTTAGTCTTTTTGTATAAATGAACATGTTTAGGTAGCACATAAGTTCTACTTACTAAACTAGATAGTAAATAAAATTGATTTATAATCAATAATTTCAGTTAATATGATTTATATTGTAAGGGCACTTTTTTTGTTCAGTCTTGCTTAGCTGATAGATAATTGCTTTGTAATTCTTATATGGACTGCACAACAAATAGACAACAATTGGTATACATTTATTTATTTTCTCTACTGATTTAAAAACATTATATTAATGTAAATTTTCTGAACACTTTAACTCAAGTGAACTTTTGACATTTCTAAATCAATTAACTGTATAATAGACAAAAAACTATAAAAATGTAAAGAAAAAAGATATTTTGAATACATAGTATGTAGTTATCATAAAAATTTAAATAAAATTGTAGATAAAAAAGTTTTTTTTTAACAAATTTTCAAAACCTAATAGCTTTTTATGGATAATATTAAGAAAAATTAAGTTCGAATTGAAACCAGTCCCTCTTTGTTCTCGTTTATTAATATCAGTAGAGATGAAATTTATATAATGTATTTTTACATAATCCAAATTTGTAGCATTTGTTCATAAAGGTTTTTATCACGTTTATGTTTTAAAATTACATTCATAGATGGCGTTGTTCCAAAGATATAAAAGTTTGAATTTAAGTCTGCTTCACACCAGTCAGGTTTGGCTCATCAAGACTTGAGTTTGTATGAGAAAAAGCTCAAAGAATTGAAATTGATACAAACCTGACCGTACTATCAAGTTTATCAAAATTTGGAAAATTTGTATAAAATTTAAGAAAAATAAAATGGAAACTGATGAAGAAAATGTTCGTGTGTGAACGTAAATGCAGGTTCAAAAGAAATTTGATGAAAAACAAATCAAGTAAACCTGATGTATGAAACAGCACTAAAATATAAAAGTTATCAGACAGGGTTACCAATTTTTGACGAGTTTCTCTAGTAAAATAATAAAATTTGTCAAAATGCTCGTGTATGTATTTAAAAATAAAATCTTAAATGTTTTAGTTTTTTAGTATTGTATGTGGTTTTTAATACATATTTTTATTTGGTTAGATTTGTTTTGATTCTATACACAACTTTTATGCTTTTGTTACAATTGCCTTAGCACTTTGTTGCTAATGGCAAATTAACAAACAAAAATAATATTATCACCTAAACGAGCACATAAGTACATGTCCAGAGAACATTTCAGTTTTCTAACTTAAATCTAATAATACTTTTTATTTAAATTATTAATAGAAGTAACAAGTTAGAGCTGGAAGATATCACGGCTATGCTCTATAAATCTGTACGATTATAAAATTTTAAAATTCAGTTAAAATCTTGTCATGAAATTGACAAACATTTTAAAAAATATTAGTAACTAATTAATACGTTTTTTTTTGCAAAAAATTAAAAAATTGAGTATAAACGGTCAGATTTGTGAAAAATTGAACATTTTATGAAATAACTATTTTGTGGAAAAATAAAAAATTTGGTGAAAACTTTAAATTTTTTAAACATTGAATATTTGGGTCGGTTGTGTAACTTTTCTTAATAAAAATCGAGTGGTTTTGTCAGCATCAAATAACACCATTATTTTCACTGATTTACGAACCCTTAAAAAAATAAGAAATACTAATTTTTCCTAATAAAAAACATTAAAGTAAAAATTGTATCTTCCGTCATGTAGCGTCCGCAACAGTTCATTTATGGATTTTTGGTGAAACTGAAAACTTTAAAATATTTTAAATACGTTTTTTTTTTTGCAAAAAATTAAAAAATAATTGAGTATAAACGGTCTAATTTGTGAAAAATTGAAAATTTTATGAAAAAACTATTTTGTGGAAAAATTAAAAATTTCACCAAATTTTTTTTTGAATTTTTTAAACATTGAATATTTGCGTCGGTTGTGTAACTTTTCTTAATAAAAATCTAGTGGTTTTGTCAGCATCAAATAACACCAGTATTTTCACTGATTTACGAACCTAAAAAACTTAAAAAAATAAGAAATATTATTTTTCGTAATAAAAAACATTCAAGTAAAAATTGTATCGTCCGTCATGTAGCGTCCGCAACAGTTCATTTATAGATTTTTGGTGAAACAGAAAACTTTAAAATATTTTATAAAAGCTGTTTTGTAATCCTCTGATTTTTTTTTATTACTATGACCGATTTGACGAAAATTTCAGAAACACGTGTTGAAAAAAAGTCACTTCCATATTTTGTAGAGTCCATCACAGCACTTTAATAGCGAATATCTTTTTCCTCCAAAACAAGTATGTAAATTAACAAATGTCATTCGAGAGCACAATCGATGGCCTTATATTCTCCGAAATCTGTGCAAAGATACAATGGGATTCATTTAAATTCAACAAAATCCGTACAAATGTATTGTCCGTCACGCAGGATTTGCCCATATATATATTTTCAAAAAAAAAAAAAAAATAATTATTTATAGGAAATTTTACAAAAAATTACTTTTTATAGGAAATTTTTTAAAAATTTACTTTTTATAGGATTTTCAAAAAATTACTTTTTATAGGAAATTTTTCAAAAATTTACTTTTTATAGGAAAATTTTCAAAAATTTACTTTTTATAGGAAATTTTTCAAAAATTAACTTTTTATAGGAAATTTTTCAAAAATGTACTTTTTATAGGAAATTTTTCAAAAATTTACTTTTTATAGGAAATTTTTCAAAAATTTACTTTTTATAGGAAATTTTTCAAAAATTTACTTTTTATAGGAAATTTTTCAAAAATTTACTTTTTATAGGAAATTTTTCAAAAATTTACTTTTTATAGGAAATTTTTCAAAAATTTACTTTTTATAGGAAATTTTTCAAAAATTTACTTTTTATAGGAAATTTTTCAAAAATTTACTTTTTATAGGAAATTTTTCAAAAATTTACTTTTTATAGGAAATTTTTCAAAAATTTACTTTTTATAGGAAATTTTTCAAAAATTTACTTTTTATAGGAAATTTTTCAAAAATTTACTTTTGAAAGGAAATTTTTCAAAAATTTACTTTTTATAGGAAATTTTTCAAAAATTTACTTTTTATAGGAAATTTTTCAAAAATTTACTTTTGATAGGAAATTTTTCAAAAATTTACTTTTGATAGGAAATTTTTCAAAAATTTACTTTTGATAGGAAATTTTTCAAAAATTTACTTTTGAAAGGAAATTTTTCAAAAATTTACTTTTTATAGGAAATTTTTCAAAAATTTACTTTTTATAGGAAATTTTTCAAAAATTTACTTTTTATAGGAAATTTTTCAAAAATTTACTTTTTGTAGGAAATTTTTCAAAAATTTACTTTTTATAGGAAATTTTTCAAAAATTTACTTTTTATAGGAAATTTTTCAAAAATTTACTTTTTATAGGAAATTTTTCAAAAATTTACTTTTTATAGGAAATTTTTCAAAAATTTACTTTTGATAGGAAATTTTTCAAAAATTTACTTTTGATAGGAAATTTTTCAAAAATTTACTTTTGATAGGAAATTTTTCAAAAATTTACTTTTTATAGGAAATTTTTCAAAAATTTACTTTTTATAGGAAATTTTTCAAAAATTTACTTTTTATAGGAAATTTTTCAAAAATTTACTTTTTATAGGAAATTTTTCAAAAATTTACTTTTTATAGGAAATTTTTCAAAAATTTACTTTTTATAGGAAATTTTTCAAAAATTTACTTTTTATAGGAAATTTTTCAAAAATTTACTTTTTATAGGAAATTTTTCAAAAATTTACTTTTTATAGGAAATTTTTCAAAAATTTACTTTTTATAGGAAATTTTTCAAAAATTTACTTTTGATAGGAAATTTTTCAAAAATTTACTTTTGATAGGAAATTTTTCAAAAATTTACTTTTGATAGGAAATTTTTCAAAAATTTACTTTTTATAGGAAATTTTTCAAAAATTTACTTTTTATAGGAAATTTTTCAAAAATTTACTTTTTATAGGAAATTTTTCAAAAATTTACTTTTTATAGGAAATTTTTCAAAAATTTACTTTTTATAGGAAATTTTTCAAAAATTTACTTTTTATAGGAAATTTTTCAAAAATTTACTTTTTATAGGAAATTTTTCAAAAATTTACTTTTTATAGGAAATTTTTCAAAAATTTACTTTTTATAGGAAATTTTTCAAAAATTTACTTTTTATAGGAAATTTTTCAAAAATTTACTTTTTATAGGAAATTTTTCAAAAATTTACTTTTTATAGGAAATTTTTCAAAAATTTACTTTTTATAGGAAATTTTTCAAAAATTTACTTTTTATAGGAAATTTTTCAAAAATTTACTTTTTATAGGAAATTTTTCAAAAATTTTCTTTTTATAGGAAATTTTTCAAAAATTTACTTTTTATAGGAAATTTTTCAAAAATTTACTTTATATAGGAAATTTTTCAAAAATTTACTTTTTATAGGAAATTTTTCAAAAATTTACTTTTTATAGGAAATTTTTCAAAAATTTACTTTTTATAGGAAATTTTTCAAAAATTTACTTTTTTTATTTTTATTAAAGAAAAAATTTGATAGGTTCTAATCAAAACACTAAAACGCAAAACCCTTTATATTTCAATTAAAAAAAAATGGACTTAATCCACTTTCAAAATAAGGTCTTTATATGTATGTATATCAGTCCATATATTAACTAAAGTCCACATATTGTCAGATGAATTTGTACAATATTTTAATTTAAATTTTTTTAGAAAATTTATATTAAACAGTCTTAGTTTTATTTAACTTGATACAACTACAAATTATGTTTGGAAAACTCCTTATGTAATTACTTTATATAATCGCATAAAATTAAACCCTTTTGAAATACCAATAACATTCGGATTAATCAAATAATTTGTATGTATATTTTCTTTAAAGTTCTTAAGCCCGCCCACCAATAAACCATAAGCATTTACCAAGAACAATTTTTTTTTGTTTAGTATTTAATAAAAGTTCAACAAAATAAACAAACTGTTAATAGCAGACAAAAAGTAAAAAAAGGTATTCAAAAAAAAAAAACAAATTTATTGTGCAACAACTGAACTCATCATAAAATTGTTATCGTCAAAATGACTCAAATAATTTTGTTTAAAAAGCATTTAACTATATAAAATGTTATTAAATATAAAGAGTGGCGTGTTTTTAGACTTGTTTTTTATATTTGAAAGTTTGTATATAAACATTACGTTGAAAGATGAGTACTTCAAATTTTTTTATACTTTAAATTTGCGTGAAATTACTTAAGAGGGTATTTAGAAATAATTTGTAGTACATATGTACGTGCCCTCATATTAAACCCCCCAAAAACGCTTTTTTTAATTTTTTCTAATTTGTTGATATATTTTTAATTAATATTCAGAGACTGTAACATGGATTTTGTTTTATTAAAAACTTTAGCTTTAAACGTTTGTTTGTGCCTGTAATTTTGTTTATACTATGTATAATACAATTTTTTGATGTCGTTGCTTTTTTGATAAAAAGTTTGTAATTAAAAAATTAATGTTCTGAAATGTTATACGCAAATTCATGATGTGATTTGTGTTTCTGCAAGGGAATAAATATATATACTCTTATGAATTTTTATATATTAATTTCGTTATTTGAGTTTTTAATTTTGATTATAATACACTTTTTCGTTAATAAGAGTAAACATTATTGTTTTATGTCTCTCAAGCATGACATAAGATTTACTTATCGTTAATATTAAAAGTAAAAATAACGTTTGATTATGTGGTGATATTGTTTTAATATTTGTTTATCAGTCGGTTCTTTGATTCCTAAGATATAGTTGTTTGAATAAAGAAGTGTTCTAAATAAAATTTGTAGTTGTATTAAGTATTTATAAGTTCATACATTTTTTTCAGAAATCCTTTAATTAAATATTTTGTAGCCATTTTTTAAAGGAAAAGTTTCACTTAGGTTTAAAATTGGACATGTTGTGGAAGAATATTTCTCTGTTCTTTAAATACTGTTCTTTAAATACCTTCCCACACGCCGATCTTCTGAACAGTTGGATAGATTTTTCTCGCGTTGTACAAAAATTACATTATACCAGAATACTTTTCGATCAGAACCTATCAAGTTTTTTGTTTTATAAAAATAAATGTATAAAAACCATTTGAAAATGCGTTTTTTAGCAGGTAGAATGGACTTATACTACTTTCAAAACATATATTTTAAAATATTATTTTTTTTAATTGAAATATGTGTGGGACTTAAACTGTTTTCAAAACAAATAAAATTTAAATGTTTGGTTTTGTATGAACAAATTTTCACTTTTGAATTGAAAATTGTATGGGACTTAATCCACTTTCAAAACAAATAAAACGAAAAATTTTGTTTTAAAAAATTTTGCCAAATATTTTTCATAGCAAAAAGTAAATTTTCGAAAAAATTCCTATTAAAACAAATTTTTGAAAAATTTTCTATAAAAAGTAAATTTTTGAAAATTTTCCTATAAAAAGTAAATTTTAGAAAAATTTTCCTATAAAAAGTAAATTTTTTAAAAATTTCCTATAAAAAGTAAATTTTTGAAAAATTAAAAATTATTCCACCTGATGATATCGAAAATACTTTTCAAGAATTTAGACTCTCTACCTCTTTTCGTTAAGGCGCTATCACGCTTTCATTTGACGGACAGAAACCTCCTTTGTTTTTGGTATTTTTATGTTTCCGTTTTTTGAATGGAAGCTATGGTTTTTTGAATGGAAGCTATGGTTAAATGTGAACCGAATTTGATAAAACTGATATGCTGCCTAGAGCTAATGTAAAACTCTCTATTCTTATCTCTGTTATAATTTGTCATTTATTAGCAAATAAGCGATTGGAGTAGGCGAGGTTATACGAGAGCTATGGTCAAATGTAAACTGATTTCGCCCAATTTCAATACCAAAATTTTTCCACAAATAATACAACTACAAATTTTTCAGCGACCTAGCCCTTTTCATTGAGGCCCTATCGTGCTTTTAACAGACGGACAGATATACAGACAAACGGACTTTGCTCAACCGCCTTAGAATTTCAATAGCATTCAGAATATATACATAGAAAAGTTACTATACCACATTACCAGCCTATACTACATTACCCGTTCTTTCTCTGTCATAAATTTTAACTGATTACAATTTTCGAATTTTAACAAAACCTTTTACAAAAAACGATTTTTTCACAAAAATTTTAATGTAAACAAAATTTTTTTTACGAATAATTAAAATTTAATTTTTAAATAAATAAGTTTTTTATAAACAAAGTTAATGAATAAAAACTAATGTTTCCCTATCTCCTCTCTTCCAGCACCATGCCTACTTTCCACAGAAGAATGGTGGTACCACCACCACGGAATATGGTGTTCCTTCAAAGCCATCCGCCGCTGAGCGCATGTTATCACCTACAGAGGAACATTTTAAAAAGACCTCATTCGAAGAGGTACCTCTACATACCGCCTGCTTTACATATTTAGGTTTTTATCTTCTTATGATATTGGGCTACTTAAATCAATTGTTGTTCGTACCCAAAGTTGCCAAGGAGGAAAACCGTGATGGCTATGTAACACTCTATGATGCATTCGAAAGTTTCTATTCGCGTTATGTCTATCGCAGAGTTAGAGATTGTTGGAATCGTCCTATCTGCAGTGTGCCAGGAGCCGAATTGACTCTGAAAGATCGTGTAACACATGATTATGGTTGGAGTTTTGAATTCACTGGCACTGAGACGAGATGCTTGAATTTGGGTTCATACAACTATTTGGGTTTTGCCGATAACAAGGGTGCCTGTCCCGATAATGCCGAAAAGACTACCCGTGAAATGGGTCTGGCTCTCTGCAGTTCTCGAGTGGAATTAGGCAATACACAATTGCATGATGATTTAGAGAAATTAACCGCCCGTTATTTGGGCGTCGAGGATGCTATAGTATTTGGCATGGGGTTTGCTACAAATGCCTTAAATTTACCCTCTTTACTCTCGCCTGGTTGTTTGGTGGTCAGTGATGAAAAAAATCATGCCTCCATAATATTGGGTATACGTTTGTCAGGAGCCACCACAAAAGTATTTAAACATAACAATATGAAAGATTTAGATAGAGTTCTAAGACACAATGTGGTTAATGGTAACCCCAAAAATGGCGGTAAACCTTGGAAGAAAATTTTGATTATTGTGGAGGGAGTCTTCAGTATGGAGGGTTCCATAGTGCGATTGCCCGAGATTATAGCCTTGAAAAAGAAATACAAGGCGTATTTGTATTTAGATGAAGCGCACAGTATTGGTGCAATGGGTCCAAATGGTGGTGGCGCAGTGGATTACTTTGGTGTTGACCCCAAAGATGTGGATATTTTGATGGGTACATTCACCAAGAGTTTTGGCAGTGCTGGAGGTTATATAGCTGGTTCAAAGGTGGGTTTTAAAATTAATTTACAAAAGGTTTAAAAAACATTATAAATTTAAATTTTACAGAGCCTTATTGACTTTTTACGCACAAATAGCCATGCCCATTGTTATGCCTCTACAATGTCACCGCCAGTGGCACAACAAATTTATACCTCTATGAGCATTATAATGGGCCTAGATGGCACAGACATGGGCCGCAGAAAAATCAATCAATTAGCACGTAATACCCGCTATTTCCGTAAACGTCTGGCACAAATGGGTGTTATCATTTATGGCCACGAGGACTCCCCAGTTGTACCCATGTTGGTGTATTTATTCTCCAAAATTGGGTAAGTATTTGCATATTATATGGCATTTTAAAAATAAATACTAATTTATTTTTAATGTTATAAAACAGAGCTGTTGTACGTACCTTGACCACCCGCCATATAGCTGTTGTAGGCGTTGGATTCCCTGCCACACCCATTATGGAGGGCCGTATACGTTATTGTCTGTCAGCTGCACATACCAAAGAACAACTTGACTATGCTCTGGACGTTATCGATGAAATAAGCGATAATTTGGGCTTAAAATATTCACGTAAAAAACGTGATCCCAATCCCATAGAATACTGATTTCATTAAAATCGAGCAAAATAATTTATTACTGTTTCTTCTAAAAACTTATAGTTAACCCTTAAAAGAACACACAAACACACACTCTTAAACGTACACACAAAAACACCAAAAGCTAATTTCAAATAACTTTACATAACATTCGTTTTAGGAATTAAAATTAATAATATAAAATTTTTTTCTTTACACTACTTTACTCTTTAACAAACAAAAAAAAAATCTACCAAAAAAAGTTTACAACTTCTAACTGCTTACAACTCAAATAAGTAACAAAAATTTAAAGGAATTAATTATTTTTTAACTTAGGCTAAGCTAAAAAAACTACAAGTCAAAAAACAAATTAGCTCAGTTCGCAAGCCGTTGTAAATAGTATAACACCGTAGCCTTTAACAAACGGTATAAATAAACAATTTTCAATACCATATCAATTCAAATTTTTTATTTGCTATACAAATTTGCAAATGCTATGATGCTAGACTAATTGCAACGGGTTGTAAACTGGGCTATTATATAAGTGAACAAAAAAAGTAAGAAGTGAATAATAATTGTGTTTTAAAAATGCCTCCATTTCTATAGTTTTATAAGTCTCTACTATTTGTATTAAAAAGTTAATAGTCATTTTTTTTTAAAGAAAGAAAGTTTTACTTTTCTCGCTTATTATTATTTTTCCTTAATTGTATTATCATATACAAACTTACTACATATATATTTTTATTCTTGTGTCTATTTCTTTTGTTTAAAAAAGTGTTATAAATATTTGTTATATTTTATCACTAGCATTTATTTTTTGTTAATCTTTTTTGATATAAAAAGAAATAATACAATTATTTAAACATAACTTTATTTATAAAAATTCAAAACAATAAAAAGTTAAAATTTATTAAAAACAAAACTAAATCAATTGATTGGTACTAAACTAAAAGTTGAGTCTGAGTGGAATTGAAATTTTTAAAATTTGTAATCGAATAATCGAAGAATCACATAATTTAAAAAATTTTGAAAATTAAAAAGAAAAAATATATTCAAATTAAAACATTTTATCTATTACTAAATATTCGTGTTCGAAAATGCGATTTTAACTTTTAAGCAATAACTGCAATAGTATTAATTTACTATTACTATCTATTACAAAAGTGTTATATTTTAATATCAGATTCAAATTTTATGTAATTAAAATTATGACGAAGTTCGAAAGACCACTACGCATTTAAATTTCGACTGCAAAACTAAAGCTTGCATATAAGAGAATCTATAACCTCATTCGGAATTTTAAAAAAATGTAGGTAATTAAATTTAAAACATTGTTCGCATTATATTAAATGTTTGACTTAAAATATGCGCATTTTTTCTTTAATCTAACAAATTTTTATTTAAAATTTTTTTATAGAAAAATATTTTTATCGAAAATTTTTCTATAGAAAAATATTTCTATCAAAAACTTTTCTATAGAAAAATATTTTTATCGAAAATTTTTCTTTAGAAAAATATTTTAATCGAAAATTTTTAAATTGAAAAATATTTTTTCGAACATTTTTCTATAAAAAAATATTTTTATCGAATTTTTTTTTTTTGGAAAAATATTTTTTTAGAAAATTTTTTTTATAGAAAAATATTTTTATAGAAAATTTTTTATAGAAAAATATTTTTTATCGAAAAATTCTCTATAAAAAATAATTTTTCTATAAAAAAATGTTTTTTCTCTAGAAAAATATTTTAATCTAAAAAATATTTATATTGAAAAATCAAAAATTGTTTATTATTTATTTCTGTTTCGAAAAATATTCCAAATTCGGTTACAATTATTTACAATGTTTACAAAAATAATATTTACGAAAATTATAAAAAGTCTTCGGTTTTTGGTGGAATGGGCTGCCTATGTCTGATCATAAGCTTAAACATTAAATCAAGTCTTTTATTTAATTTTCGACACGATCATTTTGTAATAGATTATTAAAATACATATATACATGTTTTCCAAATTCTATGATCAAATCGATTACTACAAACATGCAAAAAATTGAGTATTTGATTCGATTTCAGTATTTTATTCGATTTCACTAAGATTCAGTTTTTAGAATAGGAGCTTTTAATGTGCGATCAATAGTCTTTTTGTTTCAGAAAATCCAATAATAAAAATTAAAAACTAATTTTATCAATTTGTTATACAAATTGCTTTAATTTTAAAAGTTTGTTTTAAATAATGTTGAAAATCAGTATCAAATTTATGCAGCCAATTTATTCGAATCAAAATTTATGATTTTCGTAAAAATTTTCATCGCATACTTTTAGAAGATTCAAGAAAAATAATATTGTTAAGAAATAAACGTTAAAATTGTACAATTAATTATTTAAATATCGGTTATTATTATATCTTTTTCTTTTTAGAAACAATTCAAAATATTTCATTAAATACCACTTTGATAAAATTTTTTTTTAATCTCCTAAAAGTATACTACCAAATTTTTCAAGTTAACTTCGATTCGATGTTGTGGGAATTTGGCCACAGAATATAAAATCGAAATGTATTCAATTACCAACAACGAAAGTATCTTGTAATATCTTAAATAATAAAAAGTGTTTGGAGATCCAAATTTTCTAACCAAAAATATTCCTAACAAAAACCAAAATTTATCTAAAGTATTTTAAAATAAACAAAAAATTTTGTATAAAATACTTAAACCTAAAACTAATTTCAAAATTTAAACACATTCTTTAAAATTTTAAAGAAAAAAACATGAAAATAATAAAAAAAATTCTTACAAATTTTATTTAAAAAAATTAAATCAGTTTTATGTAATTTTTATTTTTACTAATTAGTCGCACATCTTAATTTTTAAAAGTGTTTGCCTACAATTTTTGTAATTTATGCTTCAAGTATTTTTTTTTTGATTTTACAATTACAATTTATTTATTTAAAAACTTTTTTTTTAATATTAATGTAATTGATTTAAAGAAATATTAATTTACGTTTATTGAAAGTGGAACATAATATAAATAAATAAATCAAAATAAAAATTTTGTGATTTGAAAACAAGGCTATTTTTTAATTTAACATTTATATGATTATGTGAAGCTCGATTCATCGATAGTGTTAAAATTTGAATTGGAAAGAGTTAGCAAACATTATCTACAGAGTACCAAAAGAAAAGTTTAATCGTTTTCAACTCGGCACATTTTTTAAAGCATCTCCATTGATAATATTTCTTAGTTTTTTGTACTAAAAAATAAAACATTTTTCATTTCGATCGCTTCAAAATGCAACTTTTCAAATCGATCGCACCAAATATTATTACGTTTTGATGGAAACGTTTGCTTATAGTAATAAAAAATCGTAGGTGTTTGGTATCTTCGATATTTTACGAAATTTTAAAAAAAGTTACCTACATTTTTTTTATAAAAAAAATTTACTTTGAAGAGAAAATTTTTCTGAATCCGGTAATCGCACACAAAAATTATTGAAATTGAATACAAGAGTTTCTCGGCCGGCAAAAGTGCTTATTGGTGACAGTAGGGTATCCAACTCTTTTGATACACTGGAACACCTTCGCAATGTAGGTTGTATCACCTGTTCCTTAGTCGTATGTGGAATTCTGTTCCTGTAGAAATTTTTCCTACTACTTTAAGCAAGGCTGTGATTTAAAAGAAATAGTATTCTGATTTTGAAATAGGGATCATCCTTGAACCAAAATATGAGTCTGTGCCAAATTGAAGATCTGCACTTTGATTTTGATTTTCTCAAAACTTATATATTTAAGCTATTTCCGTCATTTCGACTTATTTTGGAGCTGCAGTCAAATGTGTACCTATTGTCTATAATTTCACCAATTTGATTACAGTTTTTACAGAAATTATGTATGTAAAAGATAAAATTGTCATTTTCTTCAGGTTTACGAGCATTTGTCTGTGCCAAATTTCATAAAATTATCTTTAGAATTCCGACCTGTACGAACGCACGGACTGACATCGTTAAATCAATTCAGGAAGTGATTCTAAGTCTATTGGTGATGGGTTTAAGACTAATATTTCTATGCGTTACATACATCAGCACAAACTTATAAGCAGAGGTCGGCACAAAGAGAACAGAACAAAACAATCGTCAGCAGAGTTGCCGTTTTTTATACTTTAAACTAAAATTGGTATTTTTTCAATGTGTAGTTCTGATGTTTTAAAGAAAAAATTTTCTACTTTATTTTTTTAAATATTTTTCTCAAAAATTTTTCTATAGAATTTTTTTTTATCAAAAATTTTTTTATCAAAAATTTTTTTTTTAAAAATTTTTTTATAGAAAATTTTTTTATCAAATTTTTCCATAGATTTTTTATAAAAAAATTGTCTATAGAAAATGTTTGTGTGTTTCTTTTCAGATGATAATCTTCGCTTTGTGTTGATATTTGTTGGACATAAAATTAATTCTTATTTATTCTGTCCCTTCAAATAATTTATAATGTGTGGTTTTCGCTCTGTCTAGAATTAGGGATAATACTCCTGAAGAGATGGGCTAACCAAGCATCGAAACGCGTCGAAGAAAACTTTCCCCACCAACATTTTTTGGTTTTATCAAAAAACTATTTATTACAATAATAAATAATTGTAATAAATTTGGATCTTAGTGCAATACACTACCGTAAAACTTTTTAAGAAATTTTTTTTATCAAAAATTTTTGGTACAAAAAATTTTGTTATAACAATTTGTCAAAAATTTTTCTATAAAAAAAATTTGTCAAAAACTTTTCTATAGAAAATTTTTATCAAAAATTTTTTTATAAAAAATTTTCTATACAAATTTTTTTTATTAAAAAGAATGTGGGAAGTGAAGGTAGATGAAAACTGAAAAATGTTTGTTTTTGTTCAGTCGATAATCTACGCTTTTACTTTTGGTTTATGAACATAATTCTTAATAGTTATGTTTGTAAATTTAGTAATAATGCGAGGTTTTCGATCTGTCTAAATTGGGGATAATCCTCCTGAAGAGATGGCTTAACCAACCATCGAAACGCGTCGAGGAATTTGGTTTCTCCGCAAACATTTTTTGGCTTTTTATCAATAAATTGATCTGTTACATAAATAAATAAATGTAACAGGTTTGGGATCAAATGCAAATACACTTCTTTTTGAATAATATTTACATCCCGACTAATTTGTTATTTTTAGATAAAAATTTTTCTATAAAAACATTTTTATCAAAAATTTTTTTATTGAAAATTTTTGGTACAAAAAATTTTTTTATAACAATTTGTCAAAAATTTTTCTATAAAAAAAATTTGTCAAAAATATTTCTATAGAAATTTTTTATCAAAAATTTTTTTATAAAAAATTTTCTATAGAAATTTTTTTTATTAAAAATTTTTCTATAAAAAATATTTTTATAAAAAATTTTTTAAAGGAAAATTTTTTATCAAAAATTTTTTAAAAGAAAATTTTTTATCAAAAATTTTTTGATAGAACTTTGTTAAATCAAAAATTTTTTATCAAAATTTTTTATCAAATTTTTTTTTATAGAAAATTTTTTTATTAAAAATTTTTCTATAAAAAAATTTTTATCAAAAAATTTTTTATAAAAAATTTTTTTTATCAAAAATGTTTCTATAGAAATTTTTGGTACAAAAAATTTTTTTATAACAATTTGTCAAAAAATTTTCTATAAAAAAAAATTGTCAAAAATTTTTCTATGAAAAAAAATTTGCCAAAAATTTTTCTATAGAAAATTTTTATCAAAAATTTTTTTATAAAAAATTTTCTATAGAACTTTTTTTTATTAAAAATTTTTCTCTAAAAAATATTTTTATCAAAAAATTTTCAAAAGAAAATTTTTTATCAAAAATTTTTTGATAGAAATTTGTTTAATCAAAAATTTTTCATCAAAAATTTTTTTATAGAAAATTTTTGTATCAAAAATTTGTATACAGTTTTCCTTTTTTTTAATTTTCACAGAAATTTTTTTTGTATCGAAAATATCTAAAAACAAGTAACAAAGCGCTATAGTCGGTCAAGCCGACCATACGATACCCTTCACCATTAAGGTCAAAGGTGTTATTTTTCCTGTATAAAGACAAATATTTGCTAAATTTTGCCATCATACAAACATTTTCTCAAAACGTATATATCCAACCTGTTTCCGTCATTTGGACTTATATGAGAGCTAGGGTCAAATGTGGACCGATTATCTCGAAATTTGGCAAATTGATTACAGTTGTTACAAAAATTATGTATGCAAAAAATAAACTCAAAATTTTCATTATCTCTAGATTTACGAGCGTTTTAGTGATTTTTTGTCTCATTTAGTGCGTTTTTGAAGAAGATTTTGTATGGGAGCTATGGTCAAATGTGGACCGATTTCAACGAAATTTGGTAGAGTGATTTAAGTTTACATAAGCTTTCATGAAAAAATATTGATATTTGTGGCCAATATAGCAATTCCGGTAAGTGGGACCTATGGGAGGTACCATAAATAATGGACCGATTTTGACCAATTTCAATAGCCATGGTCCCATTATCAAAAATATTATCTGTGCCAAATTTCATCAAATTATCTTTAGAATTGCGACCTGTAGTTTGATTACAAGGTTTACATGGGGGTCCAGCCAGCCAGCCAGCCGTCCAGCCAGCCAGACGGACGGACAGACGGACGGACATCGCTAAATCGACTCAGAAAGTGATTCTAAGTCTATTGGTATACTAAAAGGTGGGTCTAAGTCAAATATTTCTATGCGTTACAAACATCAGCACAAACTTATAATACCCTTTCCACCTATGGTGGTGAAGGGTATAAATATAAAAATCTTAAATTGTTTAGATTTTTTTCTGTTTCGAAAAATATTTCCAAGTCGGTTTCATTTATTTCAAACAATGTTTACAAAAATAATAGTGTCGTCGCAACAATGTTCAAGATTATATTTCTTTGTTCTCTCGAACCATGTATTTTGTTTTGAAACTCATTTTCACGAGCTTCATTAATGATCGTGATATTTACGAAAATTATAAAAAGTCTTCGGCTTCTACGTCTGCTTATACCCAGTAAGAACAGTGTCAAACGTTTGAAATATGATGACTTTTACATTTGATATCAAACGTTTTTTTCAAACTTTTTTCAAACCTGAACAGATGTTTGAGATTCACATTCATTTTCAAATGAGGGTTCAATTGAGAATAAACGCTTGAAAAATGATAGTTTCTCAAATTGAGAATAAAGGTTATTCTCAAATCATTATCAAACCCTAAGATGATTTGAGAATAATTTGAAAAATGGTGTTATATAAATTTGATATCAAACCTTATTTCAAAATTTTTTCAAACATTAAAAAAAATAATGTCAAAAAAATTAATGTTTAAGATATTTTAATGGAATGGCATTGCATTTCAAAGAAATTCGTTATTTCTTTCGGATTTTTTAAAATTGATCCATATTTGACCATAAAACCTTGCTTAAAAAATGTCAAGATTAAAAATTCAATAATATTCATATGCATAAGTAAATTTTCTTTGTTTCTTAACATTTTTTTTACCCAACAATAAAAAAAAGAATTCAAATATGATGCACCGTTTTCAAAAACAAAATAAACAAACTCAAAAATATCGAAAATACAACGCCATTTTATTTATGTTCCACATGTAGATGATATCCACATTTGAAAAACCTTTGAGAATGAGGTTTGATAATGATTTGAGAAAAAAGGCATTTCTCAATTTGAGAATAAAGTCCCCTTTTTGTTGAGAAAGCTATTATTCTTAAATCAG
Organism: Stomorhina lunata; assembly: GCA_933228675.1. Classification (NCBI taxonomy): domain Eukaryota; kingdom Metazoa; phylum Arthropoda; class Insecta; order Diptera; family Rhiniidae; genus Stomorhina; species Stomorhina lunata. Next base: position 137,705,666 of record OW121741.1, on the reverse strand, counting down.
TATCAAATCAGTATCAAACGTTTGACCTTTGAAAAAAGATTTATTTTCAAATCATCCTCAATTTGAGAATAAACCTTTTTTCTTACTGGGTAAGACCCTTTCAACCTATGGTGGTAAATTGTATAACCAAAGACTATAATATAAATCTGTTGAACTTCCATTCATTGATTTGCCGTATGATCGTCTTGAAAAATCCCATAAAAAAGAGAGTATACCGCTTTTACTCTAAATCGGAAAAAAACAAATAGAGACGATTATCCAATGAGAGAAAGCTAAGGCACACACATATGCTCATAAAATGTATGTTTGATTGTGCGTTTATGTGTTTTTCATTGTTCTTTATTCACTTTAATTTTAAATTTGATAGAAAAAAGAGAAAGGAGTCCAATATCTTTATATTATATTGCCTTTTTTAACTATGTATATTTTAAAAACTGAAGCCAAATCAAAATATAAATAATGGGAAACAATATTATGTACTTAAGCCTTGCAGCATAGTGTAATTATAAAAAGCTTTAAGAATCTTTTACCCAGATTATTGACAGACTGTCTAGTCAGTGGACCCTTTTTCCAAGATTTTTTTGTATACTTATTTCATTACCAAAATTTCGGTCCTTATGCCAAAGGATATTTATAATTTTTTTTATTGTAATTAAATATTTTCAGAAATTTTGCTGAAAAATTAACGAAATAATGGAAATAGGCTCTTAATAAGAAAACAAAAGGTTTTAGGCATAAAAAAGTCCTTTTTACTCATTCTGAATAATGCAACGAAATGTTTGTTTTCTTACATTTTGTTATCTTTAAAGATGTTAAGACAATTTTATTGTTTTAGTTGTTCTAAGAATGATGCCGCTCGTTAATGTAATAAAAAAAGTGTCATCAGCAAAACAACAACAAAACAGTGAAATGATAAAAAAAAGAAAACCCATTTTTGACAACCGCAACAAAAAAAACCTAAAAAATTAAACATCAAACCCGAGTAAGAAACATAAAAAAGATTTGAAAAAAAGTAAAGGATCCACTTTAGTATCAAGACGAACAAAAAGTGTTAAAAATAAACTTCTGCTACCGTCACAATCGGTTTACAAACTTTGTTCCCTTTTTATCACTTTTTGCCCCCGAAATAAGAAAAACCAACAAAATTGTCTTCGGGCAACAATTGTCATTTAAGTGTCCTTATGTTGTTGTCATGTTTATTTTTGTTTCTTAAGTTTATTTATTTTTTATAAATATCTTGATGTTGTTTTTGTTGTTGTTTGAGGACCAAATTTTACAAGAAAACATAAAAAGTAGAACAAGGACATGTCTACTATCTTAAGTATCATTTTATCACTTGCTCTTACTCTTTCTTTCATCTTTCTCTACTTTTTTTGATTTTCTATTCTTTTCATTGTTGTTCTTTTTATTGTAGTCGTTGTGCGGTCTTTATAAGGATTATTACCCCCACGATGTCCAAATTTAAATTATTCCACAATTAACTTTTTTATTTCCCCTCTTTTTTAATGATGATAATTGGCTGATTTTATGTTGGCATTTTTCAAGTGACAACCCATTGTGCAGAACGCCTGTTAATTTGCCATTTGATTTATTTCGTTTCTTTTATGGCCAACAACAGGTAAGATTTCTTTTTTCCGTAATTACAAGGTTATGGTCACTTTTTGGTTAAGTCTATTTTATGAAGGTTGTAAGCTAAGATATGTCTTTAAATTTATAAACTTTTCTAAAGGTAAAGTGATTTTTATGAGGCATTCATTAAGCACATTTTATGATACTTTTTGAAATCTTCGTAAAAATTTAATGACTTTAATTAAACATGAGAGGACTTGATGGGATATTTTTATGTTAAATCAAAGTCTTCAAAAAAATAAACTGCGACATAAAAAAATCTATTTTTTCTCTAACGAATATTTTTTTATATAGAAAAAATTTATAACGAAAATTTTCTATAGATAAAATTTTATAACGAAAATTCTTCCATAGAAACAGTTTTATAATGAAAATTTTTCTATAGAAACAGTTTTATAATGAAAATTTTTCTATAGAAACAATTTTATAATGAAAATTTTTCTATAGAAACAATTTTATAATGAAAATTTTTCTATAGAAACAATTTTATAATGAAAATTTTTCTATAGAAAAATTTTGTAACGAAAATTTTTCTATAGAAAAATTTTATAACGAAAATTTTTCTATAGAAAAAATTTTATAACGAAAATTTTTCTATAGAAAAAATTTTATAACGAAAATTTTTCTATAGAAAAATTCTATAACGAAAATTTTTCTATAAAAAAAATTTTATGAGGAAATTTTTTAAATAGAAAAAATTTTAGAACGAAAATTTGTCTATATAAAAAATTTTATAACGAAAATTTTCTATGGAAATAAAGAAATTTCTTAAATACAAAAAATTTAATAACGAATTTTTTTTAATAGAAAAAATTTTATGAGAAAATCTTTACAAAAAAAAAAAAAAAAAAAAAATTTTAACGAAAATTTTTCTTTAGAAAAAATTTATAACAAAAATTTTTTATAACAAATATTTTTTCTATAACGAACATTTTTTTATAGAAAAAAATTTATAACGAACATTTTTTTATAGAAAAAATTTATAACAAAAATTTTCTATAGAAAAAATTTATAACGAAAATTTTCTATAGAAAAAATTTATAACGAAAATTTTCTATAGAAAAAATTTTATAATAAAAATTTTTCTATAGAAAAAATTTTATAGTGAAAATTTTTCTATAGAAAAAATTTTATAACGAAAATTTTTCTATATAAAAAATTTTATAACGAAAAATTTTATAAGAAAATCTTTTCATAAAAAAAATTTATAACGAAAATTTTTCTTTAGAAAAAATTTAATAACAAAAATTATTATATGGAAAAAAATGAAAAACGAAATTTTTTTATAGAAAAAATTTTAAAACGAAAATTTTTCTATAGAAAAAATTTTATAACGAAAATTTTTCTTTAGAAAAAATTTTATAACGAAAAATTTTTTATGGAAAAAATTTTAAAACGAAAATTTTTGTATGGAAAAATTTTAAAATGAACATTTTTCGATCGGGAAATTTTTAAAACGAAAATTTTTCTATAGAGAAATTTTGAGAACGAAAATTTTTCTATAGAAAAATTTTTATAGCGAAAATTTTTCTATTGAAAAATTTTTATAGCGAAAATTTTTCTATAGAAAATAAATTTTTTTTATAGAAAAAGTTTTATAACTAAAATTTTTTTATAGAAAAAATTTTATAACGAAAATTTTTCTATAAGAAAAATTTTATAACGAAAGTTTTTCTATAAAAAAAAATTTATAAGAAAAATTTTTCTATAGAAATAATTTTATAACGAAAATTTTTCTTTAGAAAAAATTTTTATAACGAAAGTTTTTCTATAAAAAAAAAATTATAACTAAAATTTGTCTATGGAAAAATTTTATAACAAAAATTTTTCTATAGAAAATAGAAGACATTTAATAAGTTTTTTTTTTTGGTTTAGTTTAGTCATCCGCCTAGCATACCAGAGATCTCAAGTTCGAATCCCGGCTAGAACCACTTGAAAAATAAAAAAAAAAAAACGGTGCACCTTATAACTCAGTTAGCCACTAGTTATTAAGTATTAGGCTATATAAAACTTCTCTTACTAATACATATGCCGTTCGGAGACGGTCCCTTTCAATGAGTCTAAAATAGAATCGGAAGACTGAGAGAAGTACCCTTGTTCCAATTGGAATGTCATAAGAATTATGTATGTATGTCTACCATTAAAATCTTGGAAAAAAAATCCGACCACTTTTTTATGTAAAACTTATATATCATTAAACCTCTTACTATTCATTTGATAACTTCAGAAATAAAAAGCAATTTATGGTGATTTTTTTCAAAAAGACTGTCATAGAAGATTTCTACAAAAATTTGGAAAAATCCTAGCAGAGGCACTTACAAAAGGGTGCCTCAGTGGTCTAGTGAGTAGGAAGCTAGACTGCTTGAGCGAAGGTTGTGGGTTCGATTCCCACCAGAGACTTTGGTCTGTTACACTACACCGGACATTCGTCACTCAGTTCGGAAAAACTATTAGAATACAAATTAACTTTGTATTGTAATTTAAATAAATAAATAAAAAATACAAAACAAAGCAATAGCTTTATCTATTTAGAGATGAGTTTTAAAACTAATCTTTTTTAAAAAAGTTTACCTTTGATTTAAAGCCAACGCCAATTCCTTTACGAGTCCAGCCTAATCCCGAACTTCAAAACATACAGCAATAATAACAGAATGATTTTGTGGGCTGTACTTAATTTTGTCCAGTTTCCACGTATCTCTCTACTTTCTTTTCTATTTACAAATTATAACAATTTACCTAAAGGTTCTCCGAGTGAAGGTGTCATATGTTGCGTATGGGAAATATTTTAATAATTACATACGAAAAATTACGTATACGCCCCATATCATTTCAATTTTGTATTAAAATGATTCGAACGTACCAACTTATGAAACCATGTAGATTACAATAGTTTACAAAACTTTTTTATTTTGGTGGAAATTTTATTTATTTTATATTGTTCGATTTAACTTATGTTTTTATAAATCAAAGGCTAAATTTTTAAAATTAAAAAAAAAAATGTAAAAACTCTTCTTCCAAAACTCATATTATTTTCCATGCAAAGTTATAACAATATTGCAGCAAATATTTAAATGATTCTATTTAATATTTTCTTTAGCCCTTAAACATCAAAAATCAAGTTTTAACCATAACTTTCTAAAATTGTTGTGCGATTTTATCTAAAAATTTAATAAAAGAAAAAAAGTGGAAAATCTTTAAAAATAGAAGTAAAAAAAACGTGTAAAATCTTGAAAGAGATTGGAAAATATTGGGTTTTCGAAATTCATACCCATTATAAAGTAATTAAATATTTACCGCATGTGTTGTTAAAGAAGCCAGCATTAAATAAATTTATTTATATTTTCTTTTCTTTTTCATTCTGTTCTTACTTTTATTTAAGCATTTTTTACGTGATTTTCTTTTATTTTTAGAAACCACAACATAATTTTCTACTTCATAAATTTCGAGGTTTTAGTGAATAGAACAGACATTTTACAAGCTTATAGGAAAAAAAGAAAAGGAGCAATTTTCTTATACGAATTTGTTCATATTTTATTTAAAGCTTAAATGGCAAAATTTTTTAACATTTTTAAGTTTTACTTCCTTTTTGTAAAGTTATTTTTTTTATTCTATTTTGGGTCCAATAGCTTTTAGGGAAACGGCATGTGTGATGTGTGTGTGCCTTCAGCTAACAAAGGAAAATATACCCAAACTAAAAGAAAAATTTTGCTTGCTCAAGCTCTTTTATGTGGGTCCTTTGCTTTCCTTTAATGTAGTTCCTAAATCATTTGCTACCGATTTTTGTTTCATTGCTTTTGGCATCTTCTAGTCTTTTTGGCTTTAATGGTTGTGGGTTTCCTTTGTTTTACTTTCTTCGAGTATTTCTTGATTTTTTTCTTTATTCACGTAAGAAGTTCTTTTGTGGAGGAATTTGATAATGTGAAAGAAATTTTCTTGCTAATTATTAAAATAGAATCGAGCGGAAAACATCTTGCAGAGGCTAAAATTAATGTATGGAAATGGTAAATTGATTTTAATCATATGGATTGGAGAGTGTTTCTACTGGTGTTATAATAAATAATATTTTAATAAATAATTTATAATAATAAATTAATTCAATTAATGATTTAATTGGAAATTAAAAGAATTTTATTAACGGTAACAGTTTTTTTAGAAACTTCAAGAAAATTCATACAAATTGAAAGATATTAAATCAGCCTTTGAAGCCTAAAAAAAGACTTATTGAATTTGCATGGAAAACGTATGTTGCGTATGGTTAATATTTTAATAATTACATATGAAATATTACGTATACGTCACACATTAATTTGAAATAAATGCTACCGAATTGGGAATATTTTCCGAAACAGAAACTTCTTATATTAAACAATATTTAAAAAATAATATTTTTTAAATATTTACGATAGAAACATCTTGATAAATATATTTTTCTTTAGAAAATTTTTTGATAAAAAATACTATTGAAAAATTTTTTTAAAAAAATTTTTTCTATAGAAAAGTATAAAAATTATTGTCTACTAAAAAATTGTCTATAGAAAAATTTTCGATAAAAAATTTTTATATAGAAAAATTTTCGATAAAAAATTTTTATATAGAAAAATTTTCGATAAAAAAAATTTTCTATATAAAAATTTTCGATACAAAAATTTATCTATAGAAAATTTTTTGATAAAAAAATTTATCTATAGAAAAATTTTCGATAAAAAAAATTTTTCTATAAAAAAATTTTCGATTAAAAAATTTTTATATAGAAAAATTTTACATTAAAAAATTTTTCTATAGAAAAATTTTACATTAAAAAATTTTTCTATAGAAAAATTTTCAATAAAAAAATTTTTCTATAAAAAAATTTTCGATAAAAAAATTTTTCTATAGAAAAATTTTCGATAAAAAAATTTTTCTATAGAAAAATTTTCGATAAAAAAATTTTTCTATAGAAAAATTTTCGATAAAAAAATTTTTCTATAGAAAAATTTTCAATAAAAAAATTTTTCTATAGAAAAATTTTCAATAAAAAAATTTTTCTATAGAAAAATTTTCAATAAAAAAATTTTTCTATAGAAAAATTTTCGATAAAAAAATTTTTCTATAGAAAAATTTTCGATAAAACAATTTTTCTATAGAAAAATTTTCGATAAAAAAATTTTTCTATAGAAAAATTTTCGATAAAAAAAATTTTTCTATAGAAAAATTTTCGTTAAAAAATTTTTCTGTAGGAAAAATTTTCGATAAAAAAATTTTTCGATAAAAAAATTTTTCTATAGAAAAATTTTCGATAAAAATTTTTTTCTATAGAAAAATTTTCGATAAAAAAATTTTTCTGTAGAAAAATTTTCGATAAAAAAATTTTTCTATAGAAAAATTTTGTATAGAAACATTTTTGATCTATAAATGTTTTTCTAAAGAAACTTTTTCGATAAAAATATTTTTCTTTATAAAAATTTTTGACAAAAAAAATTTTCTATAAAAAAAGTTTTGAAAAATTTTCTACAGAAAAATTTTTGATACAAATACAAATAAGTAGAAAACTTTTCTTTTTAAAATATCTGAACTACACAATAAAAAATACCTATTTTAGTTAAAAGTATAAAAAGATTTTTTTGTTTTCATATGTGCCCCAAATACAACTGAAACAAATTAAAAATTTTAAAATTATTTAAACATTTTTGTTAAAAAAACTTAAATTGATAGTAAATTTTTTAACTAGGCCTTTAATTAGAAAAATATAAACATTTTGGGATTATTTTAAATTTTTTTATTAAGACATTAAAATTGAGAAAAATGACACATTTTGTTTTTAATCAAACACCTCTGGCGGTGGCGCAACCGTATAGTATCTGGAAGTATATTTGTTGTAGTTTTAGAAAATCATGTACTTATATATCAAGTTTTTGTTAAAGAAATATAATAAAGGTATTCATTATTCATTAAAAGTAAAAATCGAGTTAGGCCTTTTTTATATAAAGCCATCGATATACTATATTTATCTCTCACTGCAAATAAATAATAATTTAATTACACAGTTTTTCTTACCCTAAACATTTTTCTTCACATTCTTCTTTGGTTTCATAATTATTGGTGTAAACTTTGGGGTTACCCCAACAAACGTCATAAGGAAACGCTACACATCTATGCAGCTCTAGGTCGAAGTAATAATGTGGTTTATCGGTAGCGCATCTTACACTTAATATTTTCGTTCTTGGACATTCTAAGAAAATAAAACAAAAACATTTCTTAGTTTTTGAAAAATCGAAGGAATATAGTTTATTCACTTATATCAGCATATTTAGCTTCTATAGGGTCTACTATTATAGTCCCAATCAAACTGATGACGCTTACGTAGAATAAAATCAACGATTTCATAGTTAAACAATTTTTAAAGTTTTAGTTGAATAGTTTGGACTTTTTATACAAAATGTTAATGGCAAAAATGAAAACTTTTTAATTATCCCATACAAATTATAATTATTCCACTAAAAAATAGTTTATTTTTTTAATAGTCAGAATGAATTAGAGTTTTATGCTTGAGAAATATTTGTACTAATGTATGTAACGCACAGAAATATAGCTAAAGGTTTGTGATCCACCTTTAGCTATATCCGCCCATACAGTTCTTGACTGTTGTAATCTTTATTTAAATCAAAGTAAAGGTTTAAGTTTTTAATATAATTCGATAAAAGTTTGCATAAGCATTTGATTTAGGGTCATTTTGTATTGAAATTTACTGAAGTCGCTGTATTATTTCGTGTATCTCAAATAGTCCTGCCTTCGCGGAATTAAGATATTTGCCACAAATTTTCGTATATTTTTATGAAATTTGGGAGAAATATTGCTTATCCAAAAAAAATACTGTACCAAATTTTCCTTCATATTTCACAATAGCTCCCATACAAGATTTGCTGTTAAAAGTGACGAAAAACTAAAAAAAAACCTTTGCAAATTTAAAGATAATGACCAGTTTATGCTTATTTTTTGCTCATATAAGTTTTGGATAAAATTGCCTAATTTCGAGACAATCAGTCCACATTTAACAGTAAATCCAATAAAAAACCCCAATGACAGAAATGTCTTAAAGTCTTGGAAATAAACTTTTTCATTTGTTTGTTACACTGTGCTAGTTGAAAAAGCCGTCAAAAAATTTTAAAGATAATTAGTGGGTAAAGATAATTCGAGTACGCTGAATTCAATGGTGCTAACCATTGAAAAACTTGAAAAATTTTTATTTTCTTGAACTAAGTTAAAAAATCGAAATTCGGCTACAAAATTACTTTTCAGAAACACTTATAACTTTTTAAAATTATTTTAGAAAAATTGTAATTATCTGCAAAAAATATTGTAAATTCATTACAACTGTATTAACAAGAGTTTCAAGTACGTTATTTGTTTATGGGGTAATTAAAATTTTAATGGAATAACAAGCCTGAACCACAAACTTTTCTGGATCAAAAAATTTCCTTATAAACTTCTTAAGTGATTTTGTTTAAAAGTTACTAAATGTACGAATATCATATGAAAACAAGTGTAAATGCCAAAAGGCCCTATCCTGCCTTTTTCATTAATATCTGTGATGAGCAAAAAAACCCTTTTTGCTCATGATATATATGAAAGCTGAAGGATGTTAATGGTCTTAAAGGCATGCCGTCTCTTTCTACAATAAAGCCTAAACTCAACTGTTAAGTGGTCCAAAACGTCAAAAATGTTGTTTCCGTTTTGGCCTAAAAACTTATTCCTTCTTCTTTTAAAACCACTCAACAGCAAAGGTAACAAATAAAATCCTACTACTCAATTTGTCCAAAAATTCTAAATTGATTGTTTTCATTTCTATTTATATGCACATTGGTCGCTGGGTTTGTATCTTACTGAGCAAACGAAATAAAAGCTTGATTTCTTATTCACATCAGAGACTTATTATCAAATTCCTTTTTTCCAAACCAGCTCTCCATCCCATCAACAATATTCGGCTGCCCTTTTCCTATTGTGTTACGAAAGTAATATACAGAATCGAAAGAGTTTATTACACCCTTAAAAACCATAGGGTATTATAAGTTTGTGCTGACGTATGTAACGCATAGAAATATTTGTCTTAGACCCACCTTTTAGTAAACCAATAGGTTTATAATCACTTTCTGAGTCGATTTAGCGATGTCAGTCCGTCCGTCCATCTGGCTGGACGGCTGGCTGGACGGCTGGCTGGACCACCATGTTAATCATGTAGTCAAACTACAGGTAGCAATTCAAAGGATAGTTTGATGAAATTTGGCACAGATAGTTTTTTTTTTGATAGTGGGATTATTCGTCAAATTCGATCCATTAGTTATGGTACCTCCCATAGGTCTCACTTCCCGGAATTGATATTTTGGCCACAAAAATCCATATTTTTCATAAAAAAATTTTTTATCAAAAATTTTTCTATAGAAAATTTTTTTAATCAAAATCTTTGTATAGAAAATTCTTTACCCAAAAATTTTCTATAGAAAATTTTTATATCAACAATTTTTTATGGAAGACTTTTTTATTAAAAATTTTTCTATGGAAACTTTTTTTATCAATAATTTTTCTATAGGAAATTTGTAATTAATAATTTTTCTACAGAAAATTTTTTCATCAAAAATTTTTCTATGGAAAATTTTTTTTATAGAAATCTTTTTTATAGAAATTTTTTTCATCAATAATTTTTCTATAGAAAATGTTTTTATCGAAAATTTTGTTGTCAAAAAATTTTCTATAGAAAATATTTTATCCAAAATTTTTCTATACAAAATTTTTCATCCAAAATTTTTCTATAGAATTTTTTTTTTCAAAAAGAAAGATTATTCGCATTTAAACACAAATCTGTTACATTTATTTATTAATGTAACCGACCAATTTATTGATGAAAAGCCAAAAAATGTTTGCGGATAAACCAAAATTCCTCGACCCGTTTCGATGGTTGGTTAGGCCATCTCTTGAGGAGGATTATCCCCAATTTAGACAGATCGAAAACCTGTCATTATTACTTATTTTACAAACAAAATCTTTCAGAATTACGTTCATAAACCATAAGTAAAGCGTAGATTATCGACTAAACAAAACACAAACATTTTTCAGTTTTCATTTTCCTTCACTTCCCTTCACTTCTTTAGAGGTAATTTTTTGTTTTTTTTAAGCCAAAAAATTGCTTTAAAATACTTGTCCAGTCCTTCGATTGAAAAAATATCAAAATTTTAAAATTGCTTTAAAACTCTTGTTCAGTCTTAATCACGGGTTTTTCCTTGATTAATATAAAAAAATTTAAAGATTTTAAGAATATTTTAAATAAAAAAAAAAAAAAATTGATTGTAAATCTTTAACTAGGCCTTCAATTAAGAAAATGGACAAATTTTGGAATTATTTTAATTTTTTTTATTAAAAAACTAAAATTTCTTGCGAATCCTTAGCTAAGGGTCCAATTGTTTTTATCTTAGCTCGTTAGACTCCAGTGGCTCAACAGCCCTCAATCTGGAAATATAATTAAATTATTTACATTAGTGTTGACCTTTCAGTTTTTTTATTTTTTTTTAATTTCTTTTCAACTTTATACCGAGTATATAATGTCTTATATTGGTCTTTTTTCAACAAAATCAAGTAATATCTTTTTTTAATTAAGTTACCAACATTTTTTTTTAGAAATTTCAATTTTTCGGTCTAGGCTTCCACTTGAAAATTTTTGTTCCTTTTTTGCATAACGCCAAAATAATCAATTTTAAAATAACTACACAGTTTTTCTTACCCTAAACAATTTCTTTCACATTCTTCTATGGATATATAATTATTGGTGTAGACCTGGGGGTCACCCCAACAGGTACCGTAAGGAAATATTGAACATTTATACTTATCCGGGTCATAGTAATAGCGTAGACCATCATTAATGCAATCTAAACTTATTACCCTGGGTTTGGCGCATCCTAAATGTAAAACAACAAAATTTTTTAGTTTTTGAAAAATCAAAAATATATGGTTTATTCACTTGGATCAATATAAATAGCTTCTATGGGGTCTACTATTAAAGTCCCAATCAAAGTAATGACGCTCACGAAGAAAATAATGAACGATTTCATAGTTAAATGATTTTTATAGTTTTAGTTGAAAATATTGGACTTTTTATACAAAATGTTATTGACAAAAGCAAAAACTTTTTAATTATCCCATAAAAATTTCAGTCATTCCATTTAAATCTAGTTTATTTTTGTAATAGGCAGAATGAATTTGAGTTTAATGGTTAAAAAATGTTTTTATTGATATAAATAGGTACAGCACAAAAATATTTGTGTGTAACCCAACTTTAGGTATGTCCGCCCGCCCGAACGGTTGTAACTTTACTTAAATTAAAATAAAGGTTACAACTTTTAAAAAACTACAATTAGAAGAAATTTGTAAATGTCTTTTACTTTATTATGGTTTATATTTGGCAATAGCTCCCAGACAAGATCTACTATTAAAGGTGACTTGAAAACGATAAACTCAAAAACGTTTGTAAATTTGGAGATAATGACATTTATTTTATTTATTTGTTGCTCATATAATTTTTTATAAAATTGAAAAAAAATTTACTTTTTATAGGAAATTTTTCAAAAATTTACTTTTTATATGAAATTTTTCAAAAATTTACTTTTTATAGGAAATTTTTCAAAAATTTACTTTTTATATGAAATTTTTCAAAAATTTACTATTTGTAGGAAATTTTAAAAAAATTTACTTTTCATAGGAAATTTTTCAAAAATTTACTTTTTTTTAGGAAATTTTTCACAAATTTATTTTTAATAGGAAATTTTTCAAAAATTTACTTTTTATAGGAAATTTTTCAAAAATTTACTTTTTATAGGAAATTTTTCAAAAATTTACTTTTTATAGGAAATTTTTCAAAAATTTACTTTTGGTAGGAAATTTTTAAAAAATTTACTTTTTGTAGGAAATTTTTAAAAAATTTACTTTTTGTAGGAAATTTTTAAAAAATTTACTTTTCATAGGAAATTTTTCAAAAATTTACTTTTTATAGGAAATTTTTCAAAAATTTACTTTTTATAGGAAATTTTTCAAAAATTTACTTTTTATAGGAAATTTTTCAAAAATTTACTTTTTATAGGATATTTTTCAAAAATTTACTTTTTATAGGAAATTTTTCAAAAATTTACTTTTTATAGGAAATTTTTCAAAAATTTACTTTTTATAGGAAATTTTTCAAAAATTTACTTTTTATAGGAAATTTTTCAAAAAATTACTTTGTTATAGGAAGTTTTTCAAAAATTTACTTTTATAGGAAATTTTTCAAAAATTTACTTTTTGTAGGAAATTTTTAAAAAATTTACTTTTTATATGAAATTTTCAAAAATTTACTTTTTATAAGAAATTTTACAAAAATTTACTTTTTATAAGAAATTTTTCAAAAATTTACTTTTAATAGGAAATTTTTCAAAAATTTACTTTTTATAGGAAATTTTTCAAAAATTTATTTTTTATAGAAAATTTTTCAAAAATTTGCTTTTTTAGGAAATTTCTCAAAAATTTGCTTTTTTACGAAATTTCTCAAAAATTCTTCTTCAAAAGTTACTTTTTTTCTTTTTTGGGAAATTTTTCAAAAATTAAGTTTTATAGGAAATTTTTCGAAAATTTACTTTTTATAGGAAATTTTTCAAAAATTTACTTTTTATAGGAAAGTTTTCAAAAATTTACTTTTTTTAGGAAATTTTCCAAAAATGTACTTTTTATAGGAAATTTTTCAAAAATGTACTTTTTATAGGAAATTTTTCAAAAAATTAGTTTTTATAAGAAATTTTTCAAAAATTTACTTTTTACAGGAAATTTTTAAAAAATTTACTTTTTATAGGAAAATTTTTCAAAAATTTACTTTTTACAGGAAATTTTTCAAAAATTTACCTTTCATAGGAAATTTTTCAAAAATTTACTTTTTATAGGAAAATTTTCAAAAATTTACTCTTAATAGCAAATTTTTCAAAAATTTACTTTTTATTGAAAATTTTTCAAAAATTTACTTTTTATAGGAAAATTTTCAAAAAATCACTTTTTATAGGAAATTTTTCAAAAATTTATTTTTAATAGGAAATTTTTAAAAAATTTTCTTTTTATAGGAAATTTTTCAAAATTTTACTTTTTATAGGAAATTTTTCAAAAATTTACTTTTTTTTTAGGAAATTTTTCAAAAATTTATTTTTAATAGGAAATTTTTTAAAAATTTACTTTTTATAGGAAATTTTTCAAAAATTTACTTTTTATAGGAAATTTTTCAAAAATTTACTATTTATAGGAAATTTTTAAAAAATTTACCTTTCATAGGAAATTTTTCAAAAATTTACTTTTTATAGGAAATTTTTTAAAAAATTTACTTTTTATAGGAAATTTTTTAAAAAATTTACTTTTTATAGGAAATTTTTCAAATATTTAATTTTTTTAGTAAATTTTTCAGAAATTTACTATTTATAGGAAATTTTTCAAAAATTTACTTTTTATAGGAAGTTTTTCATAATGAACTTTTTATAGGAAATTTTTTAAAAATTTACTTTTTATAGGAAATTTTTAAAAAATTTACTTTTTATAGGAATTTTTTCAAAAATTTTGTTTTTATAGGAAATTTTTAAAAAATTTACTTTTTATAGGAAATTTTTCAAAAATTTACTTTTTTTAAAAATTTCCTTTTTATAGGAAATTTTTAAAAAATTTACTTTTTATAGGAATTTTTTTCGAAAATTTTGTTTTTATAGGAAATTTTTAAAAAATTTACTTTTTATAGAAAATTTTTAAAAAATTTACTTTTTATAAAAAATTTTTCAAAAATTTACATTTTATAGGAAATTTTTCAAAAATTTACTTTTTATAGGAAATTTTTCAAAAATTTACTTTTTATAGGAAATTTTTCAAAAATTTACTTTTTATAGGAAATTTTTCAAAAATTTACTTTTTATAGGAAATTTTTCAAAAATTTACTTTTTATAGGAAATTTTTAAAAAATTTACTTTTTATAGGAAATTTTTCAAAAATTTACTTTTTATAGGAAATTTTTCAAAAATTTACTTTTTATAGGAAATTTTTCAAAAATTTACTTTTTATAGGAAATTTTTCAAAAATTTACTTTTTATAGGAAATTTTTCAAAAATTTACTTTTTATAGGAAATTTTTCAAAAATTTACTTTTTATAGGAAATTTTTCAAAAATTTACTTTTTATAGGAAATTTTTCAAAAATTTACTTTTTATAGGAAATTTTTCAAAAATTTACTTTTTATAGGAAATTTTTCAAAAATTTACTTTTTATAGGAAATTTTTCAAAAATTTACTTTTTATAGGAAATTTTTCAAAAATTTACTTTTTATAGGAAATTTTTCAAAAATTTACTTTTTATAGGAAATTTTTCAAAAATTTACTTTTTATAGATAAATTTTAAAAAAATTACTTTTTATAGGAAATTTTTCAAAAATTTACTTTTTATAGGAAATTTTTCAAAATTTATTTTTTTCAAAAATTTACTTTTTAAGGAAATTTTTCAAAAATTTACTTTTTATAGGAAATTTTTCAAAAATTTTCTTTTTATAGGAAATTTTTCAAAAATTTTCTTTTTATAGGAAATTTTTCAAAAATTTTCTTTTTATAGGAAATTTTTCAAAAATTTTATTTTTATAGGAAATTTTTCAAAAATTTTCTTTTTATAGGAAATTTTTCAAAAATTTACTTTTTATAGGAAATTTTTCAAAAATTTACTTTTTATAGGAAAATTTTCAAAAATTTACTTTTTATAGGAAATATTTCAAAAATTTACTTTTTATGGGAAATTTTCCAAAAATTTACCTTTTCTATAAAATTTTTCAAAAATGTACCTTTTTATAGGAAATTTTTCAAAAATTTACTTTTTATAGGAAATTTTTAAAAAATTTACTTTTTATAGGAAATTTTTCAAAATTTATTTTTTTCAAAAATTTTCTTTTTATAGGAAATTTTTCAAAAATTTTCTTTTTATAGGAAATTTTACAAAAATTTTCTTTTTATAGGAAATTTTTCAAAAATTTTCTTTTTATAGAAAATTTTTCAAAAATTTTCTTTTTATAGGAAATTTTTCAAAAATTTTCTTTTAATAGGAAATTTTTCAAAAATTTTCTTTTTATAGGAAATTTTTCAAAAATTTTCTTTTTATAGCAAATTTTTCAAAAATTTTCTTTTTATAGGAAATTTTTCAAAAATTTACTTTTTATAGGAAATTTTTCAAAAATTTACTTTTTATAGGAAATTTTTCAAAAATTTACTTTTTATAGGAAATTTTCCATAAATTTACTTTTTATAGGACATTTTTCAAAAATTTACTTTTTATAGGAAATTTTTTAAAAATTTACTTTTTATAAGAAATTTTTCAAAAATTTACTTTTTATAGGAAATTTTTCAAAAATTTACTTTTTATAGGAAATTTTTCAAAAATTTACTTTTTATAGGAAATTTTTCAAAAATTTACTTTTTATAGGAAATTTTTCAAAAATTTACTTTTTATAGGAAATTTTTTAAAAAATTTACTTTTATAGGAAATTTTTCAAAAATTTAATTTTTTTAGTAAATTTTTCAGAAATTTACTTTTTATAGGAATTTTTTCGAAAATTTTGTTTTTATAGGAAATTTTTCAAAAATTTACTTTTTATAGGAAATTTTTCAAAAATTTACTTTTTATAGGAAATTTTTCAAAAATTTACTTTTTATAGGAAATTTTTCAAAAATTTACTTTTTATATGAAATTTTCAAAAATTTACTTTTTATAGAAAATTTTTTAAAAATTTACTTTTAATAGGAAATTTTTCAAAAATTTACTTTTTATATGAAATTTTCAAAAATTTACTTTTTATAAGAAATTTTTCAAAAATTTACTTTTAATAGGAAATTTTTAAAAAATTTACTTTTTATAGGAAATTTTTAAAAAATTTACTTTTTATAGGAAATTTTTCAAAAATTTACTTTTTATAGGAAATTTTTCAAAAATTTACTTTTTATAGGAAATTTTTCAAAAATTTACTTTTTATAGGAAATTTTTCAAAAATTTACTTTTTATAGGAAATTTTTCAAAAATTTACTTTTTATAGGAAATTTTTCAAAAATTTACTTTTTATAGGAAATTTTTCAAAAATTTACTTTTTATAGGAAATTTTTCAAAAATTTACTTTTTATAGGAAATTTTTCAAAAATTTACTTTTTATAGGAAATTTTTCAAAAATTTACTTTTTATAGGAAATTTTTCAAAAATTTACTTTTTATAGGAAATTTTTCAAAAATTTACTTTTTATAGGAAATTTTTCAAAAATTTACTTTTTATAGGAAATTTTTCAAAAATTTACTTTTTATAGGAAATTTTTCAAAAATTTACTTTTTATAGGAAATTTTTCAAAAATTTACTTTTTATAGGAAATTTTTCAAAAATTTTCTTTTTATAGGAAATTTTTCAAAAATTTACTTTTTATAGGAAATTTTTCAAAAATTTTCTTTTTATAGGAAATTTTTCAAAAATTTACTTTTTATAGGAAATTTTTCGAAAATTTACTTT
Source organism: Stomorhina lunata (assembly GCA_933228675.1). Classification (NCBI taxonomy): domain Eukaryota; kingdom Metazoa; phylum Arthropoda; class Insecta; order Diptera; family Rhiniidae; genus Stomorhina; species Stomorhina lunata. The sequence goes on along the minus strand of OW121741.1, from coordinate 137,688,495 downwards.
TTATAGGAAATTTTTCAAAAATTTAATTTTTTTAGTAAATTTTTCAGAAATTTACTATTTATAGGAAATTTTTCAAAAATTTACTTTTTATAGGAAGTTTTTCAATAATTAACTTTTTATAGGAAATTTTTTAAAAATTTACTTTTTATAGGAAATTTTTAAAAAATTTACTTTTTATAGGAATTTTTTTTTTTATAGGAAATTTTTCAAAAATTTACTTTTTATAGGAAATTTTTCAAAAATTTACTTTTTATAGGAAATTTTTCAAAAATTTTCTTTTTATAGGAAATTTTTCAAAAATTTACTTTTTATAGGAAATTTTTCAAAAATTTACTTTTTATAGGAAATTTTTCAAAAATTTACTTTTTATAGGAAATTTTTCAAAAATTTACTTTTTATAGGAAATTTTTCAAAAATTTACTTTTTATAGGAAATTTTTCAAAAATTTACTTTTTATAGGAAATTTTTCAAAAATTTTCTTTTTATAGGAAATTTTTCAAAAATTTACTTTTTATAGGAAATTTTTCAAAAATTTACGTTTTATAGGAAATTTTTCAAAAATTTACTTTTTATAGGAAATTTTTCAAAAATTTACTTTTTATAGGAAATTTTTCAAAAATTTACTTTTTATAGGAAATTTTTCAAAAATTTACTTTTTATAGGAAATTTTTCAAAAATTTACTTTTTATAGGAAATTTTTCAAAAATTTACTTTTTATAGGAAATTTTTCAAAAATTTACTTTTTATAGGAAATTTTTCAAAAATTTACTTTTTATAGGAAATTTTTCAAAAATTTACTTTTTATAGGAAATTTTTCAAAAATTTACTTTTTATAGGAAATTTTTCAAAAATTTACTTTTTATAGGAAATTTTTCAAAAATTTTCTTTTTATAGGAAATTTTTCAAAAATTTACTTTTTATAGGAAATTTTTCAAAAATTTTCTTTTTATAGGAAATTTTTCAAAAATTTACTTTTTATAGGAAATTTTTCGAAAATTTACTTTTTATAGGAAATTTTTCAAAAATTTAATTTTTTTAATAAATTTTTCAGAAATTTACTATTTATAGGAAATTTTTCAAAAATTTACTTTTTATAGGAAGTTTTTCAATAATTAACTTTTTATAGGAAATTTTTTAAAAATTTACTTTTTATAGGAAATTTTTAAAAAATTTACTTTTTATAGGAATTTTTTTCGAAAATTTACTTTTTCTAGGAAATTTTTCAAAAATTTACTTTTTATAGAAAATTTTTAAAAAATTTACTTTTTATAAAAAATTTTCAAAAATTTACATTTTATAGGAAATTTTTCAAAAATTTACGTGGCTGTTATGGGCCAAAAACTCTATTTCGAGAAGCCGTCCCTATTGGAGGTACCCGAAATAGTAATGCCAAATTTCATCAAATTATCTTTGAAGTTACGATCAGTACTTTAATGATGTGCCAAAAAAATCGATATTTTAAGTTTTATTCTTTTAATGTTCACTCATTGTAAATAGATTTTTGAAATTGTTTACCATTAAGTCCTCCATTGTAGTAGCACTAATAAAGTACATGGGCTTATTGTATGTAAATGGGTACGTATACGTAATATCTTGTAGATAATGCGTTTATAATTTATCATACGCCATCGTGTCTATTATTTTTTAATTTGTTTATTTTGCAATTTATATTGCGCTTTAGAGTCTTTAGTCCCTAAAGAACTTAATTTAATGCTTTTTGTTTGTATATAGTAAGTAAGAGTTAACCTTATTTTCATCAAACTACTTACTAAAACAGGATAAACTACTTTTATATTGTCATTTTTTCTTAATATTCATTCTAATTTTTTTTTTTCATATTTTTACTGCTATTTTTGTTTTACTTTTTTTGAAGACATAAGTATCTACTTAATCAAGCATGTGTTTCATTTCAATACTTAAATACTCATTTTCCTTTAAAGATACAGCAGCAAATGGCTTTGCGTGGGGTAAGGCAAGACAGACAGACAGACAGTCAGGCACATGTAGATATGCAAATAAAATAACAAAAGCCTTGAGGGAAACTTTAAGCATAATTTTTCCTAAGTCTTTTATGTTTTATTTTCTTGTTTTTTTAACAACTTTAAGTTTCTTTTAGACTCATATGCAAATCTATGCAAATTATTCTGATATTAACACACACGCACATTTGTGTTTTAGTCTCAGATAAAGACTTTTTTTCATATAAATGTACCTACCAGATACATACAGATGTACAATATTTCCCCAAACTTCTGTTTGTGTTATTAGTAGTAGTGTAGCATAACATTAAAACATATTTGTCAAACGCCTAAAAATATGCTACTCTGTGGTTGAGGCAAAAGATGTGATGCTTTAAGAAAAATAAAATTGTAATAAAACAAAGCAACCAAATAACATAAACATAAAAATTATATTAAAATTTTATTCCCCTTTCAACACTTTGTCTGCCTGAACACACATACATATACATATATTGAAATATATTTGTTTTACTTACAAACAAACATTCAAGCATTTGGGCGGGGAATAAACAACAAAATTAAAGAATGACGACAAAGTGTTGCCGTTTTTATTTACGAAAAATAAGTTTGAGTAATATTTTATAAATTTTGCTAAAAAGAAATATAACATCGGAGAACAAGATAAAGCACATGTTGCTTGGAAAAGTATGCTACTATTTGCAAAGCTATTTGGGCTATATCCTCACGTTACCATAAAAAGAAACACACACACACACACACACACAAACCCATAGGTGGCAAGAAAAAACTAAAGTGTTTTACTACTTTGAGTTCATATGGAACATTCGCTGCAAGATGGTCATAAACTAATCTTAGTACTCAAGAAAAATATTTCGCAGCCTCCTAGATATGATTTAGGCATTAATAATTTGCAAATGAAACATTTACAAATAACATTTGTAAATTTTCCAAAATAATATTAAAAATAATTAAATTTTATATAGATTTAATAGAAGGAGATTTTTTCGAACCTATATATTAACATAATCTTACCACATAGGGGGTTTTTTTAGAAACCACTAATAGTATACTACACAATATTTTACTAATATTATTCCTACATATATTCAATATATAATATGAGTCAAAAATAAGGAATTGAGGCCCTATGATCCACTGAGAGTCAAGGATAACAGAAGAAGAAGAAAAATACGGAATAAAAATAGTTGATTTAGAACCCCCTTTATATTAATGCCAGAAAACTTTATTATATCAAAATATCATAAACATTTCAGAGTTATGAGAATTTTGAAATTTTTCATGACTTTTTTGTTTTTTGGATTATTACGTTTTTGTAGCAAATGTGTGTAATATACATGTGCAATAATTTACACATATTAACAACCATACAGATGTTTATATGTATTTGTTTATAAGTACACCTTTCAAAATACTACCGACACATTAACTCCTACATATGATCGTAAAATGTAATTTGTCAATTTTATTACCTTTTTGGCAAAAAATATAAAAAAGTTTTTGGAAAATTGTTTTTCTTGTTTTTCAGTTATTTTGTCTTAGCCCTAAAGGTATGGCAAGTATTTTACTCAACATCGTAGCTTTTGTAACATCAATTTAAAGTTTAAATAAAACTTGAAGTGAAGAAAAATTTAATTGAAAGACAAAATTTTTGAATAAAAAGGAATCAATTAAAAATATCTTGAAAATTTATGCGATATTTAAAAAAAATATATATTTTTATTTAGAAAATAAAAGGATATTACAATATTTATTGAAATTTATTTTAATGATATTTTAAAATTTTTTTAATTATATTTTCTTTAGTTTCTAAAAAATATTCCTTTGGGACATTTTTCTTTAATTTTCATATCCTTCACCACCACAGATGGAAAGGGTATGTTGGGTTTGTGCTGATGCTTGTAACGCATACAAATATTGGTCTCAGACCCACCTTTTAGTAGACAAATAAACTCAGAATCACTCCCTGCGTTTATTTAACGATGTCTGTGCGGCTGCCTGGCTGGCTGTTCGGATATCCATTTTGTTATGAAAGTACAGGTCGTGACTTCAAATATAATTTCATAAAATTTGGCAGAGACTCATATCTTGGTCCAAGGATGATCTCTATACTTTTTCCATAGAAAATTTTTTTATCAAAAATACAACATTTTTTTCGGAAACTTGTCTCTAAAAATAGGGAGTTTTCTATAGAAAAAAATTTGTGTCAACAATTTTTCCACAAAAAAATTTTTATAGAAAACTTTTTGTCAAAAATTTTTCTATAAAAAACTGTTTATCAAAAATGTTCTACTCAAAATTTTTCTATAAAAAATATTTTTATCAAAAATGTTTCTATCAAAAATTTTTTATAGAATATTAAAAAAATATTTTTATCGAAAAATTTTCTATAGAAAAATATTTTTATCGAAAATTTTCTATGAAAAAATATTTTTATTAATAATTTTTGTATAGAAAAATATTTTTATTGAAAATTTTTCTATTGAAAAATATCTTTTTCAAATATTTTTTCAAAAATTTTCCTACAGAAAATATTGGTATCGAAAATTGTTTTTATAAAAAAATATTTTTTTTTCGAAATTTTTCTATAGAAAATATTTTTATAGAAAAATATTTTTGTTGAAAGTTTTCCATGCAAAAATATTTTTATCGAAAGTTTTTCTATACAAAAATTATTAATATTAATATTCTATTGAAAAATACTTTGAAATTAAAAAGTTTTAATGTAGTGTATTGCATTAAGATATTTTTATCAAAAATTTTTCTATAGAAAAATATTTTTATCCAAAATTTTCTATAGAAAAATATTTTTATGGAAAATTTTTCTATAGAAAAATATTTTTATCAAAAATTTTTCTATAGAAAAATGTTTTTATCAAAAATTTTCTGTAGAAAAATATATTTCTATAGAAAAATATTTTTATCAAAAATTTTTCTATAGAAAAATAATTTTATCAAAAATTTTTCTATCGAAAATTTTTCTGTAAAAAAATTTTTATCGACAAATTTTCTATTAGAAATTTTTTTATCCAAAACTTTTCTATAGAAAAATATTTTTATTGAAAATTTTTTTATAGAAAAATATTTTTATTGAAAATTTTTCTACAGAAAAATATTTTTTTTATTGAAAAATTTTCTATAAACAATTTTTCTATGGACAAATATTTCTGTAGAAAAATATTGGTATTGAAAATTTTTCTATAGAAAAATATTTTTATCAATTTTTCTATAGAAAAGTTTTTTTCATCAAAAATTTTTCTATAGAAAAATATTTTTATCGAAAATTTTTCTATAGAAAATTATTTTTATCAAAATTTTTTTATAGAAAAATATTTTTATTGAAAAATTTTTTACAAAAATTTTTTTTAGTGAAAAATTTTCTATAAAAAGTATTTTTATCAAAAATTTTTCTATAGAAAAATATTTTTATCAATATATTTTCTATAGGAAATTTTTTTTATTAAAAATTGTTCTATAGAAAAAAGTACACCTTAAAGTCGACCTAAATATTCAAAATTGCTCTTTCTTTTTCCCTTCCTTCAAAAATATAAGAAAAATATCAGAAACCATATGCAACATTTTCTCCATAACTTCAAATTTGTTGTTGTTATTCCATTTGAGTTTCGCACACAAACAACATTAAGAAAATAAAAAAGAAAAAAAGCAATAAACAAAAATTGTTAACAATAAAAATATTCTTGTTAAAGAAATGGCTAACGATTATCTTTGACTTTCTCTTAGAGTCAGCAGCCGCTTTTATATTTTCCTGTAATATATCTTTAGACAAAGGGAAGTTTAAATATCAGTTGACGCGCCTTTTAATAGGCTATGAAAATGATACAATATATGTAGGTAAATTTTTAAAAATTTAAAATTTCACAAATAATGGGCATATTATTAGTGAAGTTTAAAAGGTAAAATTTGATAAGGAGGCAAAGGGATATTACACATACTCGTGTTTTTTTTGTTGGTTCAAGATCTCGGGAAAATTAAATAAATAATAAAAACAAATGTTTAAGATATTTTATTTCTATTTTTCTTTTCGGGATAATAATTTTATTACCATAACCATTTAAATTATTATAATGTTGTCAATTCTCAAAGATGGTTTATGAGTATCTCGAATATAATCATATTTTCCTTAAGGCAAATTTAAGGTAAACTGCCTTGTTGCTGCAGCCAAAAGGCTTTTCCTTGGCTTTATTGTGGAAAAGCCCCCGGGAGTATAAGCGCGTAATAAAATGATATAAAATATTATTTTCGTAATGTAATTTCTCAAACCGTTTTATTCCAGAGCAACATAATTTATAGATTCTATTTATATTTATAGCCTTTTTTTCATAAAGTGTTTTCTCGTCTCCATATTCAGCTCAAAAGAGATTTAAATTTTAATATTCGTTACTTATTACAGGTAAGAGCATTAACGTGTAATCTGTTTGTAATTACTGGATGTTGCGTAATAAAGAAAAAAACGAAGTGTTTAAATTTATTTTCAAAAAATACAATATATTAATGTAATATACATTTTACATTTTAAGCTGATAAGTGAAGCTGAACTAAAAGTTAATAACTTATATTTTATTTGAGTAAATAATGATTTTTAATAATTTTTTAAATTGTTCTTTATGATATTATTCCCTTTATGTTTTAGTTTGTGTTCAGAGATTGGCACAAAGAGAACAGAACAGAACAAAAAAAAAAAAAAAAACACAACGTCGACGAAACAGGTATATTTTTCCATGTGTAGTTTTGATGTTTTCCACTCCATTTTTTTAAATTATTTTTTATAGAAAATTTTTTTATCAAAAATGTTTCTATACAATCATTTTTTATTAAAAATATTTCTATAGAAAATTTTTTTATCAAAAATTTTTCTATAGAAAATTTTTTTATCAAAAATTTTTCTATAGAAAATTTTTTTATCAAAATTTTTCTATACAATCATTTTTATTTAAAACTTTTCTTTACAAAATTTTTTATTAAAAATTCAAAAAAATGTCTATAGATAAATATTTTTATATAACATTTTTTTTAGAAAAAATTTTTTTATCATCGATTTTTTTTATTAAAAATTTTTTATACAAAAATTCTTAAAAATATTTCTATAGAAAATTTTTTCTTAAAAATTTTTCAATAGAAAATTTTTTCAATAAAAATTTTTTACAAAAAGTTTTTTATCAAAAAATTTTTTATCAAACATTTTTCTATAGAAAATGTTCTTAGCAAAAATTTTTCTATAGAAAATGTTCTTAGCAAAAATTTTTATATAGAAAATTTTTTTATCAAAAATTTTTCTATAGAAATTTTTTTTATCAAAAATTTTTCTATAGAAAATTTGTTTGTCAAAAATTTTTACATAGAAAATTTTTTCTTTAAAAATTTTTGTATAGAAAATTTTTTTATCAAAAATTTATCTATATATATTTTTTATTAAAAATTTTTCTGTCAACAATTTTTTTGTCAAAAATCTTTTACAAAATTTTTTTGCATAGAAATTTTTTTGTTAAAAATTTTTTAATCAAGAATGTACAGATCACAATTTGAAAGATTATTTGATGAAATTTGGCACAGATCATTTGATAGTGGGATCATGGCTATTGAAATTCGTTGAAATCGGTCCATTATTTATGGTACATCCCATAGGTCCCACTTCCTGGTATTGATATATTGGCCACAAATATCAATATTTTTTTTTATCAAAAATTTTCTATACAAAAATTTTTTCTTAAAAATATTTCTATAGAAAATTTTTCCTTGAAAATTTTTCTATAGAAAATTTTTTCAATAAAAATTTTTTACAAAAAATTTTTTATCAAAAATTTTTTTATCAAAAAATATTCTTAGCAAAAATTTTTCTATAGAAAATTTTTTTATCAAAAATTTTTCTATAGAAAATTTTTTTATCAAAAATTTTTCTATAGAAAATTTTTTTATCAAAAATTTTTCTATAGAAAATTTTTTTATCAAAAATTTTTCTATAGAAATTTTTTTTATCAAAAATTTTTCTATAGAAAATTTTTTTATCAAAAATTTTTCTATAGAAAATTTGTTTGTCGAAAATTTTTTATAAAAAGTTTTTTCTTTAAAAATTTTTGTATAGAAAATTTTTTTATCAAAAATTTATCTATAAATATTTTTTATTAAAAATTTTTCTGTCAACAATTTTTTTTGTCAAAAATCTTTTACAAAATTTTTTTGTATAGAAATTTTTTTGTTAAAAATTTTTTAATCAAAAATGTACAGATTACAATTTTAAAGATAATTTGATGAAATTTGGCACAGATCATTTGATAGTGGGACCATGGCTATTGAAATTCGTTGAAATCGGTCCATTATTTATGGTACCTCCCATAGGTCCCACTTCCTGGTATTGATATATTGGCCACAAATATCAATATTTTTTTTTATCAAAAATTTTCTATACAAAAATTTTTTCTTAAAAATATTTCTATAGAAAATTTTTCCTTGAAAATATTTCTATAGAAAATTTTTTCAATAAAAATTTTTTACAAAAAATTTTTTATCAAAAATTTTTTTATCAAAAAATATTCTTAGAAAAATTTTTCTATAGAAAATTTTTTTATCAAAAATTTTTCTATAGAAAATTTTTTTATCAAAAATTTTTCTATAGAAAATTTTTTTATCAAAAATTTTTCTATAGAAATTTTTTTTATCAAAAATTTTTCTATAGAAAATTTTTTTATCAAAAATTTTTCTATAGAAAATTTGTTTGTCGAAAATTTTTTATAAAAAGTTTTTTCTTTAAAAATTTTTGTATAGAAAATTTTTTTATCAAAAATTTATCTATAAATATTTTTTATTAAAAATTTTTCTGTCAAGAATTTTTGTTGTCAAAAATCTTTTACAAAATTTTTTTGTGTAGAAATTTTTTTTGTCAAAAATTTTTTAATGAAAAATGTATAGATCACAATTTTAAAGATAATTTGATGAAATTTGGCACAGATAATTTGAGAGTGGGACCATGGCTATTGAAATTCGTTGAAATCGGTCCATTATTTATGGTACCTCGCATAGGTCCCACTTCCTGGAATTGATATATTGGGCACAAATATCAATATTTTTTCATGAAATTCGCAACAAATACTGCTTATATAAACCTAAATCACTGTACCAATTTTCTATAGCTCCCATACAAATTCTTGTGACAAAACGCACTAAATGACACAAAATTCACTAAAACGCTCGTAAATCTGAAGATAATGAGAATTTCGAGATAATCGGTCCACATTTGCGGAAACAGCTTAAATATATAAGTCTAAAGAAAATGTTTGTATGAAGGCAAAATTTTGCAAATTTTTGTCTTTATACAGGAAAAAGAACACCATTCCCTTAGTGGTGAAGGATATCGTACGGTCGGGCTTGACCGACTATAGTACTTTCTTACTTGTTTCTATTAAAAACTTTACTGTGCAAAATTTTTTCTATACAAAATTTTTTTTTCAAAAATTTTCTATACAAAATTTTTTATCAAAAATTTTTCTATTCAAAATTTTTTATCAAAAATATATCTATAAAAAATTTTTTTATCATCGAAAAATTTTTAATAGGAAAAAATTCTTATCGAAAATTTTTTCTATAAAAAAAAATGTTTTCTTTCTTATCTTTAGAAAAAAAATTTTTTATAGAAAAATATTTTTATCGAAAATTTTCACAGAAAAAAATTTTTTATCGAAAAATTATCCAAAGAAAAATATTTGTATCAAAAATTTTTCTATAAAAAAAAGAAATAAAAAATATTTTTTTTTATCTAAAACATCTAAAATTGATTAATATTAGAATTTATTTCTATTTTGAAAAATATTCTCAATTTGGCTACAATTATTTCAAACAATGTTTACAAAAAAATAGTGTTGTGGCAACAATGTTCGAGATTATACGAGGGCTGTTTGATAAATAACCGACCTAACCATGATGCACGCGACTTTTTCAATTTTTTTTTATTTTTCTACATAGTCTCCTTGTAACTCCACGCACTTCTCCCAGCGATGCTCCCATCTCTGCAACCCTTCCAAATAGTACTTGGCGTCTTTGTCTGCAAAATACGAGTTCACGAAAGAGATTGCCTCCTCATTTGACAAAAATCTCTGGCCGCCGAGCGCAGTTTTAAGTTGAGGAAACAAAAAAAAGTCGCTTGGTGCTAGATCCGTTGAATAAGGTGGATGGTCAAGCAGTTCAAACCGCAATTCGTGGATTTTCGCCATGGCGACTGTTGAGGTGTGAGATGGTGCGTTGTCTTGGTGGAACATGACTCGTATTTCTTTGTTCTCTCGATCAATGTATTTTCTTGCAATAAATTGGATTTTGATTTTGTTTCTTGTATATTTTATTTTTGTATTTTATTTAAGAAAGCGGCACCAACCGATTTTGCTAACATCCAAATTTCAACTGAATGATTTTAATGCTCATTTTTACGAGTTTCATTATCGATCGTGGTATTTACATATGAAAATTACAAACATTCTTCGGCTTTTGTTGGTATGGGCTGCCTATGCCTGTTTATGTTACAAAAGTTGGGTCTCAATAAAAGTTTTTTTTTTAATTTGGCTCTTGCTCTTATAGTTTCCAAGAAAGTCGCACTTTTATAATTCTATATACAAATTTTCAAAATTCGTTTTTTTTTGTTGTGAATTTTAAAACTTTTTTTATTGATCACAAATTTTTGCTTCATTTCTTCCTCTTCGAGTTGCGAAGAATTTTTTAACGACTGCATAGATTAAAAAAATAATTAGTGTTGCTGAAAGATAATTTTATTGCCGAATTTCGATTTTTTACTTAGTTCAAGAAAAAAAATATTTTTCAAGTTACGCGAATATTTATTGCGCAACCTCGTTCTTTTTTAAGTAACGGCAAGCACTATTGAATCCAGCTTATTCGAAATCGTCTTGAGCCACTAGGTCTCCGTTTTGTAGGTTTTTTCAACTAGCACAGTGTAATTAACCCTGTGTAAATATAGGGTAACCATAGATCCAAAATTCTGAAAGCTAGGATCTTCTTTAACTATTCTCTCATACATACAGATGAAATCTGACTTACAGTTCATAAGATACAGTTTTATTACCATTTTTGGTTTCTTCAAACCACTGTGCAACGCATGTAAATATTTTTACTAGAAATTCATTATAAAAAAGTATTTTGTTAGCAATCGAAAAATTTTAACTTTGGAAAAAGTTAAATACCTTTTGTAAATGTAAGCCGATATCAATAAATAAAGTCTGGTTGTTTTATTTATAGAACAAACTTTAAAAGACTGTAAAAAATAAAATGGATTTTATAGAAAAAAGTTGAAATAAACTGTTTTAGCATTTTAAAGATTACGAAAAAATTAAAAAAAGACAAAACTTTTTATAAAAACTTACCTAATTTCTTAAACTATAAGCCTTATACATACTTACTTAAATGGCCTATAGTTGCTACCTGTTTAGATCGAAGGCCGAGCATATTCTAGACTTCCATGCGAAACTAGCTACAATTTTGTAGGCCAAGTTTTAGACGCCTTCTTCTACGAGCTCCCTCAGGATCATTATTAAACACTTTTCTTGTCAGAGTATTTTCAATATCAAAATCTTTCTGAAAATGTGTGAGTTGGAGGTACAAAGATAGTACGACCTACCCGAAAACAGTTTTTTTTGCGAATATCTCAAAATTTTGGATGAAGACATACATAGTCTTATAATCCTTGCCTTGGCTTTTCAAGTTTTTACAAAAATTACTCATTTGTGGCACCGTGTAATTTGTCTTGAATATAAATAAAAAACAAGTAAGAAAGTGCTATAGTCGGTCAAGCCCGACCATACGATATCCTTCACCACTAAGGTCAAAAGTGTTATTTTTTCTGTATAAAGACAAATATTTGCTAAATTTTGCCATCATACAAACATTTTCTCAAAACTTTTATATTTAAGCTGCTTCCGACATTTGGACTTATATGAGAGCTCGGGTCAAATGTGGATCGATTATCTCGAAATTTGGCAAATTAAATACAGTTGTTCCAATTATGTATGTAAAAAATAAACATAAAATTCCCATTATCTTCAGATTTACGAGCTTTTTAGTGATTTTTGTCTCATTTAGTGCGTTTTTAAAGAAAAGTTTGTATGGGAGCTATGGTCAAATGTGGACCGATTTTAACGAAATTTAGTACAGTGATTTTAGTTGACATAAGCAGTAGTTGATTTAAATTTCATGAAAAAATATTGATATTTGTGGCCAATATATCAATTCCGGGAAGTGGGACCTATGGGAGGTACCATAAATAATGGACCGATTTTAACGAATTTCAACAGCCATGGTCCCATTATCAAAGAAATGATCTGTGCCAAATTTCATTAAAGTATCTTTAGAGTTGCGACCTGTAGTTTGATTTCAAGGTTTACATGGGGGTCCTGCCAGCCAGCCAGACGGACGGACGGACATTGCTAAATCGACTCAGAAAGTGATTCTAAGCCTATTGGTATACTAAAAGGTCTAAGACAAATATTTTCATGCGTTACATACATCAGCACAAACTTATAATACCCTTTCCATCTGTTGTGGTGAAGGGTATAAAAAATATAAATCCCCAACTCAAAAAAAATCAATTTAATTTATTTTCTTTTTTTGTCATAAATTCAAACATTTCAATTTAATTTTATGGTAATTACAATCATTCTTAACCCCATAGTTATCTCTTACTGGATTAGTTAAGATTATTCTATGCAAAATTCAAGCAAAAAAAAAAGCGGAGAAAATTCCTACTAAAACAATTTCTAAGAAATAACTTTATAAACAATGACAATTTTATTTGAAGAAAAAGACTTATTGCGTAATGAATTTCTTTCCGTTCTGCTTTGGAATTTTTTTATCCTTTCATGATTTTTTTTTGGCAAAGGGCTTGGAAAAAAAAAAATAGAAACAAAAACTTAAAGTGTTTGTCTGCCATAAAATAAGATTTCCTAAATTTAAACGGTTGGAAAATGTTGGCAGTACGGTTGAGAGTATTGCACAGAGGGTTAGATTAACAAAATAATAAAAAATACAAATTTTAGAATAAGATAATTTGAAAATGTTTTACTTTTAAACCCACTGTGCCCTCAGAAAAATTCATTGCTTGAAACAATCTTTGCTACGGGAACACATATTTATTTCTGTAGCATTAAAAGCTTAAAGGGATTGAAAGTCAGCAGTTGTAGTTAGAAGTTGGAAGAATTCAAATTAATTTTTGCACTTTTGACACAAACTTAAAAAACAGCCAAAAGAATTACACAGAAACGAAGGACTTAAAAATAAAAACACTAGCAACAAAATTCTAGTTGCCAAAAACTAAAAAAAAATCTCATTTTATTTTAGCCATATTTGGCATCATTACTATCATCTTCTTGCCGGAATATTTTAACATAAAACTAAATAAGAAAAGAAAGCTCAAATAATTGTTAAGCATTATTAGAGCAAAAGCTAGTTGCTCTGACATTTCTTAGCGAAAAAAAGAGCAACCAAACAAAACCATGAAAAATATAAAGCGGAAAAAATTGTTGCGGAAAAAAATTTATGTAAAGTCAACCAATTTATACGACATGAGCCAACAAGGCAGCCAACCAACTTTATATTCCTAATACAGCCACTAGTTTTAACAGTTAGTGAATAAAAGTTCTATAGATCGTAAATAATTTACACCGATTACAAGAAAAAAGCTCTAATGACAATATAAAATAGTTTTGCAATAAAAAAATTATTATAAAAAGCTTTGAGTTTTCTTTAAAAATCCTTCATACTTAGAAGCTTTTAAACTAAAATTTTTTTAGTAAAATCTTTCACAAACCTATCCTATTAATACTTCCCTAAAAAAAGCTTCTTAAGGCACATTTTTTCTAAAAAATTGTTCATAAGAAAACTTTTAACTAGAAATGATTTTAATGAAAATAAAAAATAATCTGAAGGAGATATGATTATCCTTAAAGACATCAAAATAAAAATTTATGCAAAAAAATTTTTCTGAAAGCATCCTTATACTTTCAAAAACTTTTGCATGTCTGTAAAAATCTTATATATGAAAAAATGAAATAGGAAAAGCTTTTTACTAAAAAGAGAAAACTCCTTGCACATAACTTTGTCTTATTCGCAAAAAAATTTCTTTAAAAACATTTTATCTATTAAAAAGTTGTATGTAGAAAACTTTGCAATAAAAAATGCTTTTCTATAGAAAAATTTTACTAGTAAAAGCTTTTATACCAAAAACTGTTTCTATTAAAAAAAATGATTTCCTGGAACTTATTTACATGTATATAAAAGCTTTCAAAAGAAAAGAAATGTAAAGAAAACAAATATGTTGTTTATAGAACTTTTCATAGTTATTTTCTGTAAAGTCGTTTTTTCCAAAAGCTGCCTAAAGTAAATTTCATATTTAATATATCATTTTACTATTAAATGCTAAGTTTCAAAAAGTTTTATTCCAAAATGCTTTTCTATAGATTAATTTAACTAGGATAAGATTTTTTGTTACTGAGAGATTTTTTGCGAAAAAGCTTTTCTGTTCAAAACGAATGTCTAAAAACTTTCTTTTTATCTTTAAAAGCTTTTATCGGCTTACGACTTTTATTAAGAGAAGCTTTTACTCAAAGAGCTTTCATAGGATTGAAAAAAAGGTTTTGCATTTCAAAAATTTTTCCGTTATTCTAGTTAAAATCATTCTATTTAAAGTTATTCTAGAAAAAAATTTCTGTACAAAAAACTTTTTTATTTAAAAAAGTTTTTTAAAATTTTTTTTCCTTTTAAAAGTTGGTCTCGAAAATCTTTTAACAGAAATTTGTGCCTTCAGAATAATTTCGATTAGGTTTTTGAACATATATTTTTATAACGAAGATCTTTTTAGGCATGAATTTGTACGAAAAAGTTTCAAAAGCTTTTGTATATAATACCTTTGCTCGAGGAAGCTTTATGAAGCAGACTACTTTTTTTAAAAAAGCTACTCTTCATTTTAAATTTAACTTTTTCATCACGTAAAACATTTATTCCAAAAAGCTTTTCTATAAAAAATTAAATTAAAAAAAAGCTTTTTGAAAGAAAATGAAACAAAGGGTTTTACTAAAATATTTTTATCGCGATAAAGCTGAAATAAAATGATGTTGTAAATTTTTATGCAAAAAAAAATTAGTCTTCAAAAGATTTTATTTAGAAAAAAACTTTCTTAAAAAGATTATATAACAAAATTTTTTTTAGAAAGCTCTAAGTTAAAAAGACCAATTTTTCAAAAAGCTTTTTTATTAAATACTATGGAATTGTATTAAACATATTTATGAAAATTTGTCTTTAAAAAAATATTTTGCCAAAAATATTAAAAATTTTCTCATAATATATTCAATTCTTTTTGGAAAAACCTTCGCTTTAGAAAGCTCTTCTGAAAAATTATTTACCTTTTGCTTAGGATTTTAAAAAAAAAATTCTATAGATTTTTATATATGAAAAAAATTAAATTCTTTCTTTAGAAAGCTCTTCTGCAAAACTACTTGTGAATATTTGGCTAAAGCTTTTTGAAAAAATGCTAAAAGTAGAATAAATTTATAATCAGAAAAATCTGAAATATTTTTATATACTAAGTTTTAAAATTATTTCACTAAAAATTTAACAGCATTTTTAAAGGAGAATTAATGCAAAATAAGCCAAAAAGCTTTCATATTTTACCTTGAAAATACTTCTACTTCTATATCAAAAATCATTAAAGAAAGTTTATTTATAGTAATCGTTTTTCCAAGAAAATGTTTGCTAGAGAAAGCTTTTATATTAAACAATTTTTTTAGGGTAAAGAAGTTATCGATATAAGCTATCGATAATTATTTTTATATATTTTTATATAGCTTTTCAATGAGAATTTTTTACTCGAAACATTTAATGAAATGTTTTGTTTTGAAGAGCGTTTCATATTAAATGCAAAAAAGCTTGTTAAAAAAATCTATTTGCTTTGTTAAAAAATATAAAATTTAAGCTTTTTAGAATCTCTTATAAATGGTGTAATTTTTAGAAAATTTCCACTATATGTAGAGTATGAGTCTTGAAACATTCTTGAATATTTAAGAAAATTTGCAACTAAATAAAATAAAAAAGATATAATAAGTAGAAGAAAATGTTAAAATAATGAAAGGAATCAAGAATACAAATAAATCCTTTTTTATGGTAAAAATTCAAATTAACTTTTCATCTCATTTTAAGAGCTTCCTAAGACTCTATAACAAAGTATCCGCTATTAATGACAAGAAGTCTTTCTTTCTTAAACGTCCGTCCGTCAAAAATTTCCACTACTAAATAGGAATTTAGTAGAAGTATGATGGTATGGGTATAATGTGTATGTTTGTCAGAGTATTTCTGTGTGAATTTCTAATAAATTTGTTTGTCTTTTTGCCGAAGCGAAAAGATTTAATTTTAGTCATAATGAGGAGACCCCAATATTTGAAGAAATAAAATAAACACAAAAGTTTTGCAAGTGAAAAACTCAATGGCGTTGAAGGAAAAGAGACGTTGAAGATGAAAATGATGACATTATATAGTTATATACAGTCATTTCCTCACACCCGGAAAAATGAAAAGACAAACAAATGTATTTTGGATGAAAAAAGGAAAAAAAGAAAGACAAACGGATGGAGAGACAGATATTTACACATTGCCAAAGTGTAAAATTAATTGATTTGTACTCTTGTGCTGAAGACGACTACAATATCTAGAACTGACTGACTGACGATGATGATAAAAATGCTGATGATATAGAAAAAAAAAATAAGTTTAAAAATTAAATTAAACAGAGCGTGTCTAAGATTTTATGTTCTAGATTTTTTATGACCTCACATAAATATTAATGCAATTTTCAATAAATTCCTCAATTTCTTCTTCATCTTTTACTACAAGTACAAACATCTATAATACATTTTCGTTTCATTTATTTCTTTTTTCTTTTCTTGAGCTTATGCTTCTGCTGTTTTAGCAGTAAAATAAAAAAAGTTGTTGAATTAATTTTGCAAAAATTTTTGTGTAAGAAAACGCGCAAGCTGTTAAGCTATTCTGATAAAGGCAAAAGAGGGTTGTGTGAAAGCTTTATGTTGCTGCAAAGAAATAACGTAGAAGTAGAAGTTTCTTTTTTTCGAATCTATCTGTAAGCAATCTCCGTTTTTAATTTTTTAGTTTGCAAAAAAGAAAACTAATTTCTTTTAACGCTTATTTTACAGCGACGTTTTTATGTATTTAATATAGAAATACCAGTTCATGTAGATATTTTAAAAGTCTTATAAACGTTATACATATTTTTTATTAAATATTAAAATCTATTCCTAAATTATTTCTAAATTAATTCTCTATCTCAAAAAATATTGAGCTTTCACCCAATACCTTTGCCAAAAGGTGTGAATAGTATATTGGTTTTTGTGCGGATGTTTTTAACTGGACTAAGATCCATCTATACAGATCGACTAACTGAGTTAATTTTGCCACACCATTTGCCTTTATAATGCTTGATAACAAAGAACAGGCTGACATGGACTGACTTTCCGGAACAAATCTAAGTTTAAGTATCAAGATGGAGCACATACATCTTTTTTGAAAAACCTTTTATTCTAACTGTTTCAATACCAAAAATTTTATCAACAAAAGCAATATAAAATCTACTAACCGTAAAAGCTTTTTTATAGCTTTTTAAATAATTAAATAAAATTTTCTCCAAAAAGAAATTTTCTATAAAAAGCTTTCATTTAAAATTCAATGTTTAAAATGGGTTATTATTAGAGGTAGGCACAAAGGGAAATGAATAAACAATTCGTAGGCAGAGTTGCCGTTTTTTATAAAGGGTGGTTAAATTGTAAGGGCCGATGTTGAATGTGAACCACACCTAAACGCAAAGTTTTTTTCCAAATTTTATTTGACATTTCTCTATTTCAGACTTACTCAATTTGAACCATGGAGAGATACACATTCCAACAACGTGTTAAAGTTATCCAGACATATTATGAAAATGGGCGTTCAAATCAAAATGCATATCGTGCACTTCGTGATTTTTTGGTCAATTTGATCCTCCAAATGTGCGTACAATCGCAAAATACGTGGAAAAATTCGAGCAAACCGGGTCTGTAGAAGATATGAGAACACCAGTACATGCTCGTACAGCTCGTACTGCAGAAAATATTGCTGCTGTTCGCGATAGTGTGGCTGAAGAGCAGTCCACCTCAACTCGTCGTCGTGCCCAACAATTGCACCTCTCACGCTCGTCGTTGATGAACATTGTGCATAAAGACTTGCATTTACACGCTTACAAGGTACAATTGGCTCAAGAACTAAAGCCTCTTGACCATTCCAAACGTCGTGAATGGGCAGAATGGTGGTAAGAAGTGGCAACAGTGGATGATCAATTTTCGAAGAAAATCATCTTCAGTGATGAGGCACATTTTCACCTCAGTTGATTCGTCAATAAACAGAATTGCCGCATTTGGGTGAATGAGAATCCAAGAGTGATTGTCGAAAAACCAATGCACTCACAAAGAGTGACTGTTTGGTGCGGTTTATGGGCTGGCGGCATCATCGGGCAGTATATTTTCCGAAATGAGGCCGGTCAGGCAGTTACTGTGTTACAGTTCGCTATCGTGAATTGATAACGAATTTTTTATGGTCCGAATTGGAAGATATGGATGTGGACGATATGTGGTTTCAGCAGGATGGTGCCACTTGCCTCACAGCTAACGAAACAATGGCTCTTTTGCGCAACAAATTAAATGGCCGTGTTATCGCACGTAATGGCGATGTCAATTGGCCGCCAAGATCATGTGATTTGACACCGTTGGACTTTTTCTTTGGGGTTTTTTGAAAGAAAAGGTGTACGTCGATAAGCCAGCAACAATTCAAGACCTAAAGGATGAGATAATTCGGCACATTAACGGCATAGAACCTCCATTATGCCTCAGGGTCATCGAAAATTTGGACCATCGGATGGAGGTGTGCCGCAGTGGTCGCGGCGCCCATTTGGCCGATATTTTGTTCCATACATAATTGAATAATACCAATATATCACAATAAAATAAAATTACAATAATTTCCTAAAAAGTTTGTGTTTTATTCAAAATCAACATCGGCCCTTGAAATTTAACCACCCGATACTTTCAACTAAAATAAGTTTTTTTTTCCAAAAAATACCTAATTTTTATATAGAAAATTCTTGTATCAAAAATTTTTATATAGAAATTTTTTTTATCAAAAATTTGTATATAGAAAATTTTTTTTTATCAAATTTTTCTATACAAATTTTTTTATCAAAAATTTTTCCATAGAAGATTTTTCTTTCAAAAATTTTTCTATAGAAATTTTTTTTATCAAAAATTTTTGTATAGACAATTTTTTTATCAAAAATTTTTCCATAGTAAATTTTTTTATCAAAAATTTTTCCATAGAAAATTTTTCCAAGAAATTTTTTCTAAGAATTTTTTTTTTAATTTTTCTATAAAAAAGTTTTTTAGAAAAAATTTTTCTATAGAAATTTTTTTATCAAAAATTTTTGTATCAAAAATTTTTCTATAGAAAATTTTTTTATCAAAAATTTTTCTATAAAATTTTTTTATAGAAAATTTTTTTATAAAATTTTTTTTATAGAAAATTTTTTTATAAAAAATTTTTTTATAGAAAATTTTTTTATAAAAGTTTTTTTTTTTTTAATTTTTCTATAAAAAAATTTTCTATAGACATTTTTTTTTATCAAAAATTTCTCTATAAAAAATTTTTGTATCAACAATTTTTCTATAGAAAATTTTTTTATCAAAAATTTTTCTATAGAAAATTTTTTATCAAAATTTTTCCATAGAAAATTTTTCTAAGATTTTTATTTAATTTTTGTATAAAAAAGTTTTTTAGCAAACATTTTTCTATAGAAATTTTTTTGTCAAAAAATTTTCTATAGAAAATTTTTTTCTATAGATAATCTTTTTAATAAAAATTTTCCCATAGATAATTTTTTAAGAATTTTTTTTTTTAATTTTTCTATAGAAATTTTTTTTTATCAAAAATTTCTCTATAAAAAATTTTTGTATCAAAAATTTTTCTATAGACAATTTTTGTATCAAAAATGTTTCTGTAGACAATTTTTTTATCAAAAATTTTTCTATAGAAAATTTTTTTATAGAAAATTTTCTATCAAAAATTTTTCCATAGAAAATTTTTCTAAGAATTTTTTTTTTTAATTTTTCTATAAAAAAGTTTTTTAGCAAACATTTTTCTATAGAAATTTTTTTGTCAAAAAATTTTCTATAGAAAACTATTTCTATAGATAATCTTTTTAATAAAAATTTTCCCATAGAAAATTTTTTTATTAAAAATTTTTCTATAAAATTTTTCTACAGAAGATTTTTTATCAAAAGTTTTTCTATAGAAATTTTTTTTATCAAAAATTTTTCTACAGCAAAATATATCTATCGAAAATTTTTCTATAGGAAATTTTTTTATCGAAAATATTTTATAGAATTTTTTTTTGATAAAATTGTCCGATAGGAAAATAATAGTGTCGGGGCAACAATGTTCGAGATTATATTTCTTTGTTCTCACGAACCATGTACTTTTTTGTTATAAATTGGATTTTGATTTGGTTTCTTGTGTATTCTGTTTTTGTATTTTCTTTAAAAAAAGCGGCATCAATTGACTTTGGTAACATCCAAATTCCAACTGAATGCTTTTAATACACATTTTTTCGAGTTTAATTAGTGATCGTGATATTTGCGAAAATCGCAAAAAGGATTCGGCTTCTGGTGGTTATTATAAAAAACTTTTACTTAGAAATTTTTTTCCATATAAAACTTAAAGAGGTTTTTTGTCTTTGAAAGCTATTATTAGAATAGTTTTTTCAAAATGAATAATTTTATATCAAAAGCTTATTATAAAAACAATTAAGAAAATACTTTTTTTTATAAAACAAAATTCTATCTTTAAATATTTTCTATAAAAAGCTTTCATTTAGAAAATCTTCTCTCCTTAAGAAAAATTTTATCAGCTAAAGCTTTATTTATTTCTTCTTTTCGGAGTCATATTTTTTACCGAAAGCTTTTATTCAATAAATTTAATTTATGATGAAGTTTTATACATAAGTTTTATTAAATATTTTTCTGAAAAAGCTCTTTTTATATAATTAATATTAAAGCTATTATATAGGTGATGTTTGTAAAAGAAAACATCGTTTTTATAGATGTTTTCACTAAACGTTTACACATGTTTACAAAAAAAAAACAAAAAAAAAAAAAAAAAAAAAACAAGTAAGAAAGTGCTATAGTCGGTCAAGACCGACCATACGATACCCTTCACCACTAAGGTCAAAGGTGTTCATTTTCCTGTATAAAGACAAATTTTTGCAAAATTTTGCCATAATGCAAATATTTTCTCAAAACTTATATATTTAAGCTGTTTCCGTCATTTGGACTTATATGAGAGCTAGGGTCAAATGTAGACCGATTATCTCGAAATTTGGCAAATTGATTGCAGTTGTTACAAAAATTACGTTTGCAAAAAATAAACTTAAATTTCGCATTATCTTCAGATTTACGAGAGTTTTAGTGATTTTTGTCTCATTTAGTGCGTTTTGACAGAAGAGTTTGTATGGGAGCTATGGTCAAAAGTGGACTGATTCTAGGTACATTGATTTTGGTTCATATGAGCAGTATTTGTTTTAAATTTCATGAAAAAATATTGATATTTGTGGCCAATATATCAATTCCGGGAAGTGGAACCTATAGGAGGTACCATAAATAATTTACCGATTTTGACCAATTTCATTAGTCATGGTCCCACTATCAAAAAAATGATCTGTGCTAAATTTCATCAAATTATCTTTAGAACTGCGACCTGTACTTTGATTACATGGTTTACATTGGGGTACAGCCAGCCGTCCAGACGGACTGACATCGCTAAATCTACTTAGAAAGTGATTCTAAGCCTATTGGTTTACTAAAAGGTGGGTCTAAGACAAATATTTCTATGCGTTACATACATCAGCACAAACTTATAATATCCTTTCCACCTATGATGGTGAAGGAAAAACAAAATTCCGAAAAGCTTTTTGCACATATTATATATTTTTAATAATAAAGTTTTTCTCCGAAAAACACTTTTTTAAGTAAGATAAATATAGATATTTTGATTGAAAATTGTTCAGATAGAAAAAATGTTCTAATTAACAGGGAAAATTTATCAATGGACAATTTTTATTTATTAAAGCTTTTTCTAAGTTTTCTTTGTTTTATTTTAAATTATATATTAGTTATTATTCCTTCAAAGATCCCTGTCCTAAGTTAATAAGAAATCTCAAACCCAGCAGCTCAGCTTCTTCTCACTTCCTCTCATTCCTTCTTTGTATTAAGTTTTAAAGTTAATAGTTTTTCAGAAAAAACAATTTCCGTTTTGTTTAATAATATTGCAGGTGATTGTACTTTCCTTGATCTCATTTCTGTTTTCGCTTCATACTTCGCCCGTATTTACCTTTAAATTTGCCTTTGATGTTGTTAAAGATGAAAATGGAAAAATGAGAAGAAAAAAAGAAAATTGTATATAAGTAATAAATAGCATGCTGATGCATGTTGTTTATTTTAAGTGTTTTTTTTTGCAGAAATTTGTTGCCGTTGCATCTTACTAAGAGAAGTAATGTTGTATATGTGGTACGTGTTGCAAGAAACGTTTTCTTATAAGTAAAAATCACATTCATATTTTCCTTTTACACCAGCTTATGTTTTTATTTTTCAAGAAAATATAAAAAATTTTGTTTAAACTATTTACCGGGAAAAATTTATGTACGAGTATCAGAGTTTTATGCCAAAGATAAGGAAGTATGTGCGTTTTGTTTAAAAGTAATAAATATTAAAAACAAATATATTGCAATCTTTTGCTGATGATGAAATGAAACTAATAACAACAAGTAAGAGTGGTATATTCGGCTTTGCCGAATCTTGGATACCCTTCACCAATGGTGTTGCAAAAGTACTTAATGTAATTCCAAGCAAAATTTGGTTATACTAGTATTATATGCAAAGAGTCTTTAAAATTAAGAGTCGGAAAAAGAAAAGCTTTTCGGTGGCGTCATCATCTAGAATAGTTATGCACCCAAAGGTTAGGTTGGGCAGGTGGCTGATGTCTAGGGAAGCTTCACTTGGGTTTTTAAGTGGTCCCTTTGTGAAAGATAATGATTACTAGACTACAAGTAGAGAATGCATATTTAAGCCAGCCAGTAGCTTCGAAATAAAATAGACACATATTTTACGAACATTTAATAAAGTTCGATAGACCAGATAAACCATGCAGAAAAGATGCTTCAAAATGTAGATGCCCTTACATTTGCAATGGCACGTCGATTTGATGAAGTTTAGGTATTCTGGCATGCAACCCAAAAACACAGTGCCCAGTGAGGGTTGTGCACTTTAATTCGTACGAATTATCCAACTAGTAAAAGTTCTTGATTAGTTATGTAAAACTCTGAAGTTAGCGGACTGATTTAGGTCAAAGCTTTAACAATGATAAGCCATAAAATTATAGGGTATACACTCTTAGTTTTAGATACATACGTGAAATATATAGCTTTTGAATGGATGGATATCAGCTTTGTCGGAAAAGTTATTAAAGATTTACTTATTTATCTGAGGTTAGTTAATTAATTAAAATGAACACTTCATCAATAATATTTGGGATGTATTGTTCTTTCGATCTGTCCGATGGATGTTTGAAAAGTTTTGCTCTAGTTCCTTGTGCAATTTTAATGTGATTTAATTTATCAGCATTAAATAGATTCCCGGTCGGGGTTATATGGGAGATTTCACTAAATGTGAATAGAGCTCGCCCATTTTCAATATCGAACTTTTCAAGAGATCAGAAATACTTTTGTCAAATATTGTCCCTCTAGAAAGTTTATTTTAGGCGCTATCGCCCTGAATATCAATATTGTACAACGTCTTTATACTAAATGTCATCATCGTATCTTAGGCGAAGTTATAAGGGATCAATTGTCAAACGTGAACGGATTTCTCCCAATTGCAATTAAAAAATTTAAATTTTCGTTGATATGTGAGATACTTACATACATATGTAGGTTTTGAACGGATATCATGTAGTTAGCTTCATTTTTGTACTTCCTAGGAAGATTACCTATAATTTGATATATAATACATTCTCAAATGTTATCATAATGTTCAAAAGTCAGACACAAAATTAAGATTAATGCAGAGTGTCTGCTAAAATCAGATTTGTGGAGCTCCTGGATTTTACACAAAATTTTAGGATATTGGGCCACCCTGAATTTTATCATTGTCGATCAAAACACCATCGCTTAAACGCTAAATTATATCGACCACAAATTACCGAATGCATCAGGATTTAGGTAATCTCCTGCGAAGGACGCTATTAAAATTCATCAAAATAAACACCTGAGATATCGACAAAACAGGAACTCCAAAAACTTGACTACAACAGAAAAAATTACAGACAGGTAGACGGACGGACGGACAAACAGACGGACGGAGGACAAACAGACGGACGGACGGACAGACAGACAGACAAACAGACGGACGGACGGAGGTCGCGAAATCGATTTTCCTGCCGATTCAAAGTTGATCGGTACAGTTTGAATGGTATTCGTAATCAGATTTGTGGAGTATAGATTTTAGAAAATCCTCACACAAAGAACGATGTCAAATTTCATCACAATCGGTACATAAACACCTGAGATATCGCTGAAACAATACTTACGAAATGTAAACAAAATTTCTTAGACACGTACTTTGGGCAATTTGCTGTACATCAAATGTAGTGTTATTGCGATATCTCAATTGTTTATGGACCGCTTTTGATAAAATTTAATAACGTGCTTGGCGGGGGAAATTCCTAAAATCTGATATAAAATTTATGTAGGTCCGTGCTAAAGGAGGATGGTTTTTCCTATTTCTGCATTTCATTTTTTCAACAAACATTCTCTAATGCGAACTTTGGGCAATTTGCGATACATCAAATTCAGTGTTTTGGCGATATCTCAGTTGTTTATGAACCGATTTTTATAAAATTTTACAGAGTGCTTTGGGAAACTATTTCCTACAATCTGATATATAAAATATTATCACATATACACCAGGAGTATCTTTTTTCTCTTGTTATTTAAAAGTGTGTTTCAATCAAAAATTTTAAAATTTTCGTCTAATTTTTGGTATTTTTTCGATATTTTCGGTGTTTATAAACCGATTTTAATGAAATTTAATAGCGTTCATTGCGGGAGAATTTCCTAAAATCTGATATATAATTTATGTAAGAACATCCTCCAGGGGCTTCAGAAACTTGATTTCAACAGACAGACAGACAGACGGACGGACAGACAGACAGACAGACAGACAGACGGACATCGCTTAATCGATTCTCCTCCCGATTCTGAGTCGATCGGTATAATTTTTATAGGGTCTACGATCACTAATAAAAAAATTACAAACGGAATCACAAACTTATAATACCCTTTCACCTATTGGTGAAGGGTATAAAAATAAAATAAAGAACTAAAGTTATTTAGTTTAATAGAAAATATTTGTTTTTCTTTATCATCTTCTAGTAATAAAACTTAAGAAAAAGTAATTTAAATTTAATATTTTCTTTTAAGTAAATAATATTGAAAGCCAATTCAAAATTTATGTATCTCTAAAATTTTATAAGATTTTTTTTTTGTTGTCTAGGATACTAAAACTTTAAAAACTTTGAATTCTTTTATCATCACTTAACATATTTTTAGGATGCAAATTTTATTCAAAAATGGAAAAAAGGTGAAATTTGTTCAGTTGAATAAATAAAAAAATTTAATCAAAAATGGCGAATTTTAACGCTGCCTCATAAAAAAGTAAAATTTTCTAATATGAAAAAACTAAGTTAGTTTGGTTATATTTTTACAAACTCGATTATTTAATACTTAAAGGTCATGGAATTAGAAATCATGTCTTACTTTGAAACTTATAATTAATTGAATAAATGTTTTGGCGTCATATCCTTAGGCGTTTCGTCAAGGACAAAAATTTTCGGGGACAGATTGCAATAACTCCGAAACTACCTCATGGATTTTTAACGTTGATGACTAGAAATAAAGCTTCTTTAGTTCTTTTTTATATTCCAGTAAATTTAATTTAATAATCTAATTCAAAAACTGAAAATACTCCCAATTTTTTCATTCAAATAGTTAAACACTTTGTGGGAGGATGCGGCACATGTTTCTCATATGCAATTTTGAAAAAAAATTGCTCAACATGTTTTTATGTTACGTAAAAACATTTCTGAGGTGAGTTACGGTTCAATTTCATACTTTCGTAAAATAAGGTGCACCCTAATCTATATATTATAGAGCAGGAGTAGGCAGCCCACTAGCAGCCGATGACTTTTTTTTATTTTCGTAAATACCACGATCATTAAAAAAACTCGTGAAAATGAGTATTAATATCATTCAGTTAGAATTTGGATATTAACAGAATTGGTTGGTGCCGCTGTCTTAAAGAAAAGACAAAAACAAAATAGGCAGGAAACAAATCAAAATCTAATTTATAGCAACAAAAAATGTGGTTCGAGGGAACAAAGAAATATAATCTCGGACATTGTTGCCACGACACTTTTATTTTTCAAAACATTGGGAATTTTTCTGTAAATATTGTGAATATTTTTCAAAACAGAAATAAATTCTAATATTTAACAATTTTAGAATTTTATATTTTTTAGACATTTTTAATCCAAAAGCTTTCCTATAGAAAAATTTTTGTTAAAAAATTTTTTATAGAAACATTTTTAAAAAAGAAATTTTCATAGAAAAACGTTTGATAAAAAAATTTTCTATAGAAATATTTTTGATAAAAAAATTTTGTAAGAAAATTTTTTATAGAAAAATTTTTGATAAAAAATTTTCTATAGAAAAATTTTTGATAAAAAATTTTCTAAAAAAAAATTTTTGATAAAAAATTTTCTAAAAAAAAAAATTATATAAAAATTTTTGATACAAAAATATAAAAAAAAAAAAAAATATACAAAAATTTTTGATAAAAAAATGTGGGTTATTATTATTGTTATTATTATAAATATTATTATTAATTTTTTATTATTATTATTATTGTTAATGCTTTTTTGACTATAAGTTGATTTTGTAATTTTGATTAATTGGCCAATTGGCTTTAAAATTACAATAAATGGAATAAACACAAAAAAAAAAAAAAAATGTTCTAAAGAAAATTTTTAATAAAAAATAATTTTCTTCAGAAATATTTTTAATAAAAAATTTTCTGTAGAAATATTTTTGACAAAGAAAATTTTTATAAAAACATTTTTGATAAACAAATTTTATATATAAAAAATTTTGATAAAAAATTTTCTATAGAAAAATTTTTGATAAAAGAAATTTTCTAAAAAAAATTTGATAAAATAAAATTTCTATAAAAAAATTTTTGATAAAAAAAATATAGAAAAATGTTTTGATAAAAATATAGAAAATTTTTCTTTAGAAAAAATTTTGATAAAAAAAATTTTCTAAAGATAAATTTTTGATAAAAAAAAAATTTTTATAGAAAAATTTTTAATACAAAAGTTTTCTATAGAAAAATTTTTGATAAAAAATTTTCTGTACAAAAATTTAAATAAAAATTTTCTATAGAAAAATTTTTGATAAACAAATTTTATATATAAAAATTTATATTACATTTATATATAAAAATTTATGTTACAAAAATTTTTTATAGAAAAATTTTTGATAAAACATTTTCTGTAGAAAAATTTTTTATAAGAAAATTTTATAAAGAAAATTTTTTGATAAAAAAATTTTCTATAGAAAAATTTTGGATAAAAAATTTTCTTTAGAAAAAATGTTGATAAAAAATTTTTATAGAAAATTTTTCGATAAAAAAATATAGAAAAAATTTTGATGAAAAAATTTTCTGTAGAAAAATTAAAATAAAAAATTTTCTATAGAAACATTTTTGATAAAAAATTTTCTATAGAAACATTTAAAAAAAAAAATTCTATTGAAAAACTTTTGTAAAAAAATTTTCTACAGAAAAAATTTTGATAAAAATTTTTTTCTCAAAAAAAAATTTTATAAACAAATTTTTGATACAAAAATATAGAAAAAATATACAAAAATTTTTGATAAAAAAATGTTCTAAAGAAAATTTTTAATAAAAAATAATTTTCTTCAGAAATATTTTTAATAAAAAATTTTCTGTAGAAATATTTTTGATAAAGAAAATTTTTATAGAATTATTTTTGATAAACAAATTTTATATATAAAAAATGTTGATAAAAAATTTTCTATAGAAAAATTTTTGATAAAAGAAATTTTCTAAAAAAAATTTGATAAAATAAAACTTTTATAAAAAAATTTTTGATAAAAAAAATATAGAAAAATATTTTGATAAAAATATAGAAAATTTTTCTTTAGAAAAAATTTTGATAAAAAAAATTTTCTGTAGAAAAATTAAAATAAAAAATTTTCTATAGAAACATTTTTGATAAAAAATTTTCTATAGAAACATTTAAAAAAAAATTTTCTATTGAAAAATTTTTGTAAGAAAATTTTCTGCAGAAAAAATTTTGATAAAAAGATTTTTATAGAAAAATTTTTGATAAAAAAAATATAGAAAAACTTTTAATAAAAAATTTTATAAAAATTTTTTAAAAAATTTTTTGATCAAAAAATTTTCTATTGAAAATTTTTTTTTATCAAAAAATTTTCTATAGAAAAATTTTTTTTCAAAAAATTTTCTACAGATAATTTTTAAAAAAAAATATTTGATAAAAAAATTTTCTGTAGAAAAATTAAAATAAAAGTTTTCTACAGAAAAATTTTTGATACAAAAATTTTCCATAGATAAATTTTTGATTAAAAATTTTCTATAAAAAAATTTGTGACAATTTTTTGTCTATGCAAAAATTTTTGATAAAAAAATTTTCGATAAAAAAACTTTCTATAAAAAAATTTTCTATAGAAAAATTATTAATAAAATTATTTAAAAAAATGGAGTAGAAAACTTTTTCTTTTTAAAACACATTAAAACACATTAAGTTAGTTATAAGTATAAAAAAACGGCAACTCTGCCGACTAGTTTTTGTTCTGTTCTCTTTGCGCAGTCCCGTGTTATAGAGTATTTGACTAGTCTTAAAGTGTTTGGGGCTGAGGCGTATGATTGACAAAATTATAAAGAAACATTTCGCATACATATAGTAAACCTTTAGGAAAACTTTCTGAACCATGTATCTCCTAAATAAGATATGATCTTGTAAAAAAAACCTATTATAAAGTAGATATAAACATCTTTGTAAGTAATTAAAACATTATCTCTTTAGCTACAAAATTCCCTACTTTAAATTTATTATAAGACAATTTTGCAAATTTAAAACAATATTTACTATATAACCTTTTTAAACCTATTCAGTATGTCTAGGTAATATATGTCTTTAAGGCTATCTTTATAATTAATAATTAGAAACAAACAAAATGTTTTTCTTATAATGTCATCTTTTCATACATGTGGGATTATTTGTACAAGACATATCCAAATTTATGAAATTTAAATAAATGTAGGCAGTAATTTTGTCTGCTAAGTTACAAGTGTTTAGTTGCAATAAAATAAGAAAATTGTATAAAAACAGAAAATTGGAAAGCCATCCGTCACCCACATAAATTGAAGCACAAAAACCTACAAATTCAGACATGAACATAAGGTAATCGAAAGATATAATCTAAAAATAAACAAATTTTTTGAATAAGAGACGACAGAGAAGGAAGAAATAATAGTTTTAAAAATGTTAGTATTATAAAAAAAAATTACCAAATCTAAGCTAATTTTCAGTGCTCTTATTCTTAATTCTGCTGTTTTATCTTCTCGAAACTCAAATCTTTTTAATTGAATTTCTTAAACAATTTTCAGACAAAATCTCTCTAAGGTTACTAGACAAATAGACCTTTCTTAGAAAATATCTTTCCATGTGTCTTGTCATTTGTTATCTGTTTTGCTTAATCTTTTCTTCCACAATGTCTATTTTGACTTTAAATATTTCATACTAAATTTTAGCTTATACATATATTAAAATAAATTTAATTTGAAACTTTAAGTCTACTATAGTCTTGAAATACTCTTGCAAATAAATTCCACTTGTATGATGTTGTAGTGGCTGCTAGTCGTAAGTAGATTCGAAATATGCCACTAACATATTAGAGCTCTTAATAATAGATATGAGTAATATTTCATTTCGTTAAGTTTATTTTAGTTCTCCATTTCAAATGCAATCGTGATTCAAGTGGTCACATCTTAAATTCAACTTTCCAAAACTACTTAGACTTATATGTAACTGTAGATTAGGGAGCTACATTTTGTTATAAAAGTAAAAATAAATACTAAAATTCTCAAATAAATAATTAAACAATCACTCAGACAAATAATCAAATAATAATTAAAAAATATTCTAAAAATAGTTGAATGCAAACTATTTTTGTCTATTTTACGAATCGTTCTTAAATCAGACTAAAAAAATTCGTGCTCATACCAAATAAGAGTTAACCTAATATAAATGCACACAATAAACATTTATACAAACAAACACATATGAGGGAATAATATTACTTCAAAATAAATAACTGTAGTATACTTTTCGGGGCTAAGTATTAGCAGACATTCACTATCTACGAGTAGTGTATACCTAAATACAAATACATATGACTATATTTCATTTTGGTATCTGAAAAACTATAAAACTTTTGAATGTATTCGAATTGTAAATTTTGGTTTATTTAAGTCTTCAGAATTTGAGCTTCGTCTAAGTGTCTTAATGTTTGCTTTTGTTTGAGATTTGTTGATAGTGATATTTTTAACTTTTTAATGTTTTTATTTAAAGTGTACATTTGTATATTTTTATAGGAGATTTTTCAAAAATTTACTTTTTATAGGAAATTTTTCAAAAATTTACCTTTTAATAGGAAATTTTTCAAAAACCCAAATTTTTCAAAAATTTGCGTTTTATAGGATTTTTTTTTCGAAAATTTGCATTTTATAGGAATTTTTTCGAAAATTTATTTTTCATAGGAGTTTTGCTATAAAAAATGTTTGGGAACATTTTTTGAAACAAAATTTTTCGTTTATTTGTTTTGAAATTGGATTAAGTCTTATTTGTCAAAAATTTACTATTTATAAGAATTTTTTCAAAAATTTACTTTTTATAGGTAATTTTTTAAAAATTTTCTTTTTATAGGAAATTTTTTAAAAATTTACTTTTTATAGGAAATTTTTTAAAAAATTTGCGTTTTATAGGAATTTTTTCGAAAATTTACTTTTTATAGGAAATTTTTCAAAAATTTACTTTTATAGGAAATTTTTCAAAAATTTACTTTTAATAGGAAATTTTTCAAAAATTTACTTTTAATAGGAAATTTTTCAAAAATGTACTTTTAATAGGAAATTTTTCAAAAATTTATTTTTTTATAGGAAATTTTTCAAAAATTTAATTTTTAAAGGAAATTTTTCAAAAATTTACTTTTAATAGGAAATTTTTAAAAAATTTACTTTTTATAGCAAATTTTTCAAAAATTTAATTTTTATAGGAAATTTTTCAAAAATTTAATTTTTATAGGAAATTTTTCAAAAGTTTACTTTTTATAGGAAATTTTTCAAAAATTTACTTTTGATAGGAAATTTTTCAAAAATTTACCTCTTATAGGAAATTTTGCAAAAATTTACTTTTATAGGAAATTTTTCAGAAATTTACTTTTTATAGGAAATTTTTCCAAAATTTACTTTTTATAGGAAATTTTTCAAAAATTTACTTTTTATAAGAAATTTTTGAAATTTGCTTTTTATTTGAAATTTTTCAAAAATTTTATTTTTTATAGGAAATTTTTCAAAATTTATATTTTATAAGAAATTTTTTAAAAATTTATTTTTTACAGAAGATTTTTCAAAAATTTACTTTTTATAAGAAATTTTTTAAAAAATTTGCGTTTTATAGGAATTTTTTCGAAAATTTACTTTTTATAGGAAATTTTTCATAAATTTACTTTTATAGGAAATTTTTCAAAAATTTACTTTTAATAGGAAATTTTTCAAAAATTTACTTTTAATAGGAAATTTTTCAAAAATGTACTTTTAATAGGAAATTTTTCTAAAATTTATTTTTTTATAGGAAATTTTTCAAAAATTTAATTTTTAAAGGAAATTTTTCAAAAATTTACTTTTAATAGGAAATTTTTAAAAAATTTACTTTTTATAGGAAATTTTTCAAAAATTTAATTTTTATAGGAAATTTTTCAAAAATTTAATTTTTATAGGAAATTTTTCAAAAGTTCACTTTTTATAGGAAATTTTTCAAAAATTTACTTTTGATAGGAAATTTTTCAAAAATTTATCTCTTATAGGAAATTTTGCAAAAATTTACTTTTATAGGAAATTTTTCAAAAATTTACTTTTTATAGGAAATTTTTCCAAAATTTACTTTTTATAGGAAATTTTTCCAAAATTTACTTTTTATAGGAAATTTTTAAAAAATTTACTTTTTATAAGAAATTTTTGAAATTTGCTTTTTATTTGAAATTTTTCAAAAATTTTATTTTTTATAGGAAATTTTTCAAAATTTATATTTTATAAGAAATTTTTTAATAATTTATTTTTTACAGAAGATTTTTCAAAAATTTACTTTTTATAGGAAATTTTTTAAAATATTTGCGTTTTATAGGAATTTTTTCGAAAATTTACTTTTTATAGGAAATTTTTCATAAATTTACTTTTATAGGAAATTTTTCAAAAATTTACTTTTAATAGGAAATTTTTCAAAAATTTACTTTTAATAGGAAATTTTTCAAAAATGTACTTTTAATAGGAAATTTTTCAAAAATTTATTTTTTTATAGGAAATTTTTCAAAAATTTAATTTTTAAAGGAAATTTTTCAAAAATTTACTTTTAATAGGAAATTTTTAAAAAATTTACTTTTTATAGGAAATTTTTCAAAAATTTAATTTTTATAGGAAATTTTTCAAAAATTTAATTTTTATAGGAAATTTTTCAAAAGTTTACTTTTTATAGGAAATTTTTCAAAAATTTACTTTTGATAGGAAATTTTTCAAAAATTTACCTCTTATAGGAAATTTTGCAAAAATTTACTTTTATAGGAAATTTTTCAAAAATTTACTTTTTATAGGAAATTTTTCCAAAATTTACTTTTTATAGGAAATTTTTCGAAAATTTACTTTTTATAAGAAATTTTTGAAATTTGCTTTTTATTTGAAATTTTTCAAAAATTTTATTTTTTATAGGAAATTTTTCAAAATTTATATTTTATAAGAAATTTTTTAAAAATTTATTTTTTACAGAAGATTTTTCAAAAATTTACTTTTTATAGGAAATTTTTTAAAAAATTTGCGTTTTATACGAATTTTTTTCGAAAATTTACTTTTTATAGGAATTTTGCTATGAAAAATATTTGGCAAAATTTTTTTGAAACAAGATTTTTCGTTTTATTTGTTTTAAAAGTAGATATATGATATTTTAAATTTATATAACAATAAATTACAAGCTTTTTTCAAGCCAATATTTAAATAATTAAATTAAAAAACAATTATTCACTAAAAAAAATTTAAATGAGTTATATCTACACAAAATTATAAACACTCTTTCGTATAAGTTAATAATGGAAGACATCAAAAGTACTCATATTTATAGGAAAACCTCAACAAAGTTTTCCTAGAAATTTTTAAAAATAACACGAAAAGAACCTTTTCTTGTTTGTTGTCATAAATTGTAACCCGCAACTAAAAGAAAATCATTAATTACTTCTCTAAAATTAAAAGCAGCCTTAACATAAAATCCCGTAAATTATATATAATTAAGAAAGATACGTGACACATTTGCCATATTTCCTAAAAATATCTACTCATTCCAGAAATTTTCATAAATTTGGTGTTTGATTTTGCTTTGTAAAAGCAAATTTCAAGAGCTTTTAGTTGGTGGTTTTTCGCTTCATTCATCTTTTTATTGAATTTCTTTTTTGAGTGGTCGTAAAGCATAAACTGCACAATTTACAGGAACATAAAAGTGAAAATAGTTTCGTTATTTGCAATTTTTCCTTCCAAATCGATGGCTTTAAACTCGATCTCTAATGATGACGGCGCTGGTGTTAAAAAGTGTAAGTACTTGGTAGAATAATGTAAAGGAGATGTACAAAAAACAGCCTTATCATCATAATGATGTTGATGCTGATGATGGCGCTGATGGTGACTGTTGATGGTGGAGCACTAGAAATGTACTTTAAGATGATTTTGGAGAGTCTGTTGCTGGCACTTTTAATTGCCACATTATTGATGCATCATTAGTTGTGGTTTGTGTGTGTGATCAAGTGAAAATTATGTTAGTTGAGGGAGCATTTTAGAAAATGCTTTTTAGATGTTTAATTGGGAAAATTTAAAATTTCCACATAAATAAAGCCTCTTTATTGATGTGGAAATTTTAAAATCACTTACATCATTTATTTAAAATTTGTTAAGAATTGATATTTAATACAAAATGCTTCTTTTCAATAGTTAAAGTTTTGTTAAGTTTAACAAAACTTTAAGTTTTTTTTTCAAAAAAGCTTTCTAAAGAACATTTTTCTCCGTAAATTTTATTACACCAGTTGACTATTTCAATAAATATTTTATAAAATTCAATCCAATACACTTTTGAAAGAAATTAGAGGAAAAAGTGTTGTTTTATCGAAAACTTTGAAAAAAAGTTCATTAATTTTTTTTGTTAAATTTTTAGAGTTTTTGTAAATGTTAATAAAAAAATGCATTAGAAAATTATTTGAAAATTATTTTTTTTTTATAGCAGCCCTTTATAGTAAGTTTTATAAGGAAAAGTTTTAAACAAAATCTTGGGAAAAAACTTGCAACAAAAAACTTTTATCTTAATAGGTTTTTCTGTGAAGAACTTTTATTTTATATATACAAAAGAGCTTTTTAATAAAAGATGTTTAAATGAAAATTTTTTTGAAAAATTTAAACTTTTTAGGAAAAAGTTAAAAAAATTAAAAAGCTACCGTAAATTTTTTGTCAAAAAAAAGTTCTTTGAAAGAAAATTTTTTCCTGAAAAGTTTTTATAATTTTTTTTTTTTAAATTTATAAGAAGAAGTTCAAAAAATAGAATTAAAAACCTTTAACTAAAGAACTATTTTACAAAAAAGCTTTTCAACCATAAACTTTTTATTGCAAAAAGATTTTTGTTGAAAACTTTAATTAAAAAAAGTTTTTTTGAAAAAAAGCTTTTTCCTAAAAAGCTTTTATAAAAAATCGAAAATATTTTTCAGAACGAAAATATTTTTCATATAAAAAATAAAAGATTTTTTGTGTAAAAAAATTTTCCAGATATGTTTTTAAAGAAATTATTTATTCGAAAAAAATACGAACTTGTTTATTAGAAATTTTTGTTTGAAATTGTTTTTTTTTTTAATAAAAAATTACATTTTAATGTTTTCTTTTTTCAAAATTTTTACTTTAAATGTTTCACTTGAAAAAATTTATTCATAAATTTGTCTTTAAAAATCTGTAATGAAAAAAGTTTTCTTATAAAAAAGCTTTTATGTCAAAAATCTAATATTTGTAACAAAATTTTAAATATTTTTTTTTATCTATAGTTTCCTATAGAAAATTGGAACGCAAAAAATTTTTCTGTTGAAAAGCTTCTATATAGTAAATGAAATTTTATATTTATCAAACAAAAACTTAAAAAAGCTAACTTTTATCCAAAAGCTTTCTAAAGAAAAATTTTTATTCAATAAACTTTGGAGAACTTTAAAAGCTTTCCTACAGAAAAGTTTTATCCAAACTTTTTTAACGGTTACTTTTATTCAAAACTTAAAAAAGCTAACTTTTATCCAAAAGCTTTCTAAAGAAAAATTTTTATTTAATAAACTTTGGAGAACTTTAAAAGCTTTCCTATAGAAAAGTTTTATCCAAACTTTTTTAACGGTTACTTTTATTCAAAACTTAAAAAAGCTTACTTTTATCCAAAAGCTTTCTAAAGAAAAATTTTTATTTAATAAACTTTGGAGAACTTTAAAAGCTTTCCTATAGAAAAGTTTTATCCGAACTTTTTTAACGGTTACTTTTATTCAAAACTTACAAAAGCTAACTTTTATCCAAAAGCTTTCTAAAAAAAATTTTTATTTAATAAACTTTGGAGAACTTTAAAAGCTTTACTATAGAAAGGTTTATCCAAGCTTTTTTAACGGTTACTTTTATTTAAATTGATAAACAAACATTTTTGCGACTTTTGAACAAATAAACCTCTGGGAAAACTTGTTTTAGTTTGACAGAAAACTTTTTGTCGAAAAAGACAATTTATGGAAATCAACAAATTATAGAAAATTAAAAAAGAATTCAATATAAATAAATAAAAAAAAAATACAAAGCTATAAAAAAACTTTTAACCCAAAATTTACTTTTTTGGAAGAAAGCTCATGTACAAAAACTTTGCTAAAGATCATTACACTATCAAAAAATCTGATTACGATTCAATTAATTTTTAACAAATTTCAGTGGCATCATCTATCGGGAATTAATCATACCAACTTATAAACCTCCGTGGACTCATGCGCGATAACTTTGCTAAATATCATAGCATGGTCAAATGCACAGTTTACAATTTAATTAGTTTTGAGTAATTTTCAGTGGCGCCAATTGTTTGAATTTGGTCATAATAACTTAGAAACCTTCGTCGGGTCATGGGCAACAACTTTGCTCAGGATCATAGCATGATCAAATGCACAGTTTACAATTTAATTAACTTTAAGCAATTTTTAGTGACGCCACCTATCGGAACT
Source organism: Stomorhina lunata (assembly GCA_933228675.1). NCBI lineage: Eukaryota > Metazoa > Arthropoda > Insecta > Diptera > Rhiniidae > Stomorhina > Stomorhina lunata. Next base: position 137,651,670 of record OW121741.1, on the reverse strand, counting down.
TGGTCTACCAACTTAGAAAAGCTCGTCAGGACCTAAGGGGCCTAAGGGTAAAAAATCAGGGTAAAAAATAAGGTATAAAAATAATATTAAAATCTTAAGAATGGCTCTCCTGAACAAAACCGTTTTTACCCTTAGGTCCCTTTCTATTTTGCCCGTCACATATATAGATTATTCTCCAAAAATATTTTCTTTAATTTTTTTTCTGCCAGAACCGTTTATCTTTAAAATTTTAAAAAGCTCTTCCATAGAAATCATTTGTTAAATTAAAAGCCTTTCTTAGAAACAAATCTAAAAAGCTCTTGTGCAAATTTTCTGTTATCCGCGGGATAATTTTCATTCTTAACATAATTTTTACAGTCTTTGAAAATTATTGCTTTATCACTAAATTCTTACAAGATGTTTTTGCGTTCCAATAACTTAAATTTAAAATATGTTTTCCTTTCTTCAATGACTCACTTATAGTAACTGCAAGGCATCAAAAACTAAAAATTCTGCAGTGTTTTCATATGAATATTTTCACAAGCTAAAACTTCAGCAACATAAATTAGTGTTTATGTTCTTCAGGAATTTAGCATGAAAACTTGCTCTTACACTCAAAACAAGGACATCAAAAAATCTACTAACTTTTAATGAGCTTTGATAAAGAAGAAGGCGAAAAAAGAAACTAAAATTGAAACATATGTTAACTTGTAAAACTTAAAAGCTACAGAGGGAAACGAATTTTTAGAGATCTACTCAGGGTTTACATATTTTAAAAGTTTAGTAAAAAAGCTTTTATGTTATAGCTATAGGTTTAAAGGCTTTAGAAATGAGCTTAAAACGTGATTTTCATGTTGTATAAACTTGGTCTTAAATTTATTTGAATAAAAGCTTTAAGGATGATTTCTAAGTTTTGTCAGTATACATTGCTAAAAGCTTTCTGAAAAACTTTCAAGTAGCCCAATTTAAAATAATAGTCTTATATATAGGAAATGTTAATTCAGTTATACCTCTTTCAAAATATAGTGTAAAGTTTTTAATCTAACATTCAAAAAGCAACCAGGTACATGATTTTTCGGTAAAAAAAATATTTTCTTTACCAAAAACCAAGTGCTTAACAGCAAAACAAGCGAAAAACTTTTGTTAGTTTGTCTTCCTTCCCAAGGACAAGAGTTTTGCTGATTTTTACTTTGTCTTTTGTCAGCGACAGAGTTTCGTTCTGCAATCTACTTCCATTGCCTTCTTCGGGGTAAGTAATAACTATTATGATAACAATTATTAAGAATGACACTTACGATAACTAAGCAAAAGCTTTAGGAAAAATAACATGAAAATAACTTAACAAAAATGGTTAAGTTGAAACAGGTGATTTTAGTCTACTTAGAGAGAAAACAATTGGGTAAGAGCAAATGCAATTTCCTTAAATGTAAATAGGCTTCTTCAATTGCTATATAAGAAAATATTTTTTCTATAACCATTATCTTGAAATTCATTTTATGAAATATTAATTTAACTGTTATAAGAAGCAAAATAAAAAAGTCTAAGAAAATTTTTAATTTTTTATAATTTGTTTTTTTTCTGCTAAACTTTTTAAAGCATTTTAAACCCAACATTTTCTTGTGGAAAATTAAACTTTTTATAAAAAATTATTATTGTTAATTCTACTTTAAGGTGTTAAAGAAAACTAAAGCAAAAGTCTTTAATACTACTTAGCGCTATTGGAAAAGTTGGCAAACTTTAAAGATAACCCCGCCATCATCAATGTCATCATTAGAAAAACTTTTTTAATATAATTTGTTTTTAGTTTATTGAGGCTATTTATGGTGGTTTTTACTTTAAAACTTTAAATGCTACTAATTTTAAGGGATAAAACTAGTTAAGTCTAAGGTTTGTAACTTTACTTTACCAAATTTCGTTGGTCCATCCGTACGTAAAGTAACTTAAACGCGACAAAAATCATAAAATCGACTGCAAATTGTGAGATAATAGCATTTTTATTCATATTTTGTGCACAAATAAATATCAAATGCGCATAACTCCCATACAAACGCTCGTAAAGATAATGAAAATTTTAAGTTTATTTTTTGCATGTATAATTTTTGTAACAACTGTAATCAATTTGGCAAATTTCTAGATAATCGATGCACATTTGGCCCTAGCTCTCATATAAGTTCAAATGACGGAAACAGCTTAAATATATAGGTTTTGAGAAAATGTTTGTATGATGGCAAAATTTAGCAAATATTTCTTTTTATACAGGAAAAAGAACACCTTTGACCTTAGTGGTGAAGGGTATCGTATGGTCGGGCTTGACTGACTATAGCACTTTCTTACTTGTTTTTTTAATCCGTTGTTGGAAATATTTTTTTTATTTGTAATTTTTTATTTAAATTTTTTGATAACTGAAAAATTTTATAAATTTTTTCTGTATTAAAATGTTCATCAAAATTTGTCGTTTTTCTATTCACAAAATTGTATGACAATTTTATTTCATTTTTTGTATATATCACAAAAAAATAACAAAATCTTAGGGTTAGTAAATACTATTTAAAAGAAAAATTATTTGCACTTAATCCTAGTCTATTACTTTTACTTATTAATGACCAATTCCTCGACGCGTTTCGATGGTCATAATCTTCAGGAGGAATGCCCATACTTTTATCAAAAACCTCGCGTTATATCTATTTTACAAATACAATCATTACGAATTATGTCTGTAAATGAAAGGTTAAGGCTCGACTGAACAAAAGTAAACACAGACATTTTTCAGTTTCATCTTTCTTCACTTTTCACATTAATTCTTCATCAACATTTTTTCTATATGAAATATTTTATAAAAACCTTTTCTTTATAAAAATTACAATCAAAATATTTCTTAATGAAAAATATCATTAAAAATTATTCTTTATGAAAATTTCATCAAACTTTTATCAAAATTTTTTAATTCAAAAAAAATTTCCTAAAAATTTTTTCTATATCAAAACATTTGCTAAAATATTTCTTTATAAAAAAATTTCGTCTAAATTTTTTTAAATGAAAAAATTTTTAAAAAGGTTTTTTTTTTTCAAAAATTATGATATATCAAACATTTAATTAAAAAGTTTTACTTAAGTGTATTGCACTTAGATTTTTCGTTATAAAAAAATTCATAAAAATTTTCTATATAAAAAATTGCATAAAATTTATTCTACATGAAAAATTTCACCATTTTTTTTTTCCAAATTTTACAAATTTGAATAATTTTAGCAATTTGACAAAATTTTTCTATATGAATATTTTGTCAAAATTTTTCTATATGAGAAATTTCATCAACATTTTTCTACATAAAAATTTCATTAAAATATTTCTTTATGAAAAATTTCATAAAAGTTTTTTTTTGAATTAAATGTTTCATTAAAAGTTTTCTATTTAAAAATTTTATTGAAATATTTCTTTACAAAAAATTTCACTACAATTTTTCTTTACAAAAGATTTTATCAAAATTTTCCTATATGAAAAATTTAATTTAAATATTACTTTATAAAAAATTTCATGAACATTCATATGAAATAAAAAATTTCACTAAGAATTTTCTATATAGTAATTTAATTAAAATTTTTCTCTATAAAAATTTCATCGAAATATTTTTATATGATTTTATTTTATATGAAAAATTTCATCAACATTTTTTATATCAAAAATTGAAAAAAAAAATTTGTCAAACTTTATCATTAGAAAAATTTTTACAAAAATATTCTCTATGAAATATTTTATACAATTTTGTAAACATTTTTATACCCTTCACCACAACAGGTGGAAAGGGTATTATAAGTTTGTGCTGATGTATGTAACGCA